>CM064883.1:19896859-20439132 GCA_003313485.2 Penstemon barbatus | reverse complement strand
TCTTCCTCTGCTGTTTGTCAATCCAGCAGATAAAATAATCTTCAGTCTTCAAGAATTAAGAACAGATCTTTTGATAACATAACTTCAACTAACTGACATTAACAAATTTCATCTTTAGAGCAGAAGTACCGCTAGTCTTACACATTCCCCCTGTCTTTAATAATTCATAAGTTAACTAGTCTGTTGAAAGTTAATCCTTGAATAGAATAAAGGATAACTAAGCTGTTTGAATTTCAGTCTTCTGATGAGTTCCCCCTCAGCTTATGCATCCAAATTAAGTAGTCCTAGCTCATCTCTTGGAGTTGAGAACCTTACTTCACTTAAAGGTTTAGTGAAAATATCAGCAATCTGATTGTCAGTATGAACATACTCAATCATAACATTTCCTTTTTTCCACATGATCTCTAATGAAGTGATGCTTGATCTCAATATGTTTAGTCCTTGAGTGACTTGTAGTGTTCTGAGTAAGTGAGATTGCACTAGTATTGTCACAGTAGATTGGTATTCCATTGATCTTGATATTGTAATCTTCTAGTTGATGCTTCAACCATAGTATCTGTGCACAGCAAGCTCCAGCAGCTATATACTCAGCTTCAGCAGTAGATATAGAAACTGAAGTCTATTTCTTACTCAATCCATGAGACCAGACGACTACCTAAGAACTGACAGGCACCTGTTGTGCTTTTTCTGTCAATCTTGCAGCCAGCAAGGTCTGAATCTGAATAACCAATAAGCTCAAATCCAGATTTTCTAGGATACCACAATCCCAATTCTTGAGTGCCCTTAATATATTTTAGTATCCTCTTGGCAGCTAAGAGATGAGATTCTTTGGGATTTGATTGAAATTCTGCACAAACCCCAACTGAGTACATGATATCAGGTCTGCTAGCTGTTAGATATAACAGTGACCCGATAATGCCTCTGTATTTGGTTATGTCCACTGATTTGCCATCTTCATCTTTATCCAAACGAAGACTTGTAGACATAGGAATAGTAGCAGTAGAGCTAGTTCCATACCAAATTTCTTGAACAAATCTCTTGTGTATTTTGCTTGGTTGATGAATATACCATCAGGCAACTGTCTAACTTGCAATCCAAGAAAATAATTGAGTTCACCCATCATGCTCATTTCAAACTTATTCTGCATGAGCTTGGAGAACTTGTCACACATCTGTTGGTTAGTTGAACCAAAAATAATATCGTCCACATATATTTGCACAATTAATATATGATTCTCCCATTCAATTGTAAACAAGGTTTTGTCAACTTTACCTTTACGAAATCCTTTAATTAAAAGAAAATCAGATAAAGTATCATACCATGCTCTTGGAGCCTGTTTCAGTCCATAGAGGGCTTTCTTTAGACGATACACCTTGTCTTCTTGTTGATAAGCTTCAAATCCAGGTGGTTGTTCAACATACACTTCTTTTTGCAGTTCTCCATTGAGAAAAGCAGACTTCACATCCATCTGATAAACAGTGAAGTTCTTGTAAGCAGCATAGGCTAGAAACAGTCTGATTGCTTCAAGTCTTGCTACTGGTGCAAATGTTTCATCAAAGTCTATTCCTTCTTCTTGACAATAACCCTTGGCCACTAATCTTGCTTTGTTTCTGGTAACACTACCATCTTCATTCATCTTATTTCTGAAAACCCATTTAGTGCCAATTACTCTTTGATGACTTGGTCTAGGAACTAAGTACCAGACTTCATTCCTTTCAAACTGATTCAACCCTTCTTGCATAGCTTCAATCCAGAAAGAATCATTGAGAGCTTCTTCAATTTGTTTAGGCTCTATTTGAGATAGAAAACTAGCAAACATAGCATCTTGTGCAGCAGCTCTTCTTGTTTTCACTCTATCTAATGGATCACCAATCACTAACTCTGGTGGGTGATTTCTGAGCCATCTAAGATCAGGTCGCAGGTCTGGATGTTGTCCTCTGTTTTGATCTTGCAACACTACTGTTGGAGTTCCAGTAGTAGTCTGTTGAACAGTTGTAGTCTGTTGAACATCCTCTGGTCTGTCAGCTGTTTGTAACTCGTCTGTTAGACAATCAACACTGTGATTTTGAACAGCACTTGAGTAAGCAGCTGGATTTAAATTAGGTAATATGATGGGAACATATTCTTCATTCTTTCCAATATCCAACTTCTGTAAATCAGTAGACATGTCTTGATTAGTAATTTGATTCTTTTCAGAAGATTGACTTGGCTCATCAAATACTACATGAATGGATTCTTCTATTAGTAATGTTCTTTTGTTAAAAACTCTATAAGCTTTACTAACAGTAGAGCATCCTACAAAGACAGCTTCATCAGCCTTTTCTGCAAATGCAGTAAGGTGATTTTTCCCATTATTTAATACAAAGCATTTACAACCAAAATTTTTGAAGTAATGAATGTTTGGTTTTCTGTTTTTCCAAACTTCATATGGAGTCTTGTTCTGATTTTTGTTGATCATGCATCTGTTCTGGGTAAAGCAGGCTGTATTTGTTGCTTCTGCCCAAAATCTTTGTGGCAGCTTAGCTTCAGCTATCATAGTTCTGACAGCTTCTTTCAGTGTTCTGTTTCTCCTTTCAGCAACACCATTCTGTTGAGGGGTTCTAGCAGCTGAATACTCATGATGTATTCCTTTGATGTTACAATACTCTTCAACAGTAGAGTTTGTGAACTTTGTCCCTCTATCTGATCTGATCTTCAATATTTTTGTACTCTTCTCATTCTGGATCAGTTCCATCATATTAGTAAGATGTTCCTTGGTGTCACTTTTCTTTTTCATGAATATCACCCAAGTATATCTTGAATAGTCATCCACAACAGCTAGGCAGTACTTCTTTCCACCATTGCTGACTGGATCAATAGGTCCAAATAAGTCCATGTGTAGCAGCTCCAAGATTATTTCAGAAGATTGGTGCTTCTTGCTTTTGAAAGATGACTTGATTTGTTTACCCTTCTGACAGACGTCACAGAGCTTGTCTTTGCTCATGACTGTTTTTGGAATCTCTTCTACCAGATCATTCTTTATCAGTCTGTTTATGGTCTTGAAGTTTAAATGATTCATCCTTTTGTGCCATAGCCAGCTAACTTCACTTGGTGCAGATGCCACCTGATGGGGGCTATTTCGCACCCTACATACTGTACGATCGACTAAAGAACTTGAGATCGGTTCGACCAAATCGGGCTGTTCAAAGATCATCTCATCGACCAGGCCGAATACAGCTCTCTTCGATCAAAAGGCAATACTCCGGACCCAAGAAGGATATTTGGGCCGAGTCCTATTAGGACTATGTTTCCTTGTAACGCTAGGTTTAACATTATATAAATACCTAGTTAATCATTGTATTAGACAACTACGAAATCCCTCAACTCCAAGAATACATGATTATACGCTGCTTACAACAGCACAACTGAATAAGATTCAATATTATTCTTAGCTTTTGATCTCCATATCGGTGTGTTCTTAGCTTTGTTTGTGGTTTTACTTCTTGTTCTTGAATATTGCTTTTCTTTGTAATCGATCCATCCGGAATAAAGTAACGGAGCCCTACTAAATATATTTAAATATCGAAAACCCCCCGATATCACAAATTCACTGATATTCAATTAACCCGACGAAATCCGGTTAAATCAGTTGGCGCCCACCGTGGGGCTAGGTTAATTATTCGATTGACACATGGCTCGCCCAAGGAAAAGCGCTCGTATTGGAGCGAGAAGCAATACAACCACCGGCCATAACACATCGGAAGACATACAGGACAACAACGATAATAACATTCCCAATACCGACGAGAATGTCCAAGATACACACCCCCGACAGCAGGGACCCCAAGGAGGCCTTCCCGGTGCCATACGGGAAGAACCAGAAGGCCCCGAAGTCCCCGTTCCTCTCCCGGGCGCTCAGGAGAAACTGCGACAAATAGCAATGCTCTTCAAATCACTTTCTCCAGAAGAATTGCTAGTACTAGATCAAATTCCTCGAAACGTTACGGCTGCCAAGACAACTCCTGCTCCAGGAGTGCCAAGGCCAAACGAACAAACCTCTCAACAAGCTGACAGCCCAGCAAGTGAGCGACGCTCGCTACACAGCCCACAGCAGGGCAATTCTAAACCCTCCAATAACCATCCCCGAAGAAGACCTGGTCGAAGAATACCACAAGCGGGTCGCAGTGGATCGAAGGAACGAACAATAATCCCTATCGAGGATGACATAGATGATGCAATCCCAGATCGACCGCGAGTGACTCGATTCTCAGAAAGAGAAATTGAAAGGATGGTACAGGAGCGACTCGAACAACGCCTACGATCTGTTCAAAACCCATGGGCCCGGACTGCGGAACTCCAGGAAAGCCTTGCGGCTTGTTCTCCTTTCTGCAGGGAAATAAAATAGGCACAATCCACGGGACAGGTCCCAGGTAGATTACCCCGATATGATGGAACCACCGACCCGGATGATTATATCTTTAGCTTTACAAACATAATGAATTTATATACCCACTCTGCCGAATTCACCGCCAAGTTAATGGTGACCACATTCGAAGGACTCGCGCTGGATTGGTTTGCCAAACAGCCGGCCAACTCTATATTCAGTTTCCGGGAATTATGCAATAAACTAACGCAGCAGTTCGCCAGTCAGAAGAGACAAAAACTCCCGATGAGCTACCTAGGAACCATACACCAACAAGAGGGAGAGTCCCTAAGAAATTGGTTGGCAAGATTCAACGTGGAATTACTCAAAATCGATTCTCCAAACATCGATTACATAATTTCTATCCTCTTCGACCTCACTAAAAACAGGCAGTTCGGAAACGCCCTCAGTCGAAAACAGCCTAGAACGTTTGCCGACATCATGAGCTTGGCGTCTAAGTATATGACCCAAGAAGAGATGAATTCCTTTAAGGATAAAAACAAAAACAAATCCACAGCTTCAGGCTCCAAGCGGCATGACAAGATTCCTGCCCAAAGATCCTTGGATTACGAGCGATCTTCCAGGAGAGGTAACGTTTTCCAGCGATTGGAATACGGTAAAGCCGACCAAGATAGGCAACCTAATTTCTACCAAATACCAAGAAACCCTGAACAACCAATCAGAAGCAGGGTGAATCAAGTAGAACACCCAAGGTTAAATGCTCCAATGGAAGAAATATTGGAAGTTCTAGAAAGAAATAACTGGATTCCCGAGGCGAGGAAAATCGCTCAGCCAAGACCGGGGTCTCGAAACTACGATCAATACTGTAAGTACCATAGGGCACATGGACATCGAACGGAGAATTGTTTTCACCTTAAGAGAGAAGTAGAAAAACTGATCGAACAAGGAAAACTAGACGAATACATAGAGCGAGATAATCGCGAAAGGGAAAGAAGTAGAAGCCCTCGGAACGGTAGTCGAAGAAGAAGTTCTCATCGAAAGTCACCTGAACGTCGACCTACTCAGGAGTTGAATCACGACCAGATCAATGGGACTATCCATACGATATCCGGGGGGCCCGCGGGTGGAGATAGTCGTAACGCCCGACGAAGGACAGCCCGATCCATAATTGGAAACTCAAAATACCCAAAAGAAATTTGGACCCTAGAAAGCAGGCCATCAAACGATCAGCCGATCAGCTTTAACGAAGGTGAAGTACCTAAAAATATCGTCTGGGACACCAAAGAGGACAACCCCGACTTCCCGATGGTAATCTCGCTAGAAATAGCAAACTACAATGTCAAGAGGATCCTGATCGATAATGGGAGCTCAGCCAATATCATCTCCCGAGAAGTTTTAGCCCAAATGAACTTGGGACAGATAAACCTGCAGAAAGTAGCTACGCCGTTAATAGGATTCGGAGGGTCCGAAATCATCCCCAGCGGAACAATAACCTTAAGCGTATCACTCGGAAAAATACCCCACCGGACAGTGAAGCTAGTAAAATTTCTAGTGGTAGAAACCCCTTTCGCTTATAACGCTATATTGGGACGACCACCTCTCAACTTATTCCGAGCTGTTGTCTCTACTTATCATCAGAAGATAAAGTTTCCGACCAATAGAGGCATCGAAAAAATAACAAACGATCATTGCATGGCTTGGGACTGCTACAGCACCTCGTTAACTATGAAAGAACATCCACAATCGATTACTCCAAGTAAAAGAAAGATCGAAGACGATCTTATTAGAAATAAAATTGAAATCCCGAGTACTGATCGAATGGATAAAAAGGGAAAAGAACCGATAGATTTATCATTGAAACCTCCTGAACATAAGGATGTAATTCTAGTACAAGGGGACTCGTCCAAAACAACAAGAATAGGTACAGAATTGAGCAAAGAAGGGGAAATAATGCTAATCGACTTCCTCAGAGACAATGCCGACGTCTTCGCCTAGAGCGCAAATGACATTGAAGGAATTGATCCTCGAATAATCAAGCATTCCCTAAAAATTGATCATTTGGCGAAACCCGCCAGACAGAAGAAGAGAAATCATGGACCGGTAAAAGATAAGATTATCAAAGCCGAGGTAGAAAGACTGCTTGAAGCGAAACAAATCCGAGAAATACATTTCTCGGAATGGCTATGCAATGTTGTTCTAGTGGCAAAGGGGGATAAAAAGGACAACAAATGGAGAATGTGTAATGATTTTACTGACCTTAACAAGTTGTGCCCGCGCGACCCATATCCCCTCCCAAGGATCGACCTATTGGTCGATTCGACCGCTGGCTTCGTGATATTCAGCATGATGGATGCCTTTCAAGGGTTTTATCAAATATACATGGATGAGCGGGACCAAGAAAAGACTGCATTCGTAACCGAGCAGGGAGTATATTGCTTCATAGTAATGCCATTCGGCTTAAGAAATGCCGGAGCTACTTACCAAAGGTTTGTAAACCTAATGTTCAAAGATTTAATCGGAGAGTTAATGGAAGTCTACGTGGACGACATGCTGGTCAAAAGTATGGACGAAGCGGATCACGTAAAACATCTCGATCGATGTTTTCAGATCTTAAGGAAATATCGTATGAAATTAAACCCCGCGAAATGCACCTTTGGTGTCAAATCAGGAAAATTCTTGGGATATTTGGTTCACCAACGCGGAATAGAAGCCAACCCAGAAAAAATTCGAGCCATAACTGAAATGAAACCTCCCAAAACCATCTCCCAAGTACAAAGCTTAGTTGGGAAGATCGTAGCATTAAACAGATTCATATCAAAGTCAGCAGACAAGAGCCTCCCCTTTTTCCAAACTCTCCGAAAGGCAAAGAACTTTGTTTGGACCGAAGAATGCGATCAAGCCTTCGAGCAACTCAAAGAATATTTGACAACACCACCGATGTTGGCAAAACCAACAGAAGGAGAACCATTGTATATGTACATCTCCATCTCCGACGTAGCTATTAGTTCAGTACTAATTAAAGTCGAAGGCTCAGAACATAAGCCGGTCTATTATCTAAGCAAATCATTGCAGGGGGCTGAGAAGAATTATTTGGAAATTGAAAAATTCACGCTGGCCTTAGTAGTGGCTGCGCGAAAACTTCGACCTTACTTTTTAACTTACAAAATAGTGGTTTTGACAAATCAACCGCTAAGACAAGTCTTAGCAAAACCAGAAGCCTCAGGAAGACTAATTAAATGGGCGATCGAACTAGGCCAGTTCGAAATCGATTACAAACCAAGAATTGCAATTAAGGCCCAAGTGTTGGCTGATTTTATATTAGAAACTCCGACGCAGGCAATTGAATCTTCGAGCAGCCTCAACGACGATGTCTTGATCGTAGAAGACCAAACTTGGTTAATGCATGTCGACGGTGCTTCATGCCGAGAGGGAGGAGGCGCCGGAATCAACTTCACCGGACCAAATAAGGAGGATATCAATTACGCGATAACATTAGACTTCATCGTAACAAACAACGAAGCAGAATATGAAGCGTTGATTGCGGGAATGGAAATGGCGATCAAAGCCAACATAAAAAGTCTTAAAGTACTAACTGATTCAGAATTAGTGCAAAGACAAATTGAAGGCCTATACGAGGCTAAAGAATTCAATATGGTCAAATACCTCGCAAAAGTGAAAACACTAGCTGAGAAATTTGAAAGCTTCAGTATCCAGAACATCCCACGTTCGGAAAATAAATGGGCCGATCAGTTATCCAGGTTCACAGGATCCCATGACGGAAAGACCGAACGGGTGATCAACTGGTTGATCTCTAATACGCCGGCGATCGACATCGATGAAACACCGGTAGTCGATATAATGGAAATCGAGGAAGCCGAAGAAAACTGGATGACCCCGATGATAGACTATCTTCGAGAAGGAAAACTACCACCTGACCAAAATGAAGCTCGAAAAATAAGATATCGAGCTCCTAAGTATACACTTGTAGAAGGAAAACTCTACCGAAGATCTGTATCAGGAATTCTTCTGAAATGCGTCTCTGAATCACAAACCATCGATATACTACGAGAAATACATGAAGGAGATGCAGGAAATCACAGCGGATCAAGGGCATTAGCCTTGAAATGTCTCAGGACAGGTTACTATTGGCCTACCATCAATAAAGATGCTGCTCAATATGTCCAAGAATGTCATCACTGCCAGATCCATGCTAACATATGTCATCGACCAGCAGAAAACATGCACCCAATTCCAGTATGTTGGCCATTCGACCAATGGGGAATGGACATTGTGGGACCATTCCCAGCAGCTAGGTCTAAGAAATCTTATGTCCTGGTCGCTGTAGAATACTTCAGCAAATGGATAGAATGCGTCGCCCTCGTGCGAATAACCCAATTCCAAGTTATCAACTTCCTATGGAAATTTATAGTTTGTCGATTCGGCATCCCAAGGATCCTTATCTCCGATAATGGAACTCAATTCGCGGGAAAACAAATAATAGATTGGTGCACAAAACTTGGAATTCAACAAAATTTTACCTCGGTAGGACATCCTAGAGCGAATGGACAAACTGAAGTAGCAAACCGAGAGATAATAAAATCTTTGGAAAAAAGATTAGGAGCTGCCAAAGGAAAATGGCTTGATGAACTCCCAGGAGTACTTTGGGCTAATCGAACCACAGTAAGGAGCTCAATAGGCGAAACCCCATTTAGCTTGGTATACGGGTCGGAAGCAGTTATCCCTGTTGAAACCTTAATCCCAACGCCAAGAATAGAGATGTTCAACGATCAAGAAAATGAAAAGTTGAGAGAAAATGACATTGATTTAACAGAAGCTTTAAGAGATAAAGCTGCTGTACGCCGACAAGCGACTAAAGCAAATATGGAAAAAGTATACAATCAAAAAGTACGCGTCCGAACCTTCAAAGAAGGAGACTTGGTCTTGAAAAAGGTAGAAGTATCCAAGCATGTGGGAAAGTTACAACAAAATTGGGATGGACCTTACATCGTCATTGGCGTAGGAAAGAAAGGTTCATACAAAATTGCACACTTGGATGGAACAGCCTTACCAAGAACCTGGAATGCGGTCAACCTTAGGAAATACTATGGTAAATAAATTTTAGCAGATTATACTGCATTGTTTTATTTTACTTTATCAAGTTTCAATCCTTGAAACAAAGGCCTTAGCCTACAGTTCAATTATTAAAGATTTTTTAGCATTTTCTATACATCGATTATTTCGGTTAACACTCCTTGGAATTACACAATCATATTGATGGAAATTAGAACGAAACGAGTCGAGTATACATTGATCCGCTCAATAAAAACTCCTCGCTCAATCTCATCGATCTAAAGACTTTTTGGTGGTAAACCTAAGTCTAAATTATAATGAGTCGAGTATACGTTGATCCGCTCAATACACACTCCTCATTTCGACTATCAAAAACGAGTCGAGTAAACATTGATCCGCTCAATAAAAACTCCTCGATATATCAAAAAGACTTTCAGGTACTAAAAACCTAAGTCTAAATTAAAAACGAGTCGAGTAAACATTGATCCGCTCAATAAAAACTCCTCGATATATCAAAAAGACTTTCAGGTACTAAAAACCTAAGTCTAACGAGTTGAGTAAACATTGATCCGCTCAATAAAAACTCCTCGATATATCAAAAAGACTTTCAGGTACTAAAAACCTAAGTCTAAATTAAAAACGAGTTGAGTAAACATTGATCCGCTCAATAAAAACTCCTCGATATATCAAAAAGACTTTCAGGTACTAAAAACCTAAGTCTAAATTAAAAACGAGTCGAGTAAACATTGATCCGCTCAATAAAAACTCCTCGGTATATACCCAGCGATCAAAAAGACTTTCAGGTACTAAAAACCTAAGTCTAAATTAAAAACGAGTCGAGTAAACATTGATCCGCTCAATAAAAACTCCTCGATATATCAAAAAGACTTTCAGGTACTAAAAACCTAAGTCTAAATCAAAAAAGAGTTGAGTATACATTGATCCGCTCAATAAACACTCCTCAATCTAAGTCTAAACAAACGAGTTGAGTATAAATTGATCCGCTCGATAAAAACTCCTCGATAAATCTATAGCAATCAAAAAGATTTTAGGTGATAAAAACCTAATTCTAAATTATGACAAGTTGAGTAAACATTGATCAGCTCAATAAACACTCCTTGATCTGTTCCTAACGATCTAAATGATCTGCTAATACTCCTGAACGTTTGAAGAAAAACTACATATGAATCCGTCTGATCGGAAAATGCTGCTCTTAAATAAATATTATGGCAGGATTAACGACAAGGAAGATATAAGGGATAAAAGTAATATTTTATTCATCGAATCAGTTACATACAAAAATCCTACGTTACAAAGATCTACATGCTACTTAAAGATCGTTACAATGATTTAGCTAAAATGATCCTATAGGATCGGCTGTCTTCACGACAATGTCCACGGAAACACCAATCTCCTCCCTAGTACCTCGTCGATTATAATGAACCACCCAAGAAGCATGCTGCTCAGGATGGTCGACTTCTTTAGTTCGATCGCTAGGCTCTGAAGATCAAATGTTCTTCCAGACGAAATGAGCATTACCAGCCAGATAACTGGCAATACTCATTCACCCACAAAAAGATACTGCTTTTACATTATCTATAAAACATTTTATCCTAAAGCAGCATCTCTTCGGGACCATCGTGAAACGGTAAGTTTACCAGCCACCCAGGTGGTCCATCACCCCTGAGGTAACATCCAAGAGCGGGGATGACTGGCAAGTATGAACCCTCCATGTGCAAACAAGAAACCACGGACCTCTAAGATGATGAAGACCAATGCAGAGATCTCATGGGACCCGTCGATACAAGGTAGGGCTGACATGGGACCCGTCAATACAAGACTGGGAACGATTTCACTATTTTGAATTAACAAATCCTGATAATGTGATTTTTTGAAGACAATGGGATCAGAGGGCAGAATAAAATCTAAGGAATCTGAGATCTCCATCCTTTTTGGGAAATTGCAAATGAAGAATATAAACCACCCCCCTATTTATAGGGGTAGATCTAAGGGATCCAACGGCTGAAAAAGTGATTTGATCAACGGACATGGATACGACCCTTTGACTCCCCGTAATAAATGCAAATAAGTTGGAACGGCACTATCTTATCGCCTCAACTGGTCGACAACAAAAGAGGTCGTGGATCGAAGCGATCACCCAAATGACACAAGCAAACCTAAAAGAACTCCGGATCAGACATACCGGAACGATCATACTTCATGGTCGATGGCTTAAAAACCTAGAATCCACAAACGAAGTCATACAAGCTTTAAAATCACAGCGAAAAGGACAGTTGCTCGATAAAAGACCAAACCCTTCACCATGCGAGGGCCGTAACTGCCTTATACCTCATACGGGTAACCAGTAACTAAGCCATACAAGAACTCCTCTGGAGTCCAAGATATTTGACATAGAAATCAGGAGAATAGTCCTCCTTATTCAAAACGGCAAAGACGTCACTGCCTAACATACCAAAGAATTGCTTAAGAAGGTCTGAACAGGGTAGATCTGGCTAAAACCCCTACATTTTCCAATTCCTCCCATATCAAGAAAGTGATATAATGGTACACTAACCAAGGAACATATAGTTCAAAGTTAATGCTGGGAAACATAAAGGTTTGGAAGAGACTGAAAGGGATATTTTTCCTTAGTTCGATGTAAAGAAAAAAGCAAAATTCAACAAAAGGGACAATAAGCCTCCTTATATAAGATTTAGATCACAACAAGACAAAAGTATAAGGCATAGATTGAAGATCGACCAAGATGATGAGCGTTCCTTAACGACTATGATCGATATGAATAACCTATTGTCTAAATCATGACGTAAAACATACTGGTGCATGTAATCCAAAGGAGTATACTGGGTATGATCAACAAAAGACTTGATTTGCAGAAGCAAACAGTATACAAAGACTTGATTTGCAGAAGCAAACATTATACAAAGACTTGATTTGCAGAAGCAAACATTATATTTATGCACAAAGGAAGAACGAGCATAACAAAGTATATCTACAAAAGAAAAATTGATCAAGGCAAGAATCTGCCTACAAAAAGATCATGATTTCCAATTTAGAGCTTCTCCCATTACAAAAATTTCAGCCCGGACAAATGCACAAAAGTCGGGCAACCAAATAAAAAAAAAAAAAAGAGACAGTCCAAGGCCTGCCAGGTCGAGCAAAGGTCACTGAGAAGAACGGTCAGCAGGTCGACTACCAGAAACAGCCTTCCGAGGAGTCATATTGCCAGCAAAAGCCATCAACTCTTCTTGACGCTTTAGATAACCACCGTCATATCCTTCCTCATAGGACCGCCGTTGAGACTCCTCCGCTAAGGCAGCAGCCTGAACCAAGTCACTTTTCTCTTTCTCCCAAACGGACTTTTCCTCCTGCAATTTTTTCAAATCATCATTGGCAAGTTGCAGTTCGAGAGACTGCCCAGCAACCTTCGCCAACTCCGACTCCAAACGACGTTGATAAGCACCTTTACTTCTCCACAGTTCATCGTTTTGCACACCCAGCTGGAGTGCAAAGTACTTACCCTGGAAAAAAGAAAACAATCCTTACATAAGAAGGAAGTAAAAAATTAAAACAAATGAAAAAATGAAAAGACTCGCCCACCTGTTCACATATCTTCACCAGCGATTGAACAAGGCGTACGTTGGAAGCATCCTCAAGCTTCTTCAGCTCACCAGGCAAAATAGTGCTTAAACCCAGATCCCAAGACAAAGCATCAGGCTCAACTGAGCCAGGCAATTCACTATTGGAAGGGACACCATCAGAACGAGGAGTCTCTGACAACATAATATCCTTGACTTGCTCAAAGATACATCGATCATCTAACAGACGAGGAGATCCCCTCTTGTCGGGGCTAACGGAGGTCTCCTTGCCCGAAGCAGAAATAACGGTTCGACGACCAGACCTGGAGCCGGTCCGACCTCCAGAAGGTCCTCCCGATTCAAAAGAAGTAGTCATTACAGTGGTATCATGAAACAAATATTCAGGACAATCCTGCACAATAGATTGTGTTACGGAAGGATTGACAAAAAAATCATCACCAGCTTGCCCTCCGCTGGCGATTGGGGCAGTAGAAGTAGACAAAGGAAGGGAAACAGCAAAATTCTCTCCATGAAAAACATGCTCGAAGGAAGAAGCACTTGAAGTAACAGGTATAGTGTAGTTCGGTTCCTCGTTGGACATATCGCCAAAAGCTATCCGACCAGGGGAAGGCATGCTCCCTATTTGAGTGGAAGAAGAAAAGATTGGTTCTGAAAACGACGAGTTTACTACAGAAAAAGGTTCGGAGGCAATAACGCGAGTATCAATCTCCGACCTAATTATTGGGGATGAACGAGGAGGCTCCATCGACGGCCCATCTCTTCGAAGTTTTTTGGATCTATTATCTCTAGCGCCCTCACGAGAAGGTCGTTTCGAAGTATTACCAAAAAGGTTACTCATGATCGGATTATGGAAAAATATAAATTAATATCGAGAAAGTTTATCGACTAGCAAAAGAAAGAGTATTCTGTTTAGAGAGGAGTATATCGGTAAAAAATAAGTCAAGTTTTTACCTTTCGTATTTATACTACACGAAAGGACGCAACAGACCTAAAGAAAGGGCGCGAAACAGAAAAACTGACCTTGGAGCAAACGCTAGAATTTGAAAAGACACACACATAATGATTACGGCAAATTTAATGACTTGTCTGAATTATTACGGCGAATGTGAAAAGACACAACTGACAGAATACGAGACGTTTAGCGTACAAAGAGAAGAAAAGGTAAAATTACAATTAAAACCTACGAGTAAATAGTTACAACGATTATTTCAAAAAATCACTATTTTAAGAAACCTGCTCGCTATCCGGAATTCTCTGATCACTACCGACGTCCTCAGTCATACCTATATCATCTTCCTCTTCTTCTTCGACTTCGGGATCAATAAAAGTATTATCGAGCTCCTCGTTAACATCAGAAGGAGGAATCGGCAATGGATTTCCAAATTCTTCGACAAGGTGAGCCAAAGGAAAACCTTGATATACAACATCTGGAACCTCAGAAGAAGAATAAATTGCACCATAGCGATTCAACCGAATGTGAGCAGCCTTAAAATACTCCTTTCGACGGTCGTCGATCATCTCTAAGGCGACCAGCTGATGAATCGCCTTCTTAAAAGTATTTTCAAGAAGAGGACCGACCATCCGATAAACCAACGCCGTATGAACAGGAGAATTAAGGAATTCACGAATGACTCTTTCGTCAGCATTCCTACCGTATCGATCCCTAAGTCCACTAAGTGGAACATCCTTTTCGTACTCCTCTAAAGAAGTTTCAAGGCTTGACACTTGAGATTCGAGCTCACTAATTCGAGCCGTGCTCTGTAACTGGAATTCCTCTAACTTTCTAGCCATTTGATTGGCCTGCTCTTGAGCACGAGAAACCTCCATCACCCTGTTTATTATTTCTTGATCTTCAGTCCCGGTAGCACGAGTCTCTACGACGGAACGACAGAAGATGTTGAGGGACCAACCTCTGACCCGGAGGATTTATGAAGTAAAGCTTTATTCTTCTCTTCCAGGAACTCGCACTGTTGTTTCCAAAGTGCATTTTCATAAGCGTATGACGCAAGACAAGTTTTAGTCTGGAAGAACAAAGAGAGCAAGAAAAAGAGATGAATTAGTAAATTAAGGAAGACCCTTAAAATTATCTGTTAGTATGATCAAAGGAAAAAGATATCACCTTTTCAGCATAAAGAGAAGCTCGCTGGAATTTCTCCAGAGGATCCTTATGAAGAAGCTTATTCTGATCGCGAGTAAAAACACCAGACAAAAGAACACGGGTTGCCTTATCGACCGCGTTCTCATTATCATCATGAATAAAAGAGTCCTTCTCGGAATAACCAGCGGCCCTCCTTCCCTCTAAATGATCCTCGATCATTTCGACAAGAGTAGGTTTTGGATGCTTATCTCCGACTAAAAGAAGATCATTACCAGAGCATCCGTAATAGCTCCTCTTTCTATCAACTGGATCATTAGCAGGATGAGGCATCGACCAGGTGCGACATCCTCGAACACCCAAAGATGTTCTAAGCTGAAGAGGAGGATAACCGGATCCCGTGCCCTGACGAATAGGGGACTCATGAGGAGAATCTGGAGATTCCTCTCTATTCTCCTCAGATTCATGACCCAACTCCAACTTCCTTTTTCGTGACGCTCTCTGCTCGATAGGGACGTTCTCTACGGATTTGGAAGATTTCGACAGCACCATTTTTCCCTTCGAAGAATGTCGAGAGTTTTCTACCATATCGGCTGAAAAAGAAATAAATTATAAGTTATTTTTCTTCCCTATAAACGGTATCATCACAACACTAAGCTAAAATAAAGTACTAACCAAGAAGTTCTGATGATGAATTTATGGGAAAGTTATGAACACTTAACCCCGCCTTACGAAGGAAAGCTTCCCCGATCAGAAGAGCACTTTGATATTTGTTTGCACGCATTTCGGAGATCTCAGCGATAAACTTAGCATCGTCAGGAACTAGTTCTCCAGTCGGTAAGCGACCTCCAGGAATCCAACTGGAACCATGATCCCATGAAAAAGGCATGGTCGAACCATCCGCCAAGCAAAGATTAGACGGAGGACGAACAAAGAAAAAATGAGATTTCCATGAAGGATTACTAGAAACAGGGGCGTCAAAGATCGCTCGACTAGGCCGCTGACTAGCGAAGAAGTATCCACGATTCGAAGAACTAGAAATATTGAAGCGGAAAAGTTGCGTAAAATTACGAAAAGAAGGTTTAAACCCCTTTGCGATCATCAAAACAGAAAAGCAAACCACAAAAGCAACGGAATTTGGAACCAGCTGTGTCAAGCACACAGTGAAAGTTTTCAAAACTTCGAGAAAAAGGGGAGACAAAGGAAGACGCAGTCCGCTATTGAAGTGAGCCGAATAAAAAGCTCGACATCCCTCCGGTGGAGATGTGACCCTATCAGTAGGGGAAGGAAGAATTATCTCGGAACCTTCCGGGAAATATTTGGTATAATTATTCGCAACCTCCGAAAATGTTTCCACTGTATAAGCACAAGCAACGTCCTCAATTGGTTCAGAAATCTGAGGAACAATACCTTTGCCCTTTTTGGCTCGGGCAGCTACATCCGCCTCAGTAAGGATTCGTACCTTGAAGGTATCTTCTACAGGGACGACGAAGTCAGATACTGTAGATTGTTCGCCCAAAAGACTAGAATGCAACTCCTCCTCGTTATCGGGGGCGACGATCTCTCTAGAAGAAGATCTTCTTACAGAAGCCATATATTCTGGTTCTCGGAAAATGAAGGTCGATAAAAGGAAAAATTTTATGTGATGAACGACTAAGCAGGAAAATGACTACGAATTATAAGGAAGTATAAAGGAAAAATGGCGAACTCAAGAGTCACCTATTTATAATGAGATGAGAAAAGACGTTTCGAACTCATCGCAGCTAATCATATTCCCGCCAAAAACGGTAAGATATAAGAAGACGACTATCTATGATATGTAGCACTCTTTTCCTTACTTAAGATTTTTTCCCACAGGGTTTTTTCTTAAGAAAGGTTTTTAACGAGGCTCCATTCATAGAAAACAAACGGTCGTGAAGATTTATCTACTTCTACGAGCTTCTATTATCTATACGCTCGAAGAAGTGAGGGAGTACTGATGGGGGCTATTTCGCACCCTACATACTGTACGATCGACTAAAGAACTTGAGATCGGTTCGACCAAATTGGGCTGTTCAAAGATCATCTCATCGACCAGGCCGAATACAGCTCTCTTCGATCAAAAGACAATACTCCGGACCCAAGAAGGATATTTGGGCCGAGTCCTATTAGGACTATGTTTCCTTGTAACGCTAGGTTTAACATTATATAAATACCTAGTTAATCATTGTATTAGACAACTACGAAATCCCTCAACTCCAAGAATACATGATTATACGCTGCTTACAACAGCACAACTGAATAAGATTCAATATTAT
Source organism: Penstemon barbatus (assembly GCA_003313485.2). Classification (NCBI taxonomy): domain Eukaryota; kingdom Viridiplantae; phylum Streptophyta; class Magnoliopsida; order Lamiales; family Plantaginaceae; genus Penstemon; species Penstemon barbatus. The sequence goes on along the minus strand of CM064883.1, from coordinate 20,421,690 downwards.
TCTTAGCTTTTGATCTCCATATCGGTGTGTTCTTAGCTTTGTTTGTGGTTTTACTTCTTGTTCTTGAATATTGCTTTTCTTTGTAATCGATCCATCCGGAATAAAGTAACGGAGCCCTACTAAATATATTTAAATATCGAAAACCCCCCGACAGGAGCATGAACATTTTCATTTTTATCATAATTAGCAGATAAGTCATGTTGTTGATCAATATGATAAGAGTAATGTTCATAAGCAGGGTAAGGTGCATGATAAGCAGGGTATGCATGCATTGGATGAGCAGGGTAAGGTGCATAGTAACTAGGAAATTGAGGTGCATGATACATAGGAGGATATGCAGCAGGTTGCACATAATAAGACTCATTTCCATACCAAGCATTTTGATTTTTCTTATTCTTATGCTTCTTTGGCTTACTAGTAGCTTGCTCATTTACAGATGACTTAGTTTTACCAGTAGTCTGATTGACTTTAGCTTTATCAGCAGACTTCTTGGGACTCTGCTGTTTGGTCTTACTAGTCTGTTTTCCTATACTAGGCTCTTTGCTCTTTTTAGCCTTAGGAGTTTTCTTCTCCTTTGCAACTTTCTCAGGTGAAGCAGGTCTAGCAGTTTGAACATACAGAATGACCTTACTATTGTCAGCAGATATAAATTTCTCAGTATGATTCAAGTCGTGCTTATCCTGTTCTAAAGGTATCTTCTGTTTACTAGACATATGAGTGGATGCAACAGATGATTTTTCCTGAGACTCAATAACTTTTTCAAGTTCCATGATTTTTCCTTTATAAACTTCACATTCAGCTTTCAGAGATTCATGCTCTTGCTCAAGCTATTTATATTCAGCTGATTCTCTAGGCTTTTCAGGTGTGAGTTTCAGTGAATTATTTTGCTCTTTTAGCAATATCATCTCTTCCTTAAGCTTTTTGTATGCTTCAGCAATAGTAGTATTGTTAAGCATCATTTGTTCAAATGAATTAAATAATTCATTGTCAAGAGGAGTTACCTCTTCCTCAGAGTCATCAGATTCCTTTGCCATCAGGCAGAGGAGAGCAGGTTTTTCTTCATCACATGATTCTTCATCAGACGTGTCTGAATCTGAATCAGATGAGTAGACAGCAGCCAGCTTTTCTGCTTCAGCCATCATAGCCTTGCCTCTCTGATGCTTTTTTTCTTTTCTGATTTTCTTTTCTTCCTCAGTGTATTTCTCTGCTTTTGGATATGGACAGTCTTTGATGAAGTGTCCCAATTTCCTGCAGTTATAACACATTAGTTTGGATTTATAATCCTCTTTATCTTTAGAAGAAAAGTTAGGTTTAGAAGTAGAAGCATTGTTGTATTTGTTCTTCATTTTTCTCTTGTAGAACTTCTTGAAATTGTTCATCAGCAATGCTACATCTCCAGCAGTGTACTCCTTCTTGTTGAGTAGAGTGGCTTCATCAGATGAGTCCACTTCCTTGCTTTTTGTGCTGGTCTTCTGGTGTTTTCAGCAGCAACTAGGGCAGCTGTGGGTCCTGAAGTTGAGGTTTCTTCAATTCCCATCCTAGGCAGTTTATACTCGAATGCCTTGAGTATGGAGAACAGCTCCGTAAGAGAGATTTTTCCCAAATCCCTTGATTCTTCCATTGCTGTCACCTTCATGTTGAACTTTGGGGGTAGGGCCTTTAGTACTCTGACGGTGATCTCTTTGTCAGTGAAGGTCTTTCCCAGCTTTAGAACTTCGTTGAGTGTTCTGGTGAACCTGGTATCCATCTGATCAATGGTTTCTCCAGACTTCATCTTGAAGTTATCCAGTTTCTCCAAAGCAACAGTGAGCTGATGCTCTTTTATTGCATCATTGCCTTCGCTCATATCTCTGACTTTATCCCACATCTCATTTGCAGTCTTGCAATGTTTGACTTTGTCAAACCGATCATTGTCCAGGGCTTTAGTCATGATAAATCTTCCGACTTTATCCATATTAAATAGCTTGATTTCCTCTGGAGTCATCTCATGAAGGTCTTTTTCCACAACCGTATCAACTTCATTTATTTTGATGGTCTTTGTGAATCTGGATGGACCTTTTATGATACATGTATACATGTTGTCATTGTAGGCAGCTAGAAAGATTTCCATTCTAATCTTCCAATCTTCAAAAGACATACCAGCAATGTGGGGAACATGGCTGATGCAGTCCATTTTTCAAAAAGTTTTAAATTTTCAAAAAGATGCTCTTTTGAAAAGTTTTGAAAAACCTTTGAAAAACACTTGGATCAAGCTCGTTGATCAGGCAGCTGATTCTAATGAACCACCTGCTCTGATACCACTTGTTGGTCCCAAGTGGTCAAATGAGGTCTAGAGGGGGGGGGGGGGGTGAATAGACCTCTTAAAATTTTAGACTTAAAAACTTTTTACTCTTCTGTCAGCAGACTAAGCTGATGAAGAACAGTAAGATGACTATGCTGATCGTGAACAAATCTAGAACAGCAGAGTGACCACTCTTCTTACAGTTTACTTAGCTGATTTCAGTGAAAATCAGTTTTATCAATAGTATACTTGCAGCGGATGTTTGAAAGTGTTTTTCACAAGTAGACTAAGTCCTAAAAAGATTTTATCCCCAGTTTTAAAACTCCTTGTAAAATCTTTTAATAATTCAAAGTGTTGAAATATGAAAAGTTCGAAATATGCAAGAAAACTTAAATGCAAGATAACACAAAGAATTTTTATAGTGGTTATATGGATAAAAATCCTTTAGTCCACTCTTCCAGATCACTTAGATTCTGGGTTATACTATAATCACAAAGATTACAATATTTCTCCACTTATACCTAGACAACAAATGAAAAGGCTATAAGCTCACAACAGGAAATCACTCAGAAATCCTATCCTCTAAAGTAGAATCACTCACAAAGATGGATTCTAACTTTGCACAACACTCAGCTATTACAAAATCACTCAGATAATGTTTTTCTGTTTTCTTCAACTGGGTTTCTGTCAACAGATGACTTCAACCAGACGAGTGAGTTGTTCGAGCTTCTTGAGACTTAGAGAAATTTCTGCTTCGAATGCGAGATCTCAGATGTTGTTTTGTTGTGTATCTCTCACTTCGAACTTAGCTCTATTTATACTAGGATTTGAAAATATGACCGTTGAAGGAAATCAAATCTCAAATCCATAGTCTTTAGCCCAATTTCAGAACGGCTCCCTGCTACAGTCCTTTTTCTGCTGTACTTTCCTGTAGCAGCATTAAATGCACTCTGCTGATCTGAGAGTTTTCTTCAATCATTTGCCATTACTACCCTTCTCTTCCAGCAATTATTACACTCGGTGCATTTATTACCGTTGGACTTCTCTCATGATCTCTTCTACTCTGCTGATCAAAGCAACTCTGCTGATAGATACTCTGCTGATCAAATACTGAACTAATATGATTTGACTCAGCTGATGACCTACCCTTCTGTTCGCTATTTCAGCATGAGATCACTAGTCTTCTGGGCTTTGAAGTTTGAACTCTTCTGATGTCTTCTTTTACTTGTTCAAAATTCTTCTAAGGGAACTTAGCTTCCATACTTAGCTGATTATGACGTTTTGGAAATCATCAAAACCATCCCTTAACTTATCTTATTTGCACTTCATCTTCATCTTCATCCAACAGTTGTTTCGTATGTGAAGGCCCCATAGGTAAATGAAGCAACGGTTTTTTTTTTTTCTGTTGGTAAATGTTGTGACGGTTCATTTTTGTTGGTATTTTTGTTGGAAAAAGCGTCGGATGAACGATCTGGCCCGATTATTTTTTGCGACAATTTTGTTGTTGGAAATGCGTAGGAAAGTTACTAACTGATTTCCAACGGCATAAATATGTCAGTATTTTATCACCAATCGGTTGGAATCATTCCGACGGATTTAGCATTGAAATATTCCATTAGTTTATTTTTGTCACTAATTTGAAGGAAATCAGTTGGAACCTAGTCACAAGTTATTGTTGCTGATTTCGTTACTAGCAACCGCGTCGGAGCAAAAAATTGAACCTCGACTTAACATTGACTGAGTCGTTCCTGGCCGTGCCTGAGGCTGACCCGGGCGCCTAGGTCTTGTCTGGGCTTAACTGAGGCGTGATAACTCTGTGAAAATAGTGTTATCAAGTCTATTTCCTTAACTCATTCGATTATTCTTATTAGAGTTTTGATAGAATCTTAGGCAATTTTAGTTAGTTTTGTGTTTTGTCGCTCGAGTCATTGGTTTGATTGTTTTGTGCATGAATTGAAATATTTTCTTATATATTGTGTTCATATTTGTAGGCCTAAGCTATTTTGGATCTAAAGACATGATTGGAATCGAAGAACAACAAATTAAAGATCAAATGAAGTCAAGTAGTGCAAGAACGAAGAAGGAAAATGCTGTCAGAAACCCCACGTGGTTTTCTGAAAGAAAGAAAGAAAAAAAAAAGAAAAAAAAAAAAGAAAATGGATCGTGGTTTTCAAAAACAACAAAAAGACCAACTCCTCCTTCCCCTTAACCGACCGCCGCCGCACCAATCACCACCGACCGCCGACCGCGACCCTCTCTCCCTCAGATCTGCCCCGCTGAAACCCCACGCGAACATAGCAGCACCACTCCAAACCGCCGACCACGTACCAAGCCGCGAACCGCGAACACCAGTCAACTCAGCCGCACCGCTGCACCCTTTTCCGCCACAAAACAGCCGCACCCAGCCGCGACCAAGCTGTCCAGACACCCCAAAGCCTCACCGAAACCCTAACCCCCGCCATCCCTTGCACAACACCGCCACTAAATGACACCCTAACGCTGTCGCAGCACCTCGATCTCAGTTGGGCATCTCTCAATGGTCGGTAACAACATTGATTTTTGTCTTTCTTGGTTCGATTCTGGAATTTTGCTTGCGATTGCTACTTTGAGGGTTCGTTTTGCTATTCTTGAATTTTGGTGTGTGATTATTTGCGGATTGTGGAGGAACGGGTTCTTGAACGGAGTTTAGATAATTGGATTGTTGCTTGATTGTGTGGGTAGTTGAGATTGATTACATTTTCGATTTCGGTGTGATATTTGTGAATTGCTTGTTTTGGTGGAGTGAACCAACTGGCACCACGAAGTCGAGCGGTACCGAGGATGATGCATAGGATGGACAGACATGCAGGAAATCGCCAGACACAGCCTCATAGGGACGTATTCTTTTTATTATTCTCTGTTATATTTTGTGGTGGTTTTATTACTGTCTGCATGTGCATATTCTCGTCTCCTGTTTGGTTAGTCTAGCATGTTTCAACTCGTGTGTTTATGTCACAGTGGGGACACTGTTCGTTTTAAGTTTGGGGGTGAGGTCGCATTTACTTCGTGCATGCTAGGTCGACTTTGACTATTTTTTTTGAAATTTTATGTCTTTTTGACTGTTTTTCCTTGCACATTTTAAGCACGAATACATAATCGAGAATTTAGGATGACGTTAGAGAATTATAGTTAGAATAGAGCTTAAGAAATCCTTTCTTGCCTACCTAATCTCTAGATTCGAGGGTTAAAATGCTAAGGGTCTAAGTGATAGTTTTGCCTAAGTTTGGGGGGAAGGATAACTTTAACAAGAACCAAATGAAGCAAATAATTGAAAAACTATAAGTTAAATTCATAGAAAATAACCTCACTTGTATGAGACCTGAAAAACCTCATCGCTTGAGACTTATACTTGCACTCCTCTAACTTGACTGCGATAAGATGAACGATATATGGGTGCATCGACTTAACTATTCTACTATTCTGCACTCCTCTATTTTGACTGCTTCTTTAGAACGAGTTATGAGTGTGAGTGGTGCTAAATATACTTAAGTTATGATCATTAATGAAGAAAGTGCTAAGTGAAAGTTCAAACTTAAAGGATTCCATAACTTCGACTGAATGTTTTGCTATAACTTAGTAATTAGTATGATAACCTAAGGAAATAGAGAATATGTTTGTCAATTTAGGAATTCATGCAATTAGGCTCTATGATTTCGAAGCTATATGGATCTAGGTGATTCCGACATTCTTGTTTTATGTATACACACACACACGCAGGAACTACATGATAGAATGCATAATGTTTTGAAATTGTTAGTTAGTAGTTTGACTTGGGATGCATGATTGTAAATGTTCGTGTCGTTGTTTAAGTTTTTGTCATTACTCGAGGACGAGTAATAGTTTAAGTTTGGGGGTGTGATAACTCTGTGAAAATAGTGTTATCAAGTCTATTTCCTTAACTCATTCGATTATTCTTATTAGAGTTTTGATAGAATCTTAGGCAATTTTAGTTAGTTTTGTGTTTTGTCGCTCGAGTCATTGGTTTGATTGTTTTGTGCATGAATTGAAATATTTTCTTATATATTGTATTCATATTTGTAGGCCTAAGCTATTTTGGATCTAAAGACATGATTGGAATCGAAGAACAACAAATTAAAGATCAAATGAAGTCAAGTAGTGCAAGAACGAAGAAGGAAAATGCTGTCAGAAATGTTGTTATGCACTCCGAGGACCATAACTCTTTCAAAGAAGCTCGAATGAAGCTGAATTTCGACTATGTTGTAGAGGAATGAGTTAGCTACACCACAGATTTTACGGATCTTGATTTGGAGTTCGGAGCTGAGAGTTATGACACTTGCAAAACTGTTGCGCAAATCTGTCGCGATTTTCAGCGGGCTTTTAAGGGAATTCTTGGGCCCAAAGTCTCCTACTTGGACTCAACTTGGTAGATCTATTTAAGGACTTCTAGGTCACAAAATTACACATCTTTGATCAGCTCTAAACATAATTCTTTCATAGAATACACCTATAACATCAAAGATCTACTTGGAGAAAGACTGAAGAAGAAAAGAGAGAAGTCCTAAAGATCACCCAAGCAAGAAGAACGCAATATTGAAGATCTTTATCTTGGATTCATCGTTTTGTCTATAAAATCACATGAACTCAGATTTGTTTTCCTTTATTATTTTCTTCTTATATTTATCATGAACTAATTTTTTAGGATCTAAGGTTTTTATGAAACTATGTTAATTTGATTAGTTTTATTTGATTATTCATAGTTAGGGGCAATTCTTGTGTTTGATTTAATTTCGTTCTCTATGCTTGCAACTTGACTGATCACCTAATTGTTAGATTTAATATTCTTTTCGAACTTGGAAAAGGGAGATTAGGATTAGATAGGAAATTGAATAGTAAACGACTCTTAATATAGGAATATACTTAAGGCGTTTATACCCGTTACATGAGGTTCGTGTTTAATGCTTTGTGTTATTTATGAATCACCTAGGAATAGGATCGATTTGTATAATACATTAGGTTCTTATGTAATTCGGAAGATACGTAGGAATATACTTGAATCCTCGGGTAGCACTCTTGTCACCACAATAACTACGCAAATCTCAATTGAGCAATCGATAGATAACATAGTGGATTATAACCCTAGGTTTCTCTTCTCGTTATTCGAACTCAATCCAAGTACTTAGGTTAGTTAATTCATTTAGTTAATCTTGTTAATTTAAACCTGAAAATATATTTGAATTTGAAATCAATTAAAAGTAAATTAGGAATTGGAATTGGTAGAGATTAGTCAAGTCCCTGTGGAGACGATACTCATATACTTACTCTTTATTACTTGTTCGATACGTGCACTTGCGTTTATTTGCGTGTGTAAATTCCGCAACAAGGCGCCTAAGCCATGCTTGGTTATAGCCCAGGCATCGGGGGCACTCATGGGGCTGGCCCGGGCGCCTCTGTATCGTCTGAGCGCCAATGCCACTCCTAGTTCTGGCCCAGGTGCCCGGGCCACTCATGGGACTGCCTCGGGCTCGCCTGGGTTTGGCCTAGGCGCTTAGGTCACGTCCGGGTCTTGCCTGGGCCATTTATGGGGCTGCCTCGGATGCTTAGGTCTCGCCTAGGCTTGGCCTAGGCAATGTGCGCCCGGGCGATGCCTGAGCGACTAGGCAATGTATTTTTAATTAACTTGTTGGATGTGGGATTTGAAACCTTGACCTCATATATATACATATTAAAGGATCAAACCAGTTGAGCTGGACAACTTTATTGTATTTCCATTAGACAATTATATATACGAGCCAACTAATAGTGTATTTCATCAATTTTTTCAATGATATAACTCGTTTTTCATTAGTTTGATCGATTTGAACCATTTTGATCATTCCCACGGTTTTAATCAATTTTTATCACTAATTTTGTTGATTTAAACCTTTTTTTTACCAATCTACCATATTTTCTCACCGTTTCCACCAATTTAGTTCTTTTTTTTTTTTTTTTTTTTTTTTACCAATATCACTTATTTTTTCTTAATTTCATCAATTTAAGCTATGTTTAGTGGTTCAACTTGTTTTTCACCATTTTCACCGATTTAAACTGTTTCTGACTGAGATATCCGATTATTAACCGATATCATTTGTTTAGCACTAATATCATCGAATTAAAATATTATTAATCGATTTAAACCATTTTTTCACTAATTTTCATCGAGTTACATGATTATGGTCGATTTAACCTAATTTTCATCGATTTCATCTTTTTTTCCCCAATAATTTCACTGAGTTGCACTGTTTTGATCGATTTAAGTTTTTTCATCAATTTTTCATCGATTTAAATCATTTTTAACCGTCAACCCATTTCCCATCGATTTCATCTGTTTTATCATTAATTTCATCAATTGTAAATGTTTTTTTATTGATTTAACCCATATTGTTCATAAATTTCAGCGATTTAAACTGATTTGGACCAACTTAACTCATTTTATCACCAATCTCATAAGTTTTTTTTTTTTAATTTCATCGATTGAACCCATTTTTTCATTGATTTCACACATTTTTTGCCCAAATTTATTGATTTTAATTATTCTTTATCGATATAACTAGTTTTTCCCTTTACTTTCATCAATTTAAATCGTCTTGATCAATTTAACTAGTTTTTCCACCATTTTTCATTCTCTTTATACTAATTTACTCAAATTTAACCGTATTCACCCATTTTTCATTGACTTCACTTATTTTTAACTAAGTTTAGCAGATTCAACATGTTTCAAAACAATTAAATTCTTTTTTTACCGATTTCATTCATTTTTTACGAATCTCATCAAATTTACATGTTTCCAGATATGTTAAAATCATTTTAAATCGAATTCACCAATTTCGTTTCTTCAATTTAGCAGAAATCACATGTTTTCAATGACTTAACCCATCTTTGGTAATTTATTGTTATTATTCGGGAAACATATTTCTATCGTTGGTGTTGTCGCTATTTAGTTACATACTTGTTACTAGAGCTAAATAGCAACGGAAATTTTCCACTGGAACAATTTCATCGCTATGGATAACTTTTTCCTACAACTTAACAGCCAAATTCCTATGAAAAATATTTTTTCCCAATTTTTTGTTAGTTATTTGTCGTTATTATTGGCGGAACATATTTTTATTGATGGTTCCGTCGCTGTTCAGTTACTAAAATCTAAATATCGACGAATAATTTCCCGTCGGAATGATTTATTCGCTGTGGATAACTTTTTCCTATAACTTAACAACCGAATTCTTACGAAAAATATTTATTCCAATTTTTTGTTGGTTAATTGTCGTTATTATTAGCGGAACATATTTTTGTTGATGGTTCCGTCGCTGTTCAGTTACTAAAATCTAAATAGCGAAGGATAATTTTTCGTTGGAATGATTTCGTCGATATGAATAACTTTCCCCTACAACTTCCGACAAAAAATAATTTTGTCGACATTCCATCAGTAATTTATCACTATTATTGAAGGTAGATTTTTTAATTGAAATTATGTTGGTATTTGGTTACTAATTTGTTGGTCCCAAGTGGTCAGATGAGGTCTAGAGGAGATGAGATTCCTTAGGATTTGATTGAAATCTCGCACAAACCCCAACAGAGTACATAATATCAGGTCTGCTAGCTGTTAAGTATAACAGTGACCCAATAATTCCTCTGTATTTGGTTATATCCACTGATTTGCCATCTTCATCTTTATCCAAACGAAGACTAGTAGACATTGGAATGTTAGTAGTAGAGCTAGTTTCCATACCAAATTTCTTAAACAGATCTCTTGTGTATTTTGCTTGGCTGATAAAAATTTCATCAGACAACTGTTTTACCTGCAAACCAATGCAATTCTCCATTTAGAAATGCTGACTTCACATCCATCTGATAGACAATGAAGTTCTTGTAAGCAGCATAGGCAAGAAACAGTCTGATTGCTTCAAGTCTTGCCACTGGTGCAAATGTTTCATCAAAGTCAATTCCTTCTTCTTGACAATAACCCTTGGCCACTAATCTTGCTTTATTTCTGGTGACAATACCATCTTCATTCATTTTATTCCCGAAAACCCATTTAGTGCCAATTACTCTTTGATGACTTGGTCTTGGAACTAAGTACCATAATTCATTCCTTTCAAATTGATTTAACTCTTCTTGCATAGCTTCAATCTAGAAGGAATCACTGAGAGCTTCTTCAATTTGTTTAGGCTATATTTGAGATAGGAAGCTGACAAACATAGCATCTTGTGCAGCAGCTCTTCTTGTCTTCACTCTATCCAAAGGATCACCAATCACTAACTCTGGTGGGTGATTCTTGAGCCATTTGAGAACAGGTTGCAGGTCTGAATGTTGTCCTATGTTTTGATCTTGCAACACTACTGTTGGAGATTCAGTAGTAGTCTGTTGAACAGTTCTTGTCTGTTGAACAGTCTCTGGACTGTCAGATGTTTGCAACTCGTCTGTTAGACAATCAGCACTGTGATTTTGAACAACATTTGAGTTAGCAGCTGAATTGAGATCAGGTAGTATGATAGGAACATATTCTTCATTCTTTCCAACATTCAACTTCTGTAAATCAGTAGACAGATCTTGATTATTACTTTGATTCTTTTCAGAAGATTGACTTGGCTCATCAAATACTACATGAATGGATTCCTCTATAAGTAAAGTTATTTTGTTAGACTCTGTAAGCTTTACTAACAGTAGAGTATCCTACAAAAACAGCATCATCAGCCTTTTCTGCAAATGCAGTAAGGTGATTTTTTCCATTGTTCAATACAAAACATTTGCAACCAAAAATCTTAAAGTAGTGAATGTTTGGCTTTCTCTTGTTCCAAACTTCATATGGAGTTTTGTTCTGATTCTTGTTGATCATACATCTGTTTTGGGTAAAGCAAGCTGTGTTTGTGGCATCTGCCCAAAATCTTTGAGGCAGCTTAGCTTCAGCTATCATTGTTCTGACAGCTTCCTTCAGTGTTCTGTTTCTCCTTTCAGCAACACCATTCTGTTGAGGGGTTCTAGCAGCTGAATACTCATGGTGTATTCCTTTGATATTACAATACTCTTCAACAGTAGAGTTTGTGAACTTTGTCCCTCTATCTGATCTGATCTTCAATATTTTAGTGCTTTTCTCATTCTGGATCAGTTCCATCAGATTAGTAAGATGTTCCTTGGTTTCACTTTTCTTCTTCATGAAGATCACCCAAGTATATCTTGAATAATCATCCACAACAGCTAGGCAGCATTTCTTTCCACCATTGCTGACTGGATCAATGGGTCCAAATAAGTCCATGTGTAGCAGCTCCAAGATTCTGTCAGAAGATTGGTGCTTCTTGCTTTTGAATGATGACTTGATTTGTTTCCCTTTCTGACATGAGTCACAGAGCTTATCTTTGATCACGACTGTTTTTGGAATCCCTTCTACTAGATCATTCTTTATCAATCTGTTTATGGTCTTGAAGTTTAAATGGTTCATCCTTTTGTGCCACAGCCAACTGACTTCCCTTGGTGTTGATGCCACCAAACAAATACTTGAATTCTTGTCAGCAAAATTCCAGTCGACTATGTAGACATTTCCTTGTCGTCTTCCTAGTAAGATTACCTTCTTTGTACCAATCTGTTCAACGTAGCACTTATCGGTTGAGAAGATGACTGAATATCCTTTGTCACAAAATTGACTTATGCTGAGCAGGTTGTACTTTAGGCCTTTAACATATGAGACGTCAAATATCTCAATGTTTCCTTTGATTAATCTTCCTTTAGCTACAATCTTGCCTTCTTTGCTGTCTCCAAAAGTGACCTTTGGACCATCCACAGCAACATCATCAGTTAGCTCATGTATGCTTCCACACATGTGCCTTGAACAGCCACTGTCCAAGTACCATATCTTCTCTACTTTACTCCTACTCCTAATCCTAACTTACAAAACAAAAATAAAATTGTTTTAGGTACCCTTATTGAGAGGGTCTTGAAGGATTAATTCCACATTCGACAACCCAAGATGTTGATGTCTTAGGCTTCTGAGTTTTGACAGGAGCATGAACAGTTTTATCTTCATCATAGTTAGCAGATAAGTCAGGTTGATGATCAGTATGATAAGGAAAATGTTAATAAGCAGGGTAAAGTGCATGATAAGCAGGGTATGCATGCATTGGATGAGCAGGGTAAGGTGCATAGTAAGTTGGAAATTGAGGTGCATGATACATAGGAGGATATGCAGCAGGTTGCACATAATAAGATTCATTTCCATACCAAGCATTTTGATTTTTCTTGTTCTTGTGCTTCTTTGGTTTACTAGATGCTTGCTCAGACGACTTAGTTTTACCACTAGTCTGATTCAATTTAGCTTTATCAGCAGACTTCTTAGGACTCTGCTGTTTGGTCTTACTAGTCTGTTTTTCTACACTAGGCTCTTTGCTCTTTTTAGCCTTAGGAGATTTCTTCTCCTTTAACCCTTTCTCAGGTGAAGCAGGTTTAGTAGTCTGAACCTACAAAATGACCTTACTATTGTCAGCAGATATAAATTTTTCAGTATGGTTCAGTTCTAACTTATCCTGTTCTAAAGGCATCTTCTGTTTACTAGACATATGAGTGGATGCAACAGATGATTTATCATGAGACTCAATAACTTTTTCAAGTTCCATGATTTTTCCTTTACAAACTTCACATTCAGCTTTCAGATATTCATATTCTTGCTCAAGCTTTTTATATTCAGCTGATTCTCTTGGCTTTTCAGCGGTGAGTTTCAGTGAACTATTTTGCTCTTTTAGCAATATCATCTCTTCCTTAAGCTTTTTATATGCTTCAACAATACCAGTATTGTTAAGCATCATTTGTTCAAATGAATTAAATAATTCATTATCAAGAGAAGTTACCTCATCCTCAGAGTCATCAGATTCCTTGGCCATCAGGCAGATGAGAGCAGGGTTCTCTTCATCAGAAGACTCTTCATCAGAAGTGTCTGAGTCTGAATCAGATGAGTAGATAGCAGTAAGCTTTTCTGCTTCAGCTATCATTGCCTTGCCTCTCTGATGCTTTCTTTCCTTTCTGATTCTCTTCTCTTCTTCAGTATAATTCTCTGTTTTTGGATATGGACAGTCTTTGATGAAGTGTCCCAATTTCCTGCAGTTATAACACATTAGTTTGGATTTATAATCATCCTTCTCTTGAGAAGAAGAGTTAGGTTTAGAAGTAGAAGCATTGTTATAATTGTTCTTCATTTTTCTTTGTAGAACTTCTTGAAATTATTCATCAGCAATGCTACATCTCCAGCTGTGTACTCCTTTTTGTTGAGTAGTGTGGCTTCATCAGATGAGTCCACTTCTTTACTTCTCTGTGCTGGTCTTCTGGGATTTTCAGCAGCAACTAAGGCAGCTGTGGGTCCTGAAGTTGAGGTTTCTTCAATTCCCATTCTTGGCATTTTAAACTCAAACGCCTTGAGTACGAAGAACAGCTCTGTAAGGGAGATTTTTCCCAAATCTCTTGATTCTTCCATCACGGTCACCTTCATATTGAACTTAGGAGGTAAAGCCTTTAGTACTCTGACTGTGATTTCTTTGTCAGTAAAGATTTTCCCAACTTTAGAACTTCATTGAGTGTTCTGGTGAACCTGGTATCCATCTGATCAATGGTCTCTCCAGACTTCATTTTGAAGTTATCCAGTTTTTCCAAAGCAACAGTGAGCTGATGCTCTTTTGTAGCATAATTGCCTTCGCTCGTATCACGAACTTTGTCCCACATTTCTTTTGCAGTTTTGCAATGTTTGATCTTGTCAAACCGATCATTATCCAGGGCTTTCGTCATGATGAACCGACCAACCTTGTCTAGATTGAACAACTTTATTTCTTCGGCTGTCATCTCATGCAAGTCTTTATCCACAACTGTATAAACTTCATTGATTTTTATAGTCTTTGTGAATTTGAATGGACCTTTTATGATACATGTGTACATGTTATCATTATAAGCAGCTAGAAAAATCTCCATCCTGATTTTCCAGTCTTGAAAGGACATACCAGCAATGTGGGGAACATGGCTGATACAATCTATTTTTCAAAAAGTTTTTATTTTTCAAAAATATGCTCTTTTGAAATGTTTTGAAAACCTTTGAAAAAACACTTGGATCGAGCTCGTTGATCAGGCAGCTGATTCTAATGAAGCACCTGCTCTGATACCACTTGTTGGTCCCAAGTGGTCAGATGAGGTCTAGAGGGGAGGGGGGTGAGTAGACCTCTGAAAATTTTTAGACTTAAAACTTTTCAGTCGTCTGTCAGCAGACTAAGCTTATAAGGAACAGTAAGCTGACTAAGCTGATCGTGAACAAATCTTGAACAGCAGAGTGACCACTCTTCTTATAGTAACTTAGCTGATTTCAGCAAAAATAGTTTTACAAGAGTATACTTGCAGCGGATAATTTGTAAGTGTTTTTCAAAAGTAAACTAAGTCTTTTAAAGATTTTATCCTCAGTTTTTAAAACTCCTTCAAAATCTTTAAACAAATATTTCAAAGTGTTAACTTATGCAACTTTAAAATATGCAAGAAAATTTATGCAAAAATAACAAAAAGAATTTTTATAGTGGTTATATGGATAAAAATCCTTTAGTCCACTCTTCCAGATCACTCAGATTCTGGGTTATACTATAAACACAAAGTTTACAATATTTCTTCACTTACGCCAAAACAACAAATGAGAAGGCAGTAAGCTCACAATAGGAAATCACTAAGAAGACCTATCCTCTGAAGTTAGATCACTCACAAAGATGGATCTACACTCCGCACAACATTCAACTAATACAAATTCACTCAGAAAATGTTTTCTTTCTGGCTTCAACTTGGTTTCTGTCAACAAATGACTCCACCAGACGAGTGAGCTGTTCTTGAGCTTCTTGAGACTTAGAGAAAATTCTGCTTCGAAAATAAAATCTCAGAGTGTTGGTGTTGTATTTGCTCTTTGAAATCAGCTCTATTTATACTTGGATTTGAAAATATGACCGTTGAAGAAAATCACAAATCAAATCCATAGCCTTAGCCCAATTTTCAAAACGGCTCACTGCTACAGTACTTTTCTGCTGTACTTTCCTGTAGCTGCATTAAATGCACTCTGCTGATCCGAGAGTAAACTTCAATCATTTGCCATTACTACGCTTCTCTTGCAGCATTTATTACACCAAGTGCATTTATTACCGTTGGACTAACTCCTTGGTCTCTTCTACCCTGCTGATCAAAACAACCCTTCTGTTAGATACCCTGCTGATCAAATTCTGAAGTCATCTGATTTGAGTCAGCTGATGGTCTACCCTTCTGATTGCTATTTCAGCATAAGATCAGTAGTCTTCTAGGCTTAGAATTTTGAACCCTTCTGATGTCTTCTTTACTTGGTCAAATTCTTCTAAGGGACCTAAGCTTTTCATACTTAGCTGATTTTGACGTTTTGAAAATCATCAAAACTTTCCCTTATCTTCTTATCTTCATTGCACTTCATCTTCATTTTCATCCAACATAATCCGTCACTAATAGCGACAGATTTGTTTTTGTTGGAATCAGGTCGTAAGTGAAGCCTTTTTTTTTTGTGGGACCGAACCATTCTTGAACCTTTATTTTAAAAAACAATAACTTATTCATAACTATTTACACATCGTATATGTATACTGAATGACTTTAAAGTTTTACTTATATAAAGACAACTCATCTACTTAAAGTAATCTTCTCAAATGCATACATCATATATATAAAAATCAAATTACGATATTTGCATTTGTGATATAAAATTATATGCCTATTCTCACGTGTGTTAACAGAAATATTGATCCAGATATCAAATCTATTTTGGATTCTGTAAAATTTTATTTAAAAATAATTTTATAAAATATTATGTATATATATCATTCTTTTTATTCAATGTCAAATACGGATATCTAAATGATTGGATCGACCTACATTAATATTCGATCAATTTTTTTTGTATTAGAAATCTTTCTAACCGGATCATTGCTTCGATTCTCTAATCACAGCCCCAGATATATGAAGAGAATTTCACTTTTTCTACCACAATTTATCTTATTTTAAGGATTTGGTACCACAATTATTTCGCCCAATGCATTTGGTACCATTATTTGACGGGACGTAACACATTTCATATTTTCGTCAAATTAATGGCGGAATTGAACACCTGAGGATCACGTGGACATCAAATTTTATGGAATTGATAAAAATTTATAGAATTGGTCCCATATTTAATGATGCTGCCAATTTTTACCCCACAATACACAAATTTAAAGCATTTCAGTCATAATTGCAAAAATAGTAAAATTATTAATTCTATTAATAAATTTTATATATTTTTATTAAATCTCTTATAATAATTAGATTATATATATTAAATAAATAGATTTTATATAATAATATATAAATTAAATAATATTTTATACAAAACATGAAAAAACTCATTTTAAATTATATAAATATTATTAATCCTATTTAATAAATTTTATATACAATTATTATAATTAAAAAATAAAACTGTATAATACATACATATATATATATATATATATATATATATATATATATAAATATTTTTATTTATCAATTATTGTAAGAAATTTAATAAAAATATATAAAATTTATTAAAAAGGATTAATAATTTAACTCTTTTTGCAATTGTGACTGAAATGTTTTAAATTTTTATATTGTGGGGTAAACTTTGGGAGCAATATTTAATTATGAGACCAATTCTATAAATATTTCATCAATTCTGTCAAATTTGACGTGCACGTGCTCCTTATATGTTCAATTTCGTCATTAATTTGACGAAATTATGGAATGTATAACGTCCTGTCAAATAATAGTACCAAATATATCATATGAAATAATTGTATTATCAAGTTCTTAAAGGTAAATTATGATACCAAATGTGAAATTCTTTCTAGATATATGCAGACCGACAAGAATTGGCCGATACATATTAAATTGATAAGTTTCAACGTGGCTTAGATCGACTGATGCTACATTTAACTGCATGATGAATTGAACGTTTCTTCATGTAGGAAGACGAATGTCACTAGTTTAACTCTTGTAATTATTTTTGTGAATTTATTATATGTTTTCTTGAAACATCCGTCCTTTAGTTTGTACACATTATTGGTGAAATTCCTTTTTTGTATTATAGGATAGAAGTTTTTATACGTTTGGTATCATTCGACACAAAGATGCGAAATTGGTAGCCATGTAAAGTATTTTCCAACATAGGTAGATACAAAATCTTATGGGGTAGATACAAAATCTTATGGTGTAAAATGTTCTTTTTAAAATCACAAGAAAGTAGATTGAACATTATATATTTTATAGGAAGTGCAAGTGTTATTGATGAATCTGCATTTCCAGCTGCATTCTTTGGATGCAATTACAATTTTTGTTTGGAATATTGATATTTTATACGAATATGACTATCACTTTTTCAATAGATAAATACAGTCCAGATATAATAATTATTGTAGACCCAAATATAGCGCCTCAAATCAGTTGTTACAAATTTATGTTACATCTTCTGTTACATCGTTGGATTGCTGACATGTGGCAAGAAAAGGTAAAGCAATTAACGGGAATTTTTTCTCATTTGTTAGTTTCGTCAAAGAGTTTTTCTGCCTTGCCACAACTCTATGCCCTAGTGCCCACAATTGAAATCCCAGCCACAACAAAAAAACTCGTAAGAAGTAAAACTAAAAAAATATACCGATAAACATTTAATAAACCCCACATTTTTCTTTTTCTTTTTCATTCCCTTCCCCCCTTAACCATTGACTTTTCTTTCAACTCCACCCCATCATGGCATCATAGCTACTGTTACTGCACAAGCTTTTGTCAATTAGGATTTTGCCCCTTGATTTCAAATTAACGTGGCAAAATTCATTCCATTTCGGGCCTAGTGAAAGCAAGAAATCCTTTAAGCAAAGACTTCGAACTTGCTTAGCTTACTTAAAGGTAAAGTGTTGGATAAAGATGAAGATGGAGTGCATTGAATTTAATTAGTTAATGGAGGTTTTGATGATTTCCAAAACTTCATATCAGCTAAGTAACTTAGTTGTAATCCCTTAGAAGAATTTTGACCAAGTAAGAAGACATATCAGACGGGTCAAATATTCAAGGTCCAGAAGACTACTGATCTGCTGAAGAGAAGAAATCAGACTGGTATAAATCAGCCGACTCAAATCAGATTTGTTCAAGGTTGAGATCAACTCGGTTCATCATCAGAAGAGTTCTCTCATCAGCCAAGTGGAAAGATCAAGAAGTCGTCACAATGGTAATAAATACCACTGGAGTAATAAATGCTTAAGTCCGAGGTTATTAATGGCAAATGATTGAAGAAAAGACTCGTATCAGCTCAGTGCATTTTACGCTGCCTGACAGAAAGTACAGTCTGCAGTACTGTCACTGTGCAGAGAGCCGTTCGTGGAAATTAAGGACCAGAAATCAAGAGATTTGAATTTTGTCTCACTTCAACGGACATAATTCAAAGAGTGACTATAAATAGCTGAGAGAGACGAAGAGAAAAGAATAACACAACAACTGAGAGATTGATTTCGAAGTAAGATATTTTCTAAGTCTCAAAGCTCAAGAACAACTCACTCGTCTGCTGAAGTCATTTGTTGACAGAAGTCGTTGAAGTTTAAAAGAATACACATTTTCTGAGTGAATTTGTAAAAGAGAGTTTTGTGAGAAGTAGATATCCATCTTTGTGAGTGATATTACTTCGGAGAGTAGGAGTTTCTTTGTGATTTCCTGCTGCGAATTTGTGGCTTATCATTTGTTGTAAATAACAAGCAGAGTATACTGTAAACTTTGTGATTATAGTATAACCCAAAATCTGAGTGACTTGGAAGAGTGGACTAAAGGATTTAAATCCATATAACCACTATAAAAATTCTGGTGTTTGATTTTTGCATAAGTTTTCTTGCATATCTATAAAATTGCATAAAACACTTTGGTAACTGTTTGAAAAGTTTACAAAAAGGAGTTCATCAAAACTGGGGATAAAATTTTCAAACTACTAAGTCTACTTGTGAAAAACACTTCAAAAATCCGCTGCAAGTATTCTGGTATTAAAATTGATTTTCACCAAAATCAGCTAAGTAACTATCAGATTAGTGGTCAACAAAGCTGTCGCTATCAGCCTTGTAAACATACTGTTCTGTAACAATTTAGTTTGTTTAAGTTTGAGCAACAGTTTTAAAGTTAAGATTTGATTAAAAAAATTTAGAGGTCTATTCACCCCCCCCCCCCACCCCTCAGGACCTCATCTGACCACTTGGGACCAACAAGTAGTATCAGAGCAGGTGGTTCATTAGAATCAGCTGCCTGATCAACGAGCTTGATCCGAGTGTTTTTCAAAGGTTTTCAAACTTTTCAAAAGATCATCTTTTTGAAAAATTAAATTTTTTGAAAAATAGATTGTATCAGCCATGTTCCCCACATAGCTGGTATTAGCTTCGAAGACTGGAAGATCAGAATGGAGATCTTCTTAGCTGCCTACAATGATAACATGTACACATGTATCATCAAAGGTCCATTCAAATTCACCAAGACCATCAAAGTTGATGAAGTCGATATAACGGTGGAAAAGGATTTACACGAAATGACAGCCGAAGAAATAAAGCTGTTCAACCTGGACAAAGTTGGGCTATTCATCATGACCAAGGCCCTTGACAACGACAGATATGACAAAGTCAAGCACTGCAAGACTGCTAAAGAAATACGGGAAAAGGTTTGTGATATGAGCGAAGGAAACGACGCTATCAAAGAGTCTCAACTGAGTGTTGCTCTGGAAAAGCTGGACAACTTCTAGATGAAGTCTGCGGAAACCATTTATCAGATGGATACAAGGTTTACAAGGACGCTGAATGAAGTTCTGAAGCTTGGAAAAACCTTCGCTGATAAGGAGATAACCGTCAGAGTGTTGAAGGCTCTACCTCCTAAGTTCAACATGAAGGCGACAGCCATGGAAGAGTTAAGAGATTTAGGAAAAATCTCCCTCACCGAGCTGTTCTCAGTACTCAAGGCATACGAGTATAAACTGCCAAGAATGGGTGTTGAAGAAACTTCAACTTCAAGTCCCACAGCTGCCCTAGTTGCTGCTGAAAATCCCAGAAGACCAGCCTACAAAAGTAAAGATGTGGACTCATCTAATGAAGCCACAATACTCAACAAAAAGGAGTACACCGCTGGAGACGTTGCATTGTTGATGAACAACTTCAAGAAGTTCTATAAAATAAAAATGAAGAACAAATACAACAATGCTTCTACTTCTAACCCTACTTCTACTTCTCATGACAAAGATTCTTATAAATCTAAAATGATGTGCTATAACTGCACGAAACTGGGTCATTTCATCAGAGACTGCCCATATCCTAAAGCTGAGAAGTATACAGAAGAAGAAAAGAGAATCAGAAAGGCAAGGTGCTGGTAGCAGAAGCAGAAAAGCTAGCTGCTATCTACTCATCAGATTGAGATTCAGACACGTCTGATGAAGAGTCCTCTGATGAAGAGAGTTCTGCTCTTCTCTGCCTGATGGCTAAGGAATCTGATAGCTCTGAGGATGAAGAGGTAACTCCTCTTGATAATGAATTATTTAATTCATTTTAACAAATGATACTTGACAATACCAGTATTGCTGAAGCATTTACAAAGCTTAAGGAAGAGATAATATTGCTAAGAGAGCAAAATAGTTCACTGAAACTCAAGGCTGAAAAGCCAAAAGAATCAAATGAATATAAACAGCTTGAGGAAGAAAATGAATCTATGAAAGCTGAATGTGAAGTTCTTAAAGGAAAAGTCATGGAACTTGAGAAAACAATTGAGTCTCATGAAAAGTCATATGTCGCATCAACTCATGTGTCTTGTAAACAGAAGACACCTTTAGATCAGGATAAGTTCGAACTGAACCATACTGAAAAGTTTATATCAGCTGACAACAGTAAGGTCATCTTTTATGTTCAGACTACTAAACCTGCTTCACCTGATAAAGTATTAAAAGAGACAAAAACTCCTAAGGCTAAAAAGAGCAAAGAGCCTAGTATAGGAAAACAAACTGGTAAGTCCAAACAGAAGAGTCCTAGGAAGTCTTCTGATAAGGCTAAAACCAATCAGACTAGTGATAAAACTAAGTCGTCTGTTAATAAGCAAGCATCTAGTAAACCAAAGAAGCATAAGAACAAGAAAAATCAAAATGCTTGGTATGGAAATGAGTCTTATTATGTACAACCTGCTTCATATCCTCCTATGTATCATGCACCTCAATTTCCAACTTACTATGCACCATATCCTGCTCATCCAACGCATGCATATCCTGCTTATCATGCATCTTATTCTACTTATGAACATTATCCTTATCATGCTGATTATCAACAACATAGCAAATCTGATGAACGTGATAAAGGCAATACTGTTCATGCTCCTGTTGAAACTCAGAAACCTAAGAAGCCTAAGACATCAACATCTTGGGTTTTCAAATGTGGAACTAATCCTTCATGACCCTCTCAATAAGAGTACCTAAAACAATTTTATTTTGTTTTGTAGGTTAGGATTAGGAGTAGGAGTAAAGTAGAGAAGACTTGGTACTTGGACAGTGGTTGTTCAAGACACATGTGTGGAAACATACATGAGCTGACTGATGTTGTTGCTGTGGATGGTCCGAATGTAACGTTTGGAGACAGCAAGGAAGGCAAGATTGTAGCAAGTGGAAAGCTGATCAAAGGCAACATTGAGATATCTGACGTCTCTTATGTTAAAGGCCTCAAATACAATTTGCTGAGCATAAGTCAATTTTGTGACAAAGGATATTCAGCCATCTTCTCAACAGATAAGTGCTACGTTGAACATATTGGAACAAAGAAGGTTATTTTATCTGGAAGACGACAAGGGAATGTCTACACAGTGGACTGAAATTCTGTTGACAAGAATTCAAGTGTTTGTTTGGTGGCATCAACACCAAGTGAAGTTAGTTGGTTGTGGCACAAAAGAATGAATCATGTGAATTTCAAGACCATCAACAGACTTATCAAGAATGATCTGGTAGAAGGAATTCCAAAGACAGTCATGAGCAAAGACAAGCTTTGTGACGCATGTCAGAAAGGTAAACAAATCAAGTCATCATTCAAAAGCAAGAAGCACCAATCATCTGGAAGGATCTTGGACCTGCTACACATAGACTTATTTGGACCCATTGATCCAGTCAGCAATGGTGGAAAGAAATACTGCCTAGCTGTTGTGGATGATTATTCAAGATACACTTGGGTGATTTTCATGAAAAAGAAAAGTGAAACCAAGGAGCATCTTACAAATCTGATGGAGCAAATTTAGAACAAAAAGAGTATGAAGATACCAAAGATCAGATCAGATAAAGGGACTAAATTTACAAACTATACTGTTGAAGAGTATTGTAATGCCAGAGGAATCAGCCATGAGTACTCTGCTGTCAGAACCCCTCAAAAGAACGGAGTTGCTGAAAGTAGAAACAGAACTCTGAAAGAAGCTACCAGAACCATGATAGCTGAAGCTAAGCTGCCTCAAAGATTTTGGGCAGAAGCAACAAATACAGCATGCTTTACCCAAAACAGAAGCATAATCAACAAGCACCAAAACAAGAATCCATATGAATTTTGGAACAACAGGAAGCCAAACATTCATTACTTTAGAATTTTTGGTTGTAAATGCTTTGTCTTAAATAATGGGAAAATCACCTTACTGCCTTTGCAGAAAAGGCTGATGAAGCAGTATTTGTAGGATACTCTACTGTTAGTAAAGCTTATAAAGTCTTTAACAAAAGAACTTTACTTGTAGAAGAATCCATTCATGTAGTATTTGATTAACCTAGTCAATCTTCTGAAAAGAATCAAAGTACTGATCAAAATATGTCTACTGATTTTCAGAAATTGAATGTTGAAAAGAATGAAGAATACATTCCCATCATACTACCTAATCTCAACTCAGCTGCTAACTCAAGTGCTGTTCAAAATCACAGTGCTGATTGTCTAACAGAGTAGTTGCAAACAGCTGACAGACTAGAGACTGTTCAACAGACTACTACTGGAACTCCAACAGTAGTGTTGCAAGATCAAAACAGAGGACAACATTATGATTTGCAACATGATCTTAGATGGCTCAAGAATCACCCACCAGAGCTGGTGATTGGTGATTATTTGGATAGAGTAAAGACAAGGAGAGATGCTGCAAGTGATGCAATGTTTGTACGCTTCCTATCTCAAATAGAGCCTAAGCAGATTGAATAAGATCTTAACGATTCAAACTGGATTGAAGCTATGCAAGAAGAGCTAAATCAATTTGAAACGAATGAAGTCTGGTACTTAGTTCCTAGACCAAGTCATCAAAGAGTAATTGGCACTAAATGGGTATTCAGGAATAAAATGAATGAAGATGGTGTTGTCACCAGAAATAAAGCAAGATTAGTTGCCAAAGGTTATTGTCAAGAAGAAGGTATTGACTTTAATGAAACTTATGCACCAGTTGCAAGACTAGAGGCAATCTGACTCTTTCTTGCCTATGCTGCTCATAAGAATTTCACAGTCTATCACATGGATGTGAAATCAGCTTTTCTAAATCGAGAATTGCAAGAAGAAGTTTGTGTTGAAGAACCACCTTGATTTGAAGCTTATCAAGAAGAAGACAAGGTGTATCGTCTGAAGAAAGCCCTCTATGGACTGAAACAGGCTCCAAGAGCATGGTATGATACCCTATCTGATTTTCTTTTAATTAAAGGATTTTGCAAAGGTAAGGTAGACAAGACCCTGTTCACTATTGAATGTGAAAATCATATATTGCTTGTCCAAATATGTGTGGACGACATTATTTTCGGTTCAACAAATCAACAGATGTGTGACAAGTTCTCAAAGCTGATGCAGAACAAGTTTGAAATGAGCATGATGGGAGAACTTAATTATTTTCTTGGCTTGCAAGTAAGACAGTTGCCTGATGGAATATTCATCAGCCAAGGAAAATACACAAAGGATCTGTTCAAGAAATTTGGTATGGAAACTAGCTCTACTGCTAATATTCCAATGTCTACTAGCCTTCGCTTGGATAAAGATGAGGATGGCAAATCAGTAGACATAACCAAGTACAGAGAAATTATTGGGTCACTGTTGTACTTAACAGCTAGCAGACCTGATATCATGTACTCTGTTGGGGTTTGTGCGAGATGTCAATCAAATCCTAAGGAATCTTATCTCTTAGCTGCCAAAAGAATTCTCAAATATATTAAAGGCACTGAAGAATTGGGATTGTGGTACCCAAGGGAATATGGATTTGAACTTATTGGATATTCAGATTCTGACCTTGCTGGCTGTAAGATTGACAGAAAAAGCACAACAGGTGCTTGTCAGTTCTTAAGTAGTCGTCTGATCTCTTTGATGAGTAAGAAACAGACTTTAGTATCCATATCTACTGCTGAAGCTGAATACATAGCTGCTGGAGCTTGCTGTGCACATAAATTATGGTTGAAGCATCAACTAGAAGATTACAACATCAAAATCAGTGGGATACCCATCTACTGTGACAATACAAGTGCAATCAGTCTTACTCAAAATACTACAAGTCATTCAAGAACAAAATATATTGAGATCAAACATCACTTCATCAGAGATCATGTGGAGAAAGGAAATGTCATGATAAAATATGTTTTTACTGAAAATCAGATTGCTGACATCTTCACAAAACCTCTAAGTGAGACAAGGTTTTCCAACTCTAAGAGCTGAACTAGGACTACTAAAATTGGATGCATAAGCTGAGGGGGAACTCAACAGAAGACTGGAGTTCATCATCTTACACATCGTATCATCTTCAAGGATTAACTCTCAACAGACTAGTTGACTTATGGATTATTAAAGTCAGGGAGAACGTGTAAGACTAGCGGTACTTCTGATTAAAAGATGAAATTTGTTGATGAAAGTTAGTTGAAGTTATATTTTCTTCAGAAGATTGAAGTCTTGAAGATTGAAGATTGATTATCTAGCTGGATTGACAAACAGCTGAGGAATGTTATCAGTTATTGGCTTTCACTGATAACAATCTGTCATCAGGACGTTAGTCTCATCAGATAAGTACTTTAGTTTACTATTCTGATCGGTTAAGTAAAAACTGTGTATGTTAAAAATGTTTTATTTAAAACAATCTTTTACAAATATGATATGGCGGTTCGCATTCGCGCCTATCATTTAATGCTTTTTGAATTTTGAATCGCGTAACTGACGGCCGCACGATCAGAACTGACACAAACGTATCTAACGGTTAGCGTATATCACGGAAACCGAAAAACCCTAAACTCTATAAATTCAGATCTGATCAGACTTGTTGTTCTTTACGCACACAAAATATTCAAGAGCACTTGTGAGAAAATTCTATCTTCTACTTTCTGCAAAATTCTTTATCTTCACTAACATTCTCCAGAATCAAAGATGAATCCTACTCAAGAAGCCAAAGCTGAAGGCATGTACCTTGTGTTCGATGCTTACCATCAGTCCGGAACACCAGTTATGAAGGAAATCCTAGAAAAATTTAAAGCTGCTAATCTGGTCAAGTTCATGGAATCGCATGAGGAAATGGTTTGGAAGGACCAGGTTATGGAGTTCTACAACACTAAAAAGGCTGTGGACTTTGACAAGAAGGAGATCAAGGCCACTGTTGGGGGAACCCCAATCGTCATAACCCCTGCTCTGCTGCACGAGCAGTTTGGTCTCTCAAATCAAGGCCGACAAGATGTTACCACCTTAACAGAAGACAAACTCCATGAGTTTTGGGCTATCTGTGCTAAGAAGAATAAGGTGATGTCTGGAAACCTGAAGAAGAACCAGCTGAAGGATGAGTTTCAGCGTATGGCTGACTTGGTGTCAAGGCTGATAGAGAACTGCACTTTTTCTCTTGATGCTATCACCATGAAGAGGTACTGCATCGTGGTTGTTGTTTACTATGGGATTGAGGTCAACTGGTTAGTAGTGATCTGGTATATTCTGGCCAACTTCCATCAGAAGAAGCAATACAATCACAGGATAACCCTGAGTTACCTGTTTCACAATTTGTGATGTGGGATGACCAATGGAAAAGAAATCCACAGCTCTAAGGCAATGACCAGCTACCAAGCTGTTAGAGGAGGAAAGAAGAGGAAGACTGACGAAGAAGAAGAAGTAGTGGAGGAACCTGAGGAAAAGGTTCCTGCCAAAAAGTAGAAGAAGACAGCTCAGCCTGCTGTTCAGACTAAAAAGAAGAAGGTTGATGAGCCAAAGGAGGTGGCTCAGAAGAAAAAGACAAAGGCTTCTGTTCAAACAACCCATCCAACTATTGAAGCCGAAACAGAAAAGCCTGGTGAAAAGGAGGTTGCTGATCAGATCATAGATCAGACAACTGCAGAAATAAGAAACATGTCTCCTGCCTCCCCTTCAAGAACTGTTTCTGCTGAACCTGATGAGAACGTTGCTCGCAGAACAAGGAGTCAACTCAGAGATACAGGTGCTTCCAAACCTGTTCAAGGAGGAAGAACAAAGAAGACAATCAGGAATAGTTAGACTTTCATTGATTCTCCTACTGAGCTGTCAACTTTGGTTAGAGAAAGTCCTCCATCAGCAGAGAGGCCTGCTGGTGTTGAAGAGAAGTCTGCTGATGAGAAAGCTGCTGAAGAACAGACCACTTCAACAACACCAACAGCTGGGGTTGCTCAACCCCTTGATGATCCTGAAGTGCAGATCATCAATCCTATAGCAGTTGCACCACTTGTGTTGGATGAAGATGAAGATGAAGTGCAATGAAGATAAGAAGATAAGGGAAAGTTTTGATGATTTCCAAAACGTCAAAATAAGCTAAGTATGGAAAGCTTAGGTCCCTTAGAAGAATTTTGACCATGTAAAGAAGACATCAGAAGGGTCTAAAATTTTAAGCCCAGAAGACTACTGATCTTATGCTGAAACAACAATCAGAAGGGTAGACCATCAGCTGACTCAAATCAGATTAGTTCAGAGTTTGATCAGCAGAGTAGAAGAGATCAAGAAGTTAGTCCAACGGTAATAAATGCACTTGGTGTAATAAATGCTGCAAGAGAAGGGTAGTAATGGCAAATGATTGAAGATTATTCTCGGATCAGCAGAGTGCATTTAATGCAGCTACAGGAAAGTACAGCAGGAAAGTACTGTAGCAGGGAGCCGTTCTGAATTTGGGCTAATGCTAGGGATTTGAATTTTGATTTCCTTCAACGGTCATATTTTCAAATCCAAGTATAAATAGAGCTGATTTCAACGAGCAAGATACACAACATAATTCTGAGATTTGATTTCCGAAGCAGAATTTTCACTAAGCCTCAAGAAGCTCAAGAACAGCTCACTCGTCTGGTGGAGTCATTTGTTGACAGAAACCAAGTTGAAGCAAAAAAGAAAACATTTTCTGAGTGAATTTGTATTAGTTGAGTGTTGTGCGGAGTGTAGATCCATCTTTGTGAGTGATCTAACTTCAGAGGATAGGTCTTCTTAGTGATTTCCTATTGTGAGCTTACAACCTTCTCATTTGTTGTTTTGGTGTAAGTGGAGAAATATTGTAAACTTTGTGTTTATAGTATAACCCAGAATCTAAGTGATCTGGAAGAGTGGACTAAAGGATTTTTATCCATATAACCACTAAAAAAATTCTTTGTGTTGTTTTTTCATTAAGTTTTCTTGCATATTTCAAAATTGCATAAGTTAACACTTTGAATCATTTTAAAGATTTTGAAGGAGTTTTAAAACTATGGATAAAATCTTTAAAAGAATTAGTTTACTTGTGAAAAACACTTACAAATTATCCGCTGCAAGTATACTCTTGTAAAACTTATTTTGCTGGAATCAGCTAAGTTACTACAAGAAGAGTGGTCACTCTGCTGTTCAAGATTTGTTCACAATCAGCTTAGTCAGCTTACTGTTCTCTATAAGCTTAGTCTGCTGACAGACGACTGAAAAGTTTTTAAGTCTAAAAATTTTCAGAGGTCTATTCACCCCCCCCCCCCTCTCTAGACCTCATCTGACCACTTCGGACCAACAAGTGGTATCAGAGCGGGTGGTTCTTTAGAATCAGCTGCCTGATCAACGAGCTTGATCCAAGTGTTTTTCAAAGGTTTTCAAAACTTTTCAAAAGAGCATCTTTTTGAAAAATAAAAACTTTTTGAAAAATGGATTGTATCAGCCATTTCCCCACATTGCTGGTATGTCTTTTGAAGACTGGAAAATCAGAATGGAGATTTTTCTAGCTGCTTATAATGATAACATGTATACATGTATCATAAAAGGTCCATTCAAATTCACAAAGACTATAAAAATCAATGAACTTGATACAATTGTGGATAAAGACTTGCATGATATGACAACCGAAGAAATAAAGCTGTTCAATCTAGACAAGGTTGGCCAGTTCATCATGACAAAAGCCCTGGATAATGATCGGTTTGACAAGATCAAACATTGCAAAACCGCAAAAGAGATGTGGGACAAAGTTCGTGATATGAGCGAAGGCAATGATGCTATAAAAGAGCATCAGCTTACTGATGCTTTGGAGAAACTGGATAACTTCAAAATGAAGTCTGGAGAGACCATTGATCAGATGGATACCAGGTTCACCAGAACGCTCAATGAAGTTCTAAAGTTGGGAAAAACCTTTACTGACAAAGAGATCAAAGTCAAAGTACTAAAGGCTTTACCTCGTAAGTTCAACATGAAGGTGACAGCGATGGAAGAATCAAGAGATTTGGGAAAGATCTCTCTTACAGAGCTGTTCTCCGTACTCAAGGCGTTTGAGTTTAAAATGCCAAGAATGGGAATTGAAGAAACCTCAACTTCAGGACCCACAGCTGCCTTAGTTACTGCTAAAAATCCCAGAGACCAGCACAAAGAAGTAAAGAAGTGGACTCATCTGATGAAGCCACATTGCTCAACAAAAAGGAGTACACAGCTGGAGATGTAGCATTGCTGATGAATAATTTCAAGAAGTTCTACAAAAGAAAAATGAAGAACAAATATAACAATGCTTCTACTTCTAAACCTAACTCTTCTTCTCAAGATAAGGATGATTATAAAGCCAAACTAATGTGTTATAACTGCAGGAAATTGGGACTCTTCATCAGTGACTGTCCATATCCAAAAGCAGAGAAATACACTGAGGAAGAGAAGAGAATCAGAAAGGAAAGAAAGCATCAGAGAGGCAAGGCAATGATACCTGAAGCAGAAAAGCTGACTGCTATCTACTCATCTGATTCAGACTCAGACACTTCTGATGAAGAGTCTTCTGACGAAGAGAACCCTGCTCTCATCTGCCTGATGGCCAAGGAATCTGATGACTCTGAGGATGAGGTAACTCCTCTTGATAATGAATTATTTAGTTCATTTGAACAAATGATGCTTAACAATACTGGTATTGTTGAAGTATATAAAAAGCTTAAGGAAGAGATGATATTGCTAAAAGAGCAAAACAGTTCACTGAAACTCACAGCTGAAAAGCCAAGAGAATCAGCTGAATATAAAAAGCTTGAGCAAGAATATGAATCTCTAAAAGCTAAATGTGAAGTTTGTAAAGGAAAAATCATGGAAGTTGAAAAAGTTATTGAGTCTCATGATAAATCATCTGCTGCATCCACTCATATGTCTAGTAAACAGAAGATGCCTTTAGAACAGGATAAGTTAGAACTGAATCATACTGAAAAATTTATATCTGCTGACAATAGTAAGGTCATTTTGTATGCTCAGACTACTAAACCTACTTCACCTGAGAAAGTGTTAAAGGAGAAGAAATCTCCTAAGGCTAAAAAGAGCAAAGAGCCTAGTGTAGGAAAACAGACTAGTAAGACCAAACAACAGAGTCCTAAGAAGTCTGCTGATAAAGCTGAATCAGACTAGTGGTAAAACTAGGTCATCTGTTAATGAGCCAGCATCTAGTAAACCAAAGAAGCATAAGAACAAGAAAAATCAAAATGCTTGGTATGGAAATGAGTCTTATTATGTGCAACCTGCTGCATATCATCCTATGTATCATGCACCTCAATTTCCAACTTACTATGTGATTTAACCGGATTTCGTTTGGTTAATTGAATATCAGTGAATTTAGTGATATCGGGGGGTTTTCGATATTTATATATATATTATAGGGCTCTGTTACTTTATTCCGGATGGATCGATTACAAAGAAAAGCAATATTAAAGAACAAGAAGTAAAACCACAAAACAAAGCTAAGAACACACCGATATGAAGATCAAAAGCTATGAATAATATTGAATCTTCTTCAGTTCTGCTGTAGTAAGCAGTGTTTTATCATGTATTCTTTTAGTTGAGGGATTTCGTAGTTGTTTATACAATGATTAACTAGGTATTTATATATAATGTTAAACCAAGCGTTACAAGGAAACATAGTCCTAATAGGACTCGGCCCAAATGTCCTTCTTGGGTCCGGAGCATTGTCTATTGATCGAAGAGAGTTGTATTCGGCCTGGTCGATGAGATGATCTTGAACAGCCTGATTTGGTCGAACTGATCTCAAGTTCTTTGGTCGATCGTACAGTATATAGGGTGCGAAATAGCCCCCATCAGTACTCCCTCACTTCTTCGAGCGTATAGATAATAGAAGCTCGTAGAAGTAGATAAATCTTCGCGACTGTTTGTTTTCTATGAATGGAGCCTCGTTAAAAACCTTTCTTAAGAAAAAACCCTGTGGGAAAAAATCTTAAGTAAGGAAAAGAGTGCTACATATCATAGATAGTCGTTTTCTCTGTCCGATTACGAATCGCCACGCGTCTATTCAGGAGGCTTTTTATATCCTACCGTTTTTTGCGGGAATATGATTAGCTGCGATGAGTTCGAAACGTCTTTTCTCATCTCATTATAAATAGGTGACTATTGAGTTCGCCATTTTTCCTTTATACTTCCTTATAACTCGTAGTCATTTTTCTGCTTAGTCGTTCATCACATAAAATTTTTCCTTTTATCGACCTTCATTTTCCGAGAACCAGAATATATGGCTTCTGTAAGAAGATCTTCCTCCCGAGAGATCGTCGCCCCCGATAATGAGGAGGAGTCGCATTCTAGTCTTTTGGGCGAACAATCTACAATATCTGACTTCGTCGTCCCTGTAGAAGATACATTCAAGGTACGAATCCTTACTGACGCGGATGTAGCTGCCCGAGCCAAAAAGGGCAAAGGTACTGTTCCTCAGATTTCTGAACCAATTGAGGACGTTGCTTGTGCTTATACAATGGAAACATTTCCGGAGGTTGTGAACAATTATACCAAATATTTTCCCGAAGGTTCCGAGATAATTCTTCCTTCCCCTTCTGATAGGGTCACATCTCCACCGGAGGGATGTCGGGCTTTTTATTCGGCTCACTTCAATAGCGGACTGCGTCTTCCTTTGTCTCCCCTTTTTCTTGAAGTTTTGAAAACTTTCAGTGTGTGCCTGACACAACTGATTCCTAATTCCGTTACTTTTGTGGTTTGTTTTTCCGTTTTGATGATCGCAAAGGGGTTTAAACCTTCTTTTCGTAATTTTACGCAACTTTTTCGCTTCAATATTTCTAGTTCTTCGAATCGTGGATACTTCTTCACTAGTCAGCGGCCTAGTCGAGCGATCTTTGATGCCCCTGTCTCTAGTAATCCTTCATGGAAATCTCATTTTTTCTTTGTTCGTCCTCCGTCTAACCTTTGTTTGGCGGATGGTTCGACCGTGCCTTTTTCATGGGATCATGGTTCCAGTTGGATTCCTGGAGGTCGCTTACCGACTGGCGAACTAGTTCCTGACGATGCTCAGTTTATCGCTGAGATCCCCGAAATGCGTGCGAACAAATATCAAAGTGCTCTTCTGATCGGGGAAGCTTTCCTTCGTAAGGCGGGGTTAAGTGTTCATAACTTTCCCATCAGTTCATCATCTGAACTTCTTGGTTAGTACTTTATTTTGGCTTAGTGTTATGATGATACCGTTTATAGGGAAGAAAAATAACTTATAATTTATTTCTTTTTCAGCCGATATGGTAGAGAACTCTCGTCACTCTTCGAAGGGAAAAATGGTGCTGTCGAAATCTTCCAAATCCGTAGAGAACGTCCCTATCGAGCAGAGAGCGTCACGAAAAAGGAAGTTGGAGTTGGGTCCCGAATCTGAGGAGGACAGAGAGGAATCTCCAGATTCTCCTCATGAGCCCCCTGTTCGTCAGGGCACGGGATCTGGTTATCCTCCTCTTCAACTTAGAACATCTTTGGGTGTTCGAGGATGTCGCACCTGGTCGATGCCTTATCCTACTAATAATCCAGTTGATAGAAAGAGGAGCTATTACGGACGCTCTGGTAACGATCTTTCTTTAGTTGGAGATAAGCATCCAAAACCTACTCTTGTTGAAATGATCGAGGATCATTTGGAGGGAAGGAGGGCCGCTGGTTATTCCGAGAAGGACTCCCTTATTCACGATGATAATGAGAACGCGATCGATAAGGCAACCCGTGTTCTTTTGTCTGGTGTTTTTACTCGCGATCTGAATAAGCTTCTTCATAAGGATCCTCTGGAGAAATTCCAGCGAGCTTCTCTTTATGCTGAGAAGGTGATATCTTTTTCCTTTGATCATACTAACAGATAATTTTAAGGGTCTTCCTTAATTCACTAATCCATCTCTTTTTCTTGCTCTCTTTGCTCTTCCAGACTAAAACTTGTCTTGCGTCATACGCCTACGAAAATGCACTTTGGAAACAACAGTGCGAGTTCCTGGAGGAGAAGAATAAAGCTTTACTTCATAAATCCTCCGGTTCAGAGGTTGGTCCCTCGACATCTCTTTCGGTTCCCGTCGTAGAGACTCGTGCTACCGGGACTGAAGATCAAGAAATGATAAACAGGGTGATGGAGGTTTCTCGTGCTCAAGAGCAGGCCAATCAAATGGCTAGAAAGTTAGAGGAATTCCAGTTACAGAGCACGGCTCGAATTAGTGAGCTTGAATCTCAAGTGTCAAACCTTGAAACTTCTTTAGAGGAGTACGAAAAGGATGTTCCACTTAGTGGACTTAAGGATCGATACGGTAGGAATCCTGACGAAATAGTGGTTCGTGAATTCCTTAATTCTCCTGTTCATACGGCGTTGGTGTATCGGATGGTCGGTCCTCTTCTTGAAAATACTTTTAAGAAGGCGATTCATCAGCTGGTCGCCTTAGAGATGATCGACGACCGTCGAAAGGAGTATTTTAAGGCGGCGCATATTCGGTTGAATCGCTATGGCGAACTTTATTCTTCTTCCGAGCTTCCAGATGTCGTATATCAAGGTTTTCCTCTGGCTCACCTTGTCGAAGAATTTGGAAATCCATTGCCGATTCCTCCTTCTGATGTTAACGAGGAGCTCGATAATACTTTTATCGATCCAGAAGACGAAGAAGAAGAGGAAGACGATATAGGCATGACTGAGGACGTCGGTAGTGAACAGCAAATTCCGGATAGCGACCAGGCTTCTTGAAATAGTGATTTTTTCGAAATAATCTTTGTAATTATTCACCCGTAGGTTTAATTGTAACTTTACCTTTCCTTACTTTGTACGCTAAACGTTTCGTATTCTGACCGTCGTGTCTTTTCACATTCGCCGTAATAATTCAGACAAGTCATTTAATTTGTCGTAATCATTATGTGTGTGTCTTTTCAAATTCTAGCGTTTGCTCCAAGGTCAGTTTTTCTGTTCGCGCCCTTTCTTTAGGTCTGTCGCGTCCTTTCGTGTAGTATAAATACGAAAGGTAAAAACTTGACTTGTTTTTTTTACTGCTATACTCTTCTCTTAATAGAATACTCTTTCTTTGGCCAGTCGATAAACTTTCTCGATATTAATTTGTATTTTTCCATAATCCGATCATGAGTAACCTTTTTGGCAATACTTCGAAGCGACCTTCTCGTGAGGGCGCTAGAGATAATAGATCCAAAAAATCTCGAAGAGATGGTCCGTCGATGGAGCCTCCTCGTTCATCCCCAATAATTAGGTCGGAGATTGATACTCGCGTTATTGCCTCCGAACCTTTTTCTGTAGTAAACTCATCGTTTTCAGAACCAATCTTTTCTTCCTCCACTCAAGTAGGGAGCATGCCTTCCCCTGGTCGGATAGCTTTTGGCGATATGTCCAATGAGGAACCGACCTATACTATACTTGTTACTTCAAGTGTTTCTTCCTTCGAGCATGTTTTTCATGGAGAGGACTTTGCTGTTTCCCTTCCTTTATCTGCTTCTTCTGCCCCAATCGCCAGCAGAGGGCAAGCTGGTGATGATTTTTTTGTCAATCCTTCCGCAACACAATCTATTGTGCAGGATTGTCCTGATTATCTGTTTAATGATACTACCGTGATGACTACTTCCTTCGAATCGGGAGGACCTTCTGGAGGTCGGACCGGTTCCAGGTCTGGTCGTCGGACCGTTATTTCTGCTTCGGGCAAGGAGACCTCCGTTAGCCCCGACGAGAGAGAATCTCCTCGTCTATTAGATGATCGATGTATCTTTGAGCAAGTCAAGGATATTATGTTGTCAGAGGCTCCTCGTCCT
The DNA here is from genome assembly GCA_003313485.2 of Penstemon barbatus. Lineage (NCBI taxonomy): Eukaryota > Viridiplantae > Streptophyta > Magnoliopsida > Lamiales > Plantaginaceae > Penstemon > Penstemon barbatus. The sequence goes on along the minus strand of CM064883.1, from coordinate 20,386,869 downwards.
GATGGTGTCCCTTCCAATAGTGAATTGCCTGGCTCAGTTGAGCCTGATGCTTTGTCTTGGGATCTGGGTTTAAGCACCATTTTGCCTGGTGAGCTGAAGAAGCTTGAGGGTGCTTCCAACGTACGGCTTGTTCAATCGCTGATGAAAATATGTGAACAGGTGGACGAATCTTTTCATTATTTTATTTGTTTTAATTTTTGACTTCCTTCTTACATAAGGATTGTTTTCTTTTTCCAGGCTAAGTACTTTGCACTCCAGCTGGGTGTGCAGAATGATGAACTATGGAGAAGTAAGGGTGCTTATCAACGTCGCTTGGAGTCGGAGTCAGCGAAGGTTGCTGGGCAGTCTCTCGCACTGCAGCTTGCCAATGATGATTTGAAAAAATTGCAGGAGGAAAAGTCCGTCTGGGAGAAAGAGAAAAGTGACTTGGTTCAGGCTGCTGCCTTAGCGGAGGAGTCTCAACGGCGGTCCTATGAGGAAGGATATGACGCTGGTTATCTAAAGCGTCAAGAAGAGTTGATGGCTTTTGCTGGCAACTTGACTCCTCGGAGAACTGTTTCCAGTAGTCGACCTGCTGATCGTTCTTCTCAGTGATCTTTGTTCGACCTGGCAAGCCTTGGACTGTCTCTTTTTTTTTTTTTTTTTTTTTTAGTTGCCCGACTTTTGTGCATTTGTTCGGGCTAAAATTTCTGTAATGGGAGAAGTACTAAATTGGAAATTATGACCTTTTGTAGGCAGATTCTTCTGTAGATATACTTCGTTATGCTCATTCTTCCTTTGTGCATACATATAATGTTTGCTTCTGCAAATCAAGTCTTTTGTTGATCAAACCCAGTATACTCCTTTGGATTACATGCACCAGCATGTTTTACGTCATAATTTAGACAATAAATTATTCATATCGATAATGCTCATCATCTTGGTCGATGCTCAATCTAAGCCTTGTACTTTTGTCTTTTTGTGATCTAAATCTTATATAAGGAGGCTATTGTCCCTTTGTTGAGCTCCGTGTTTCTTTACATCAAACTAAGGAAAAATATCCCTTTCAGTCTCTTCCAAACCCTTATGTTTCCCAGCATTAATGTTGAACAGTATGTTCCTTGGCTAGTGTATTATTATATCATTTTCTTGATATGGGAGGAATTGGAAAATGTAGGGGTCATAGCCAGATCTACCCTGTTCAGACCTCCTTAAGCAATTCTTTGGTATGTTAGGCAGTTACGTCCTTGCTGTTTCGAATAAGGAGGACTATTCTCCTGATTTCTATGTCAGATATCTTGGACTCCATAGGAGTTCCTGTATAGCTTAGTCAATGGTCATCCATATGATGTATGAGGCAGTGATGTCCCTCTTATGGTGAAGGGTTTGGTCTTTTATCTTTTATCGAGCAACTGTCCTTTTCGCTGTGATTTTAAAGCTTGTATGATTTCGTTTGTGGATTCTAGGTTTTTAAGCCATCGACCATGAAGTATGATCGTTCCGGTATGTCTGATCCGGAGTTCTTTTAGGTTTGCTTGTGTTATTGGGTGATCGCTTCGATCCACGACCTCTTTTATTGTCGACCGGCTGAGGCGATTAGATAGTGTCGTTCCAACTTATTTGCATTTATTACGGGGAGTCAAAGGGTCGTATCCATGTCCGTTGATCAAATACTTTTTCAGCCGTTGGATCCCTTAGATCTACCCCTATAAATAGGGGGTGGTTTGCATTCTTCATTTGCAATTTCTCAAAAAGGATGGAGATCTCAGATTCCCTAGATTTCATTCTGCCTCTGATCCCATTGTCTTCAAAAAATCACATTATCAAGATTTGTTTATTCAAAATAGTGAAATCGTTCCCAGTCTTGTATTGACGGGTCCCATGTCTGCCCTACCTTGTATTGACGGGTCCCATGAGATCTCTGCATTGGTTTTCATCATCTTAGAGGTCCTTGGTTTCCTGTTTGCACATGGAGGGTTCATACTTGCCAGTCACCCCCGCTCTTCGATGTTACCTCAGGGGTGATAGACCCCCGAGGTGGCTGGTAAACTTACCGTGTCACGACGGTCCCGAAGAGATGCTGCTCTAGAGTAAAATGTTTTATAGATAATTTAAAAGCAGTATCTTCTTGTGGGTGAATGAGTATTGCCAGTTATCTGGCTGGTAATGCTCATTTCGTCTGGAAGAACATTTGATCTTCAGAGCCTGGCCATCGAACCAAAGAAGTCGACCATCCTGAGCAGTACGCTTCTTAGGTGGTTTATCGTAATCGATGAGGTACCAGGGAGGAGATTGGTGTTTCCGTGGACATTGTCGTGAAGATCGCCGATCTTATAGGATCATCTTATTTAAATCATTGTAACGATCTTTAAGTAGCATGTAGACCTTTGTAACGTAGGATTTTTGTATGTAACTGATTTGATGAATAAAATATTATTTTTATCCTTCGCATCTTCCTTGTCGTTAATTCTGTTATAATTTTTATTTATGAGTAGCATTTTCCGAGCAGACGGTTTCATACTCAGTCTATCTTCAAAACTTCAGGAGTATTAGCAGATCATTTAGATCGTTAGGAACAGAGCAAGGAGTGTTTATTGAGCGGATCAATGTTTACTCAACTCTTTTTTTATTAGACTTAGGTTTTTAACCTAAAGGCCTTTTAATCGTTGAGAATATATCGAGGAGTGTTTATTGAGCGGATCAATGTATACTCGACTCGTTTTTAATTTAGACTTAGGTTTTTAACTCAAAAGTCTTTTTGATCGTTGAATATATATCGAGGAGTTTTTATTGAGCGGATCAATGTTTACTCAACTCTTTTTCGATTAGACTTAGGTTTTAACCTAAAGCCTCTTTGATCGCTGGATTTATATCGAGGAGTTTTTATTGAGCGGATCAATGTTTACTCGACTCGTTTTTAATTTAGACTTAGGTTTTTAACCCCAAAAGTCTTTTTGATCTTCGTGAATAACGGACGAGGAGTTTTTATTGAGCGGATCAATGTTTACTCGGCTCGTTTTTAATTTAGACTTAGGTTTTTAACCCAGAGGTCTTTTTTGATCTTCGTGAATAACGGACGAGGAGTTTTTATTGAGCGGATCAATGTTTACTCGACTCGTTTTTAATTTAGACTTAGGTTTTTAACCCAAAGGTCTTTTTTGTCGCTGGATTTATATCGAGGAGTTTTTATTGAGCGGATCAATGTTTACTCGACTCGTTTCGTTCTAATTTCCATCAATATGATAGTGTAATTCCAAGGAGTGTTAACCGAAATAATCGATGTATAGAAAATGCTAATAAAAATCTTTAATAATTGAATTGTAGGCTAAGGCCTTTGTTACAAAGATTAAAACTTGATAAAGTAAAATAAAATAATGCAGTATAATCTGCTAAAATTTATTTACCATAGTATTTCCTAAGGTTGACCGCATTCCAGGTTCTTGGTAAGGCTGTTCCATCCAAGTGTGCAATTTTGTACGAACCTTTCTTTCCTACGCCAATGACGATGTAAGGTACATCCCAATTTTGCTGTAACTTTCCCACATGCTTGGATACTTCTACCTTTTTCAAGACCAAGTCTCCTTCTTTGAAGGTTCGGACGCGTACTTTTTGATTGTATGCTTTCTCCATATTTGCCTTAGTGGCTTGTAGGCGTACAGCAGCTTTATCTCTTAAAGCTTCTGTTAAATCAATGTCATTTTCTCTCAACTTTTCATTTTCTTGATCATCGAACATCTCTATTCTTGGCGTTGGGATTAAGGTTTCCACAGGGATAACAGCTTCCGACCCGTATACCAAGCTAAATGGGGTTTCCCCGGTTGAGCTTCTTACCGTGGTCCGATTAGCCCAAAGTACTCCTGGGAGTTCATCAAGCCATTTTCCTTTGGCAGCTCCTAATCTTTTTTCCAAAGATTTTATTATCTCTCGGTTTGCTACTTCGGTTTGTCCATTCGCTCTGGGATGTCCTACCGAGGTAAAATTTTGTTGAATCCCAAGTTTTGTGCACCAATCTATTATTTGTTTTCCCGCGAATTGAGTTCCATTATCGGAGATAAGGATCCTTGGGATGCCGAATCGACAAACTATGAATTTCCATAGGAAGTTGATAACTTGGAATTGGGTTATTCGTGTGAGGGCGACGCATTCTATCCATTTGCTGAAGTATTCTACAGCGACCAGGACATAGGATTTCTTAGATCTAGCTGCTGGGAATGGTCCCACAATGTCCATTCCCCATTGGTCGAATGGCCAACATACTGGAATTGGATGCATGTTTTCTGCTGGTCGATGACATATGTTAGCATGGATCTGGCAGTGATGACATTCTTGGACATATTGAGCGGCATCCTTATTGATGGTCGGCCAATAGTAACCTGTCCTGAGACATTTTAATGCTAATACCCTTGATCCGCTGTGATTTCCTGCATCTCCTTCATGTATTTCTCGTAGTATATCGATGGTTTGTGATTCAGAGACGCATTTTAGAAGAATTCCTGATACTGATCTTCGGTAGAGTTTTCCTTCCACAAGTGTATACTTTGGAGCTCGATATCTTATTTTCCGAGCTTCATTTTGGTCAGGTGGTAGTTTTCCTTCCCGAAGATAGTCTATCATCGGGGTCATCCAGTTTTCTTCGGCTTCTTCGATTTCCATTATATCGACTACCGGTGTTTCATCGATGTCGATCGCCGGCGTATTAGAGATCAACCAGTTGATCACCCGTTCGGTCTTTCCGTCATGGGATCCTGTGAATCTGGATAGCTGATCAGCCCATTTATTTTCCGAACGTGGGATGTTCTGGATACTGAAGCTTTCAAATTTCTCAGCTAGTGTTTTCACTCTGGCGAGGTATTTGACCATATTGAATTCTTTAGCCTCGTATAGGCCTTCAATTTGTCTTTGCACTAATTCTGAATCAGTTAGTACTTTAAGACTTTTTATGTTGGCTTTGATCGCCATCTCCATTCCCGCAATCAACGCTTCATATTCTGCTTCATTGTTTGTTACGACGAAGTCCAATGTTATTGCGTAATTCAAATCTTCTTTATTTGGTCCGGTGAAATTGATTCCGGCGCCTCCTCCTTCTCGGCATGAAGCACCGTCGACATGCATTAACCAAGTTTGGTTTTCTACGATCAAGACATCGTCGTTGAGGCAGCTCGAAGATTCAGTTGCCTGTGTCGGTGTTTCTAATATAAAATCAGCCAACACTTGGGCCTTAATTGCGATTCTTGGTTTGTAATCGATTTCGAACTGGCCTAGTTCGATCGCCCATTTAATTAGTCTTCCTGAGGCTTCTGGTTTTGCTAAAACTTGTCTTAGCGGTTGATTTGTCAAAACCACTATTTTTTAAGTTAGAAAGTAAGGTCGAAGTTTCCGTGCTGCCACCACTAAGGCCAGCGTGAATTTTTCAATTTCCAAATAATTCTTCTCAGCCCCCTGCAATAATTTGCTTAGATAATAGACCGGTTTATGTTCTGAGCCTTCGACTCTAATTAGTACTGAACTAATTGCTATGTTGGAGATGGAGATGTAAATATACAATGGTTCTCCTTCTGTTGGTTTTGCCAACATCGGTGGTGTTGTCAAATATTCTTTGAGTTGCTCAAAGGCTTGGTCACATTCTCGGGTCCAAACAAAGTTCTTTGCTTTTCGGAGAGTTTGGAAAAAGGGGAGGCTTTTGTCTGCTGACTTTGATATGAATCTGTTTAATGCTACGATCTTGCCAACTAAGCTTTGTACTTGGGAGATGGTTTTGGGAGGTTTCATTTCAGTTATGGCTCGAATTTTTTCTGGGTTGGCTTCTATTCCGCGTTGGTGAACTAAATATCCCAAGAATTTTCCTGATTTGACACCAAAAGTGCATTTCGCGGGGTTTAACTTCATACGATATTTTCTTAAGATCTGAAAGCATCGATCGAGATGTTTTACGTGATCCGCTTCGTTCATACTTTTGACCAGCATGTCGTCCACGTAGACTTCCATCAATTCTCCGATTAACTCTTTGAACATTAGGTTTACTAACCTTTGGTACGTAGCTCCAGCATTTCTTAAGCCGAATGGCATTACTATGAAGCAATATAATCCCTGCTCGGTTACGAATGCAGTCTTTTCTTGGTCCCGCTCATCCATGTATATTTGATAAAACCCTTGAAAGGCGTCCATCATGCTGAATATCGCGAAGCCAGCGGTCGAATCGACCAATAGGTCGATCCTCGGGAGGGGATATGGGTCGCGTGGGCATAACTTGTTAAGATCAGTAAAATCATTACACATTCTCCATTTGTTGTCCTTTTTATCCCCTTTTGCCACTAGGACAACATTGCATAGCCATTCCGAGAAATGTATTTCTCGGATTTGTTTCGCTTCAAGCAGTCTTTCTACCTCGGCTTTTATAATCTTATCTTTTACCGGTCCATGATTTCTCTTCTTTTGCATGGCGGGTTTCGCCAAAGGATCAATTTTTAGGGAATGCTTGATTATTCGAGGATCAATTCCCTCAATGTCATTTGCGCTCCAGGCGAAGACGTCAGCATTGTCTCTGAGGAAGTCGATTAGCATTATTTCCCCTTCTTTGCTCAGTTCTGTACCAATTCTTGTTGTTTTGGACGAGTCCCCTTGTACTAGAATTATATCCTTATGTTCTGGAGGTTTCAATGATAAATCTAGCGGTTCTTTTCCCTTTTTATCCATTCGATCGGTACTTGGGATTTCAATTTTATTTCTGATAAGGTCGTCTTCGATCTTTCTTTTACTTGGAGTGATCGATTTTGGGTGTTCTTTCATAGTTAACGAGGTATTGTAGCAGTCCCAAGCCATGCAATGATCATTTGTTATTTCTCCGATGCCTCTATCGGTCGGAAACTTAATCTTTTGATGATAAGTAGAGACAACAGCTCGGAATAGGTTGAGAGCTGGTCGTCCCAATATTGCGTTATAGGCGAAAGGGGTCTCTACCACTAGGAATTTTACTAGCTTCACAGTCCGGTGGGGTATTCTTCCGAGTGATACGCTTAAGGTTATTGTTCCGCTGGGGATAATTTCGGACCCTCCGAATCCTATTAACGGCGTAGCTACTTTCTGCAGGTTTATCTGTCCCAAGTTCATTTGGGCTAAAACTTCTCGGGAGATGATATTGGCTGAGCTCCCATTATCGATCAGGATTCTCTTGACATTGTAGTTCGCTATTTCTAGCGAGATTACCATCGGGAAGTCGGGGTTATCCTCTTTTGTGTCCCAGACGATATTTTTAGGTACTTCACCTTCGTTAAAGCTGATCGGCTGATCGTTTGACGGCCTGCTTTCCAGGGTCCAAATTTCTTTTGGGTATTTTGAGTTTCCAATTATGGATCGGGCTGTTCTTCGTCGGGCGTTACGACTATCTCCACCCGCGGGCCCCTCGGATATCGTATGGATAGTTCCATTGATCTGGTCGTGATTCAACTCCTGAGTAGGTCGACGTTCAGGTGACCTTTGACGAGAACTTCTCCTTTGATTACCGTTCCGAGGGCTTCTACTTCTTTCCCTTTTGCGATTATCTCGCTCTATGTATTCGTCTAGTTTTCCTTGTTCGATTAGTTTTTCAATTTCTCTCTTAAGGTGAAAACAATTCTCCGTTCGATGCCCATGTGCCCTATGGTACTTACAGTATTGATCGTAGTTTCGAGACCCTGGTCTTGGCTGAGCGATTTTCCTCGCCTCGGGAATCCAGTTATTTCTTTCTAGAACTTCCAATATTTCTTCCATTGGAGCATTTAACCTTGGGTGTTCTACTTGATTCACCCTACTTCTGATTGGTTGTTCAGGGTTTCTTGGTCTTTGGTAGAAATTAGGTTGCCTATCTTGGTCGGCTTTGTTGTATTCCAATCGCTGGAAAACGTTTCCTCTCCTGGAAGATCGCTCGTAATCCAAAGATTTTTGGGCAGGAAACCTGTCATGTCGTTTGGAGCCTGAAGTTGTGGCTTTGTTTTTGTTTTTATCCTTAAAGGAATTCATCTCTTCTTGGGTCATATATTTAGACGCCAAGCTCATGATGTCAGCAAACGTTCTCGGCTGTTTTCGACTGAGGGCGTTTCCGAACTGCCTGTTTTTAGTGAGGTCGAAGAGGATAGAAATTATGTAATCGATATTTGGAGAATCGATTTTGAGTAGTTCTACGTTAAATCTGGCCAACCAATTTCTTAGTGACTCTCCCTCTTGTTGGTGTATGGTTCCTAGGTAGCTCATCGGGAGTTTTTGTCTTTTCTGACTGGCAAACTGCTGCGTTAATTTATTGCATAATTCCCGGAAACTGAATATAGAGTTGGCCGGCTGTTTTGAAAACCAATCCAGCGCGAGTCCTTCGAATGTGGTCACCATTAACTTGGCGGTGAATTCGGCAGAGTGGGCATATAAATTCATTATGTTCGTAAAGCTAAAGATATAATCATCCGGGTCGGTGGTTCCATCATATCGGGGTAATCTACCTGGGACCTGTCCCGTGGATTGTGCCTCTTTTATTTCCCTGCAGAAAGGAGAGCAAGCCGCAAGGCTTTCCTGGAGTTCCGCAGTTCGGGCCCATGGGTTTTGAACAGATCGTAGGCGTTGTTCGAGTCGCTCCTGTACTATCCTCTCGATTTCCCTTTCCGAGAATCGAGTTGCTCGTGGCCGATCTGGTATTGCATCATCTATGTCATCCTCGATAGGGATTATTGTTCGTTCCTTCGATCCGCTGCGACCCGCCAGTGGCTTCCTTCGACCTGGTTTTCTTCGGGGATGGTTATCGGAGGGTTTAGAATTACCTTGCTGTGGGCTGTGTAGCGAGCGTCGCTCACTTGCTGGGTTGTCCGCTTGTTGAGAGGTTTGTTCGTTTGGCCTTGGCACTCCTGGTGCAGGAGTTGTCCTGGCAGCCGTAACGTTTCGAGGAATTTGATCTAGTACCAGTAATTCTTCTGGAGAAAGTGATTTGAAGAGCATTGCTATTTGTCGCAGTTTCTCCTGAGCGCCCGGGAGAGGAACGGGGACTTCGGGGCCCTCTGGTTCTTCCCGTATGGCACCGGGAAGGCCTCCTTGGGGTCCTTGCTGTCGGGGGTGTGTATCTTGGACGTTCTCATCGGTATTGGGAACGTTATTATCGTTGTTGTCCTGTAAGTCTTCCGATGTGTTATGGCCGGTGGTTGTATTGCTTCTCGCTCCAATACGAGCGCTTTTCCTTGGGCGAGCCATGTGTCAATCGAATAATTAACCTAGCCCCACGGTGGGCGCCAACTGATTTAACCGGATTTCGTCTGGTTAATTGAATATCAGTGAATTTAGTGATATCGGGGGGTTTTCGATATTTATATATATATTATAGGGCTCTGTTACTTTATTCCGGATGGATCGATTACAAAGAAAAGCAATATTAAAGAACAAGAAGTAAAACCACAAAACAAAGCTAAGAACACACCGATATGAAGATCAAAAGCTATGAATAATATTGAATCTTCTTCAGTTCTGCTGTAGTAAGCAGTGTTTTATCATGTATTCTTTTAGTTGAGGGATTTCGTAGTTGTTTATACAATGATTAACTAGGTATTTATATATAATGTTAAACCTAGCGTTACAAGGAAACATAGTCCTAATAGGACTCGGCCCAAATGTCCTTCTTGGGTCCGGAGCATTGTCTATAGATCGAAGAGAGCTGTATTCGGCCTGGTCGATGAGATGATCTTGAACAGCCTGATTTGGTCGAACTGATCTCAAGTTCTTTGGTCGATCGTACAGTATATAGGGTGCGAAATAGCCCCCATCACTATGCACCATACCCTGCTCATCCAATGCATGAATACCCTGCTTATCATGCACCTTATCCTGCTTATGAACATTTTTCTTATCATACTATCATCAACCTGACTTATCTGCTAGCTATGATGAAGATAAAATTGTCCATGCTCCTATCAAAACTCAGAAGCCTAAGAAGCCTAAGACATCAACATCTTGGGTTGTCAAAGGTGGAACTAATCCTTCAGGACCCTCTCAATAAGGGTACCTAGAACAATTTTATTTTTGTTTTGTAGGTTAGGATTAGGAGTAGGAGTAAAGTAGAGAATATTTGGTACTTGAACAGTGGTTGTTCAAGGCACATGTGTGGAAGCATACATGAGCTGACTGATGTTGTTGCTGTGGATGGTCCAAATGTCACTTTTGGAGACAGCAAAGAAGGCAAGATTGTAGCTAAAGAAAGAGTAATCAAAGGAAACATTGAGATATCTGACGTCTCATATGTTAAAGGCCTAAAGTACAACCTGCTGAGCATAAGTCAATTTTGTGACAAAGGATATTCAGTCATCTTCTCAACAGATAAGTGCTATGTTGAACAGATTGGTACAAAGAAGGTAATTTTATCTGAAAGACGACAAGAAAATGTCTACATAATCGACTGGAATTCTGCTGACAAGAATTCAAGTATTTGTTTGGTGGCATCAACACCAAGTGAAGTCAGTTGGCTGTGGCACAAAAGAATGAATCATTTAAACTTCAAGACCATAAATAGATTGATAAAGAATGATCTGGTAGAAGGGATTCTAAAAACAGTCATGAGCAAAGATAAGCTCTGTGACGCATGTCAGAAAGGGAAACAAATCAAGTCATCATTCAAAAGCAAGAAGCACCAATCTTCTGGAAGAATCTCGGAGCTGCTACACATGGACTTATTTGGACCCATTGATCAAGTCAGCAATGGTGGAAAGAAATACTGCCTAGCAGTTGTGGATGATTTCTCAAGATATACTTGGGTGATATTCATGAAGAAGAAAAGTGAAACCAAGGAACATTTTACTAATCTGATGGAACTGATCCAGAATGAGAAAAGCATAAAAATATTAAAGAACAGATCAGATAGAGGGACAGAGTTCACAAACTCTACTGTTGAAGAGTATTGTAATACCAAAGGAATACATCATGAGTATTCAGCTGCTAGAACCCCTCAACAGAATGGTGTTGCTGAAAGGAGAAACAGAACACTGAAGGAAGCTAAGTTGCCTCAAAGATTTTGGGCAGAAGCCACAAACACAGCCTGCTTTACCCAAAACAGATGCATGATCAACAAAAATCAGAACAAGACTCCATATGAAGTTTGGAACAACAGGAAACCAAACATTCATTACTTTAAAATTTTTTGTTGTAAATGCTTTGTGTTAAATAATGGGAAAAATCACCTTACTGCTTTTGCAGAGAAGGCCGATGAAGCTGTTTTTGTAGGAAACTCTACTGTTAGTAAGGCTTATAGAGTTTTTAACAAAAGAACATTACTAGTAGAATAATCCATTCATGTAGTATTTGATGAGCCAAATCAATCTTCTGAAAAAAATCAAAGTATTAATCAAGATCTATCTACTGATTTACAGAAGTTGAATGTTGGAAAGAATGAAGAATATGTTCCCATCATACTACCTGATCTCAACTCAGCTGCTAACTCAAATGCTGTTCAAAATCACGATGCTGATTGTCTAACAGACGAGTTGCAAACAGCTGACAGACCAGAGACTGTTCAACAGACAAGAACTGTTCAACAGACTACTACTGAATCTCCAACCGTAGTGTTGCAAGATCAAAACAGAGGACAACATTCAGACCTACAACCTGATCTCAGATGGCTCAAGAATCACCCACCAGAGTTAGTGATTGGTGATCCTTTGGATAGAGTGAAGACAAGAAGAGCTGCTGCACAAGATGCTATGTTTGTCAGCTTTCTATCTCAAATAGAGCCTAAGCAAATTGAAGAAGCTCTCAGTGATTCCTTCTGGATTGAAGCTATGCAAGAAGAGTTAAATCAATTTGAATGGAATGAAGTATGGTACTTAGTTCCAAGACCAAGTCATCAAAAGAGTAATTGGCACTAAATGGGTTTTCAGAAATAAAATGAATGAAGATGGTATTGTCACCAGAAATAAAGCAAGATTAGTGGCCAAGGGTTATTGTCAAGAAGAAGGAATTGACTTTGATGAGACATTTGCATCAGTGGCAAGACTTGAAGCAATCAGACTGTTTCTTGCCTATGCTGCTTACAAGAACCTCACTGTCTATCAGATGGATGTGAAGTAAGCATTTCTAAATGGAGAATTGCAAGAAGAAGTGTATGTTGAACAACCACCTGTATTTGAAGTCTATCAAGAAGAAGACAAGGTGTATCGTCTGAAGAAAGCCCTCTATGGACTGAAACAGGCTCCAAGAGCATGGTATGATACCCTATCTGATTTTCTTTTAATTAAAGGATTTCGTAAAGGTAAGGTAGATAAGACATTGTTCACTATTGAATGGGAGAATCACATATTACTTGTGCAAATTTATGTGGACGATATTATTTTTGGTTCAACTAACCAACAGATGTGTGATAAGTTCTCTAAGCTGATGCAGAACAAGTTTGAAATGAGCATGATAGGAGAACTTAATTATTTTCTTGGTTTACAAGTAAAACAGTTGCCTGATGGAATTTTTATCAACCAAGCAAAATACACAAAAGATCTGTTTAAGAAATTTGGTATGGAAACTAGCTCTACTGCTAACATTCCAATCTCTACTAGTCTTCGTTTGGATAAAGATGAAGATGGCAAATTAGTAGACATAACCAAATACAGAGGAATTATTGGGTCACTATTATACTTAACAGCTAGCAGACCTGATATTATGTACTTTGTTGGGGTTTGTGCAAGATTTCAATCAAATCCCAAGGAATCTCATCTCTTAGCTGCCAAGAGAATACTGAAATATGTTAAAAGCACTCAAGAATTGGGATTGTGGTATCCTAGGGAATCTGAATTTGAGCTTATTGGATATTCAGATTCTGACCTTGCTGGCTGCAAGATTGACAGAAAAAGCACAAAAGGTGCCTGTCAGTTTTTAGGCAGTCGTCTGATCTCATGGATGAGTAAGAAACAGACTTCAGTATACATATCTACTGCTGAAGCTGAATATATAGCAGCTGGAGCCTGCTGTGCACAGATACTATGGTTGAAGCATCAACTAGAAGACTAAAATATCAAAATCGGTGGAATTCCAATCTACTGTGACAATACAAGTGCAAACTCTCTTACTCAGAATACTACAAGTCATTCAAGGACTAAACATATTGAGATCAAGCATCATTTCATTAGAGATCATGTGGAAAAAGGAAATGTTATGATTGAGTATGTTCATACAGACAATCAGATTGCTGACATTTTCACTAAACCTTTAAGTGAAGTAAGGTTTTCAACTCTAAGAGTTGAACTAGGACTACTAAATTTGGATGCATAAGCTGAGGGGGAACTTATCAGAAGACTGAAGTTCATCAGCAAAGTCATCTATTATCATCTTCAAGGTTAACTCTCAACGGACTACTTAACTCATGAAATCTCAAATTCAGGGGGAACGTGTAAGACTAGCGGTACTTCTGTTCTAGAGATGAAATCAGTTAATAACAGTTAGTTGAAGTTATGTTGTTAAAAGATATATTCATTCTTGAAGATTGAAGATCAAAGTATCTTGATGGATTGACAAACAGCAGAGGAAGATTACTAGCTATTGGCTTTCACTAGTAATAACAGATAACAGATCACTCGTCTGTCAGATAAGTTAAACTCTACTCATCTGATACATTATATAAGCATGGTCATAAATCGCATCCTTGAAAACACGCTTTTATAAGTAACAGATAAGTGCCGATTGAGTTTCCCGCCCATCTGACATTAATTTAATGAATTTGAAATCCGCAACTCTCACCCGCACGATTTAAAAACTGTCACACCAATCTTACGGTTCATATTAATCACGATAACCAAAACAAAAGAAGCGTATAAATTCCGATCTGAACAGATCAGTCGACTTACGCACATAAAATTCCCAAAATTCTCTAACTCTCTAAGCTCTCTGTTTCTTTAGCTCTCAAATTCTTACAGGTTTACATCACTTAATCTCAAAATGGAAATCGTTGAAGGAAGATTCCTAAGCTATGACAAATTCTTCTCTTCTGGTACTGATTTAATGAGGGAAATAATGGAGAAAATCAAGAAATCATCACTGGTACCCGTTCTAGAAGCTCATGAGGATCGTGTGTATCTGGACGATGTTGCAGATTTCTACAGAACCAGAAAATTCAACAATGATAAGACTACTATGGTCGCTACTATTGGGGAAAAGAAGATTTGCATATCTGCTGCTGTTTTAAGTGAGATTTATGGGCTGAAAAATGAAGGAGGATATGTGACAGACCTAGGGTCTGAGAAAGAGAGGAATTTTGGCAAGTTTGTGCCAAAGAGGGAGAAGAAATGTCAGGGACTCTAATGAAGACTCAGCTGAAGGATGAGTATCAGAGGTTCGCTGGTATAATTGCGAAGGTGTTGGACTGCAGCACTAGTTCTTTGGATGGATTACCCAGAAGGAGGTATTATACAATGATTTGCATTTTCTATGACTTAAAGGTTAACTGGGCTGCTCATGTATTTGATCTGTTGAGTGATAAGAAGACCAAGTTTGGCATTCTGCTCAGTCATCTGTTTTTAAGTTTGAGATGTCAATTGGCAAGTGGAAAGCCTACCCATCCTAGCAAAGAATTCAAGTTGTATGAGCCAGTTAGAAGTGGAGGTACTTCTAAAAGAAAGGCTCCTGTCAAGCCTGCTAAGGCCCCTGCCAAGAAAAGCAAAAAGGCTGGTCAGACCAGTGGGTCTGCTGAACAAACAATAAGCACTACTGTTGAAGCTGGATCAGCTCAGCCTGAGATTGAAGTTCCTGACAAGATAGTCAGTGAATTTGCTAAAGAAGTTGAAGAAATGGAGACTGGATCATCTCCTGAAAGGACAGAATCAGAAGAAGTTGTTCCTCTTCAATCTGCAAAAAGAATGAGGACAAGAAGTTCTGCAAAAAGACTTCCTCAACCTGAGGAAAAGGTTCCTGCCAAAAAGCAAAAGAAGACAGCTCAGCCTGCTGTTCAGACTAAAAAGAAGAATGCTGATGAGCAAAAGGAGGTGGCTCAGAAGAAAAAGACAAAGGCTTCTGTTCAAACAACCCATCCAGCTATTGAAGCCGGAACAGAAAAGCCTGGTAAAAAGAAGGTTGCTGATCAGATCACAGATCAGATAACTGCAGAAATAAAAAACATGTCTCCTGCCTCCCCTTCAAGAATTTGTTTCTGCTGAACCTGATGAGAACGTTGCTCGCAGAACAAGGAGTCAACTCAGAGATACAGGTGCTTCCAAACCTGTTCAAGGAGGAAGAACAAAGAAGACAATCAGGAATAGAATGACTTTCATTGACTCTCCTACTGAACTGTCAACTTTGGTTAGAGAAAGTCCTCCATCAGCAGAGAGGCCTGCTGGTGTTGAAGAGAAGTCTGCTGATGAGAAAGCTGCTGAAGAACAGACCACTTCAACAACACCAACAGCTGGGGTTGCTCAACCCCTTGATGATCCTGAAGTGCAGATCATCAATCCTATAGCAGTTGCACCACTTGTGTTAGATGAAGATGAAGTGCAATGAAGATAAAAAGATAAGGGAAAGTTTTGATGATTTCCAAAACGTCAAAATAAGTTAAGTATGGAAAGCTTAGGTCCCTTAGAAGAATTTTGACCAGGTAAAGAAGACATCAGAAGGGTCTAAAATTCTAAGCCCAGAAGACTACTGATCTTATGCTGAAACAGCAATCAGAAGGATAGACCATCAGCTGACTCAAATCAGATTAGTTCAGAGTTTGATCAGCAGAGTATCTATCAGCAGGGTTGTTTTGATCAGCAGAGTAGAAGAGATCAAGAAGTTAGTCCAACGGTAATAAATGCACTTGGTGTAATAAATGCTGCAAGAGAAGGGTAGTAATGGCAAATGATTGAAGATTATTCTCGGATCAGCAGAGTGCATTTAATGTAGCTACAGGAAAGTACAGCAGGAAAGTATTGTAGCAGGGAGCCGTTCTGAATTTGGGCTAAAGCTAGGGATTTGAATTTTGATTTCCTTCAACGGTCATATTTTCAAATCCAAGTATAAATAGAGCTGATTTCAACGAGCAAGATACACAACACAATTCTGAGATTTGATTTCCGAAACAAAATTTTCACTAAGTCTCAAGAAGCTCAAGAACAGCTCACTCGTCTGGTGGAGTCATTTGTTGACAGAAACCAAGTTGAAGCCAAAAAGAAAACATTTTCTGAGTGAATTTGTATTAGTTGAGTGTTGTGCAGAGTGTAGATCCATCTTTGTGAGTGATCTAACTTCAAAGGATAGGTCTTCTTAGTGATTTCCTATTTTGAGCTTACAGCCTTCTCATTTGTTGTTTTGGTGTAAGTGGAGAAATATTGTAAACTTTGTGTTTATAGTATAACCCAGAATCTAAGTGATCTGGAAGAGTGGACTAAGGATTTTTATCCATATAACCACTATAAAAATTATTTGTGTTGTTTTTTCATTAAGTTTTCTTGCATATTTCAAAATTGCATAAGTTAACACTTTGAATCATTTTAAAAATTTTGAAGGAGTTTTAAAACTGGGGATAAAATCTATAAAAGACTTAGTTTACTTGTGAAAAACACTTACAAATTATCCGCTGCAAGTATACTCTTGTAAAACTTATTTTGTTGGAATCAGCTAAGTTACTATAAGAAGAGTGGTCACTCTGCTGTTCAAGATTTGTTCACGATCAGCTTAGTTAGCTTACTGTTCTCTATAAGCTTAGTCTGCTGACAGACGACTGAAAAGTTTTTAAGTCAAAAAATTTTCAGAGGTCTATTCACCCTCCCCCCCCCCCCCCTCTAGACCTAATCTGACCACTTGGGACCAACAACTTGCATCTGTTGGACCTGTTCCTGAGCCTGCCCCTGCCGACAAAAGCAAAGGGAAAAGAAAGATCATCATTAAAAAGAAAAAGATCTCTGCTGCTGATAAGAAGAAGAGGGAAGAGGCTAAGCAGAGAAAGAGAGATGAACAGGAAGAACAGATGGTCATGGAACTTAGCAGAATTCAGGCTAAAAAGATGAGCAGAGAAGGAAGTTATCTGAAGTAGAACGCAAAGCTGCTGAGGATGCTGAGTTAGCTGTTGTCATTGAGCTCAGCAAGAAGGATGCTCATGGTCCTGAAATTACTGGAGGAGTAAAGATTGGTGAATCTTTACAGGCCAAAAAGAAGATGCCTGCTGGAATGGTGAAGGAAAAGAAGAAATTTGAGGTTAGAAGAGCCTTTGAAATCATAAACTCAGATTCTTCTATTTTCAACAGATTTGAGAAGGCATTGGCCTATTTTGACAAGAAGCTGATGCTAAAGACTCTGTTCACTCAAGAGAAGAAAATATACGTCAAATGGAGAGAGTACAGACTGAACAGATCTGTGGAAGAGATCCAAGCCTGGGGAGAGTTTGCTGATGAAGAAAAATGGGTTCTGAGTTGGCTGCAAACTTCCTCCATCAACAAGGCATTGGACCCTGATTTTGTTAGAGATAGGATGCACATGTATGCCCAGGAGTTTGCCACTCAAGAGGCAAAAATCATCTCTAACACTTTGCCAGCTAAGAAACGAAAGTATGATGATCCAATAGAACGAGCTGTGCAAATCGCTGTTCTAATAGTCTTGCAGAATTGGGCTGATAAATTCAGATATGAACAAGGCTCGCAAAGTGATCTGCCGTCCCTGTCTGGCGTTCAACAAATTACCTTTGGCAAAGAACTGAAAGAATATCATAAAGTGCCTAAGGTAAGGAATCCTGCCCCAAAGCTGTGGCCTGTTGTAAGACAGATTCGTCAAACAACAGTCTTTACTGATGATGGCAAGATCATTGATATGATCTTTGAGGACGTCACTGATCATCCTGGTACTGCTAAAGAACCCTTAGCAATTGAGTGGAAAGCTAAGGAGTCCACTGCTGATAAAGAGACTGATTTACAAGATGCCCATGTCCACCAGGAGACTGAAGATAACCAGACTGTTGATTCTTCTGCTTCATCACTGATGGAAGCCTTCCAAATGTTACTGGAGAATAATTTGAAGGAGATGGAAGAAAGGAACATAATTCAGCTGGAGAAGATGCAGCAAGCCTTGGAAGAATCCAACAGGCTGCAACTTGAGCAAATGCAGAAAGCCACTGCAAAAATAGTACAAGATGATGTTGATAATTTCCCTCTGCCTGATGAAACGCTTTGAAGAGAAGTGTGCTGGACATGAACAAAAACATAGAAGACGTCAAGGCAGATGTGAATCATCTTCACACCGCTCTGAAAAGAGGTGAAGACAACATTGCTAATCTCACAGAGATCTTCATCCATATAGCTGGAGATGTTATTCATAAAGAACTTGCAACTATGCAACTCAACGTTGATTGTCTGAACGATCAGAATGATATCATCACCACCTCTCTCAATCATCTCACTGCTAGCCATGATTTGGTTAATCAGAACATCAAAATTTTTTGTGCTGCCCTGAAGATTCAGCCTGTTGCACTCAACCCTCCTATCAACCCTGATGATGACAAAAAGGGAGAAGAGAAAATGGAAGAGCCAACTCTTCAAGCTGTTTGCTGAAAATAGTCAAGTACTTGAAGAAAAAGCTGAGGAAGCTGCTGAAATAAAGGAGTCTGATGCTACTGCTGAAACCAAGAAGTCTGATGCAGTTGGAACGGCAGATGGCAAAGAGGAATCTGCTGAAGAACCCAAGGAAAAGGCCAAGACTGATGAAGAAAAGGCTGCATCCAAGGAACCTTCTGAAGAAAAATCTGAGCCTTTCACCAAGTACAAAGATGAAGAAAGAATCAAGAGGAAGATGGAGGAGGTAGATAAAGAACTTAAAGAGCAAGAAATTAAAGAAAAGATGGAAGCTGCCAAGTCCAATCTACTCTTAGACGATGAAGAAGCTGATGAAGAAGAAGATGATGAAGAAGAAGATGATGAAGAAAGAATCTGTTCATATGAGTACTATGAAGAAGTTGAAGGAAGTGAAGAAGCTGATGATTAGAATAAGATAAATCTTTTTGTAATCAGTTTTCTTTATTTTCTGACAGACATCTTATCTGAACAGAATTGTACTTGTAACAAATTTCATATTATCAATAAAAGTTCAAGTTCTGTTTCCAAAATATTTTCTATCTCAGAAAACTTTGAGGATCAAAACTTTAGTATAGGTAAACAGGTACCAAGCTGAAGTTTTGTCATCATCAAAAATGGGGAAACTGTTGGATAAAGATGAAGATGGAGTGCACTGAATTTAATTAGTTAAGGGAGGTTTTGATGTTTTCCAAAACTTCATATCAGCTAAGTAACTTAGTTGTAATCCCTTAGAAGAATTTTGACCAAGTAAGAAGACATATCAGACGAGTCAAATATTCAAGGTCCAGAAGACTACTAATCTGCTGAAGAGAAGAAATTAGACTGGTATAAATCAGCCTACTCAAATCAGATTTGTTCAAGGTTGAGATCAGCTCGGTTCATCATCAGAAGAGTTCTCTCATCAGCCAAGTGGAAAGATCAAGAAGTCGTCCCAACGGTAATAAATGCCACTAGAGTAATAAATGCTGAAGTCCGAGGTTATTAATGGCAAATGATTGAAGAAAAGACTCGTATCAGCTCAGTGCATTTAATGCTGCCTGACAGAAAGTACAGTCTGCAGTACTGTCACTATGCAGAGAGCCGTTCGCAGAAATTAAGGACCAGAAATCAAGAGATTTGAATTTTGTCTCACTTCAACGGACATAATTCAAAGAGTGACTATAAATAACTGAGAGACACGAAGAGAAAAGAAGAACACAACAACTGAGAGATTGAATTCGAAGCAAAATATTTTCTAAGTCTCAAAGCTCAAGAACAGCTCACTCGTCTGCTGAAGTCATTTGTTGACAGAAGCCGTTGAAGTTTAAAAGAATACACATTTTCTGAGTGAATCTATAAAAGAGAGTGTTGTGAGAAGTAGGTATCCATCTTTGTGAGTGATATTACTTCGGAGAGTAGGAGTTTTTTTGTGATTTCCTGCTGCGAACTTGTGGCTTATCATTTGTTGTAAAGCACAAGCAGAGTATACTGTAAACTTTGTGATTATAATATAACCCAAGATCTGAGTGACTTGGAAGAGTGGACTAAAGGATTTAAATTCATATAACCACTATAAAAATTCTGGTGTTTGATTTTTGCATAAGTTTTTCTGAATATCTATAAAATTGCATAAAACACTTTGGTAACTGTTTGAAAAGCTTACAAAAAGGAGTTTATCAAAACTGGGGATAAAATTTTCAAACTACTAAGTCTACTTGTGAAAAACACTTCAAAAATCCGCTGCAAGTATTCTAGTATTAAAACTGATTTTCACCAAAATCAGCTAAGTAACTATCAGATTAGTGGTCAACAAAGCTGTTCAAAGATTTGTTCGCGATCAGCCTTGTAAACATATTGTTCTGTAACAGCTTAGTCTGTTTAAGTTTGAGCAACAGTTTTAAAGTTAAGATTTGATTAAAAAAATTTAGAGGTCTATTCACACACCCCCCCCCCCCTCTCTAGACCTCATCTGACCACTTGGGACCAACATAAAGGCGAAGCACTAGGATTGGAGAATGGAGAAAAGCCCAGAAAAAAAAAGCGTCTATCTAATTGTTTGAGAATTTGTGTTTCTCACTAATATTTAGATAATTTCACTTCTTGATTTTATCACTTTTCCAAAATTACAAAGTTTCAGAAATTATCACTTCATTTTTGCCTTTCAAATACAGTTTTATACTTTTATAGTCTCATTCACTCAGATTAAGTCAGGCCCAAAGCTATTGAGAGCCATCAACAGTTTGAATGCTCATACGCGGCAAAAAAGTGGGAAGCGACAGGTGGAAACGAATAAATTGTTAATAGGTGCTAAATTGCTAATAGGTTTAGGGCAGACTGTTTAGTGCAATTAGGCCCGAAAGTGCAATATGAACTAACCAATGGCCCAAAGTCCCCGTTAATTAACTTAATTGTTTTATTTTTTCTTGACACATGTCAACAATCCAATGGTGTAACAGGAGATGTAACACAACTTTATAACAGCAGATTTGATCCCCAAATATAGATTTTTGTTACTTCTTTATTTAATTGTTTAAATTATATACATTTTATTCTATACGAAGCACAAGGAGATTCCAAAGGCATATCGGTTTAATGAAAAATAACTTCAAGAATAATACTAAGCGATGATCAGCCAACTAATAGAATTTCTCTTACGATTATTTAGCTGATCCTAATATAGTTTTAAGGAAAATATGTTCATTTGTTAGAATGAATAATTGTATTGTGCGATTTTTCGTTTTAATATATTATTTTATTTAAAAAATAAGGAAATATTATTTCCCTGGGCTTTATGTAGAAATAAATATTTTAATTGTTATGATGTTTGGACCCCAAAGTTTATGTTCTTTATATTTCAGCAATAGTACATTATTTTATGATAGAAATTTGGGAGAGCAACAAATGATACTATCCACCTTTTTATTGGGCCATTTTTTTTATTGCAAAGGGACGGGTCCAGCTAGCAGAATACACTGGTTATGGGCTTATTAAATCAATTCATCCCACAATTTTTTTGGATATTATTTGCAATGAATTTATATAACCTTAAATGTTAACAATAACTTATAATCTTTTGTTTATCTGCTTAATGATTCCAATACCATGTCACAATGCTTATGTTAAGAATTGGTAAAATTTAAATTAATATCTCCGGATAACTATTTCAACTATATTTTTTTACGATTACTCTTATTGTAAAGAAAGAGTTATACCTAAGATATATTATGGATATGGCTTAATTTAATTGGACCGTTCCAAAATTATATTGCCCATTAAATAGTTTTGTTATATATTACCTTCAATCAAGGCTGGCAATGGGCCGGACTTGTTTTATGGATTTGTGAAATCCATTAATGTACAAAATCAACATACAAGTTAATGTCCGAGAAGTTAACGTAAGAAAGGACGACAAAAAAGAAAAAAAAATTTAATTACTTATCAAACTGTACAACGACATCGTTAGGTACCTGGTAGAATGGAAAAATTTAACTCCTTCCTGGCTAAAAAATTGCATTTTCTATCCCCCATCAGAAAACGATATCATTATATCACCTTTTAAATATAGAAGCACACTTGTAAAACCTGACGCCTATGTCTTTTACGTATTATATCATTACAATTTACAACATATGATATTATGTTTTAAATTCACCATTAAAATGAAACGCATCATTCCAAGCAATATATTTGCTCATAGAGTATTTTCTTATAACAATTTTACCCTTAACACGAGGCAATAACTGTAAGTACCTCCTCGAATCAAATGGAATAATCTCAGGATAAAAGTACCTCTCGAATCAAATGGAATAATCTCAATATCCTGTTAAGTTTCCGTTCAGCTATTCTGCAACGAGGTACTATCATAATATAAGGCTTAGAATTAAATTGGAATAAATTTTACAAGAAAATAAATCCGTCAAACAATAATTTTAACAAATCCATGTTCAATAAAGTCCAAGAACATGCCTAAACACGACAAAGAGGGGGTAAGGATATTTACTAATGAATTCGAAAGATTATTTTTGTAAGAATATTCTCTTAACCATAATTCTAGTTCTTTATATTACTCATGATCCATGTTTAAAATAATACTAAAACACATGAAGTTTCAGATACATACCTATATATAGTTCAACACATGATTGAGATTATATATCCTGCCATTAGGCTAAATGCAATACACATATATATAAAATGTACAAAACAGAAAAATAAAGAAGATTACCTTATTACTTCTTCGAATATCTTCAAATATATTACAAAAGGGAAATACAAATTTTAAAAATAGAAAATATTACAAGACTGAATTTCAGAGTAGTAATAGGAGAGTATGGAAGTTGATGGTCCTCCAAAGCTGGTATGACAGCTATTTATAGATGGATATCTCCGGACTTGATATTGTTCTCCAATTTGCTTTGTTATTGTTGTTTTACTCGTTCGTGAATTCTGAGGGAAAAGTATTAGTTTTTACTATTTATGAATAGTGAATAGTGACTTTTTTACTATTCATTAATAGTAATTTCATTTGTACTGTTCATCAATAGTAAGTTGTCCTTTGTCATTATCAGCCGACAACTTTTATCATTTTTCTGATCTGATTTTTTCAAATATTTTTTCCACATCATATGCGTTGAAGAGATCTTCATCGTCCTCATAGGGATTCTGGGATTCACCTGCTATTCGCACTTTGATGCGAACGCCATTGACGTATCTGATTTGGAATCATCATCCAAGAATTCTTTAAAATTTTCTTTAAATCTTTTTTCATTTCTTCCATATAAGCTTTAATAATTTCCGCTTTAGACAAGAATTGTCTTTTCGTCTTCAATTTTCCAGATATGGCTTGTAATGGACTAGGAGTATCTTCCTTAGCCTTGGTTTTGTATGTCAAAAGTTTAGACTGAATCAATTGTTCAGTCTCAGCTCCGAATAGTTTTCCCAAGGATGGATCAATCTTGTTCATTTTTTTCCAGAATGTCGAGAAAGAAGTCATATATAGACAAGGAGTATGATGTTCTGTATAACTAACAATTGGGATCCATTTTGATATCCAAGGAATAGAAAATTCGATAAAAAAAAGTGCATTGAAGCTATAAGCCGCCTTATATGAAGTTATTAACTTAGATATATGAGGGGATAAATCTATCCATTCTGAATACAAATTCTTCCATTTTTCTGGGAGGATCTCATAAGAGGGACCGTGGTATGACCACCAATTTACAAACCAATTTGATATGGAAGATTTATATACTTCTCCACAAATTTTAATAAACCAAGTATGCTTTTTCTTATTATTTTGATAATATAATACCTTGTCAAAAGATGAGATATAATCCCAATAATTAAATTTAATAGAACTTCTCAGAAAGATATAATATTTTTCCTTGAATGTGGATAATCCCCATTCTTGACATGAAATTTTTTTTTACAATGATCTTACTAAAAGTATAATTTTTTGATCATTTGAGGCGAAGTGAGTAATTTCACCACTTTCAGTTGCTTTGAGCAAGTTTTCATAAATTTTTTTAAAATATTAATAATAATTATAATTTTTAAAATAAAAAAACCCATCCCCTACCCCCAAACACCCCCACCCACTCACCCAGCCAAATCATATCATCCGTCCCAGGTCGCCGCCGGTCCTAGGCCGCGGTGACCTGGGATGGAAGAACCCAGGCCACTACGGTCGTGGTGGCCTGGAACCGGCTATCCCAGGCCAGCGTCAGCCTGGGATTTGGGTTGGGGGTTGGGGGTAAGGATTAGTTTTTTTTAATTATAATTATTTTATTAATAATATATAATTTTATTTTTTAATAAATATTAAATATTAATATTATTATATATAAATTTTAGATTTAATTAATATTTTATTGAATTTATGTTAAAATATTATTTGGTATGTTGATATTATTTATAAAATTAAATTAGTTACATAAATATGCAAATATAATAAGTAAAATCTCTAAATTGTTCCGCACATGTCTTATTTGACTCGATTTTGAAATTGGACAACAATGTGGACTAAAACTGTCAGTAAATTTGAAGATTTGGGGTTATTTTGACAATCTGAAAAGTTAGGGGTATAATTTTCAGTCAACATAAGTAATGAATCAATTATGCAATAAAACGTAACTGTCATGTCATCAATTAACGTCCATTTTAAAAGGTGGTACCAAAAGTGATTGATTTTTTAAATTGTGGTACAATATATGTCGGTCGATTTTTATGGTACCACAAGTGAGAATCTATATATAGTTTGGTACCACAAGTGTAATTCTCTCATAAGTTAAGTGTTTATAGTTTTATTCTAATGTGAATTTTATTTTACTTAATATCCAATGTTTCTTACAAAAGTGATTATTAAACTTTTTCATATTTAAATTACAAATATTAGACCGACATGAAAGAAATAATAAGCTATAAAATTAGTAGAAAGTTATACCTCTCACTTGTCCAGACAATCTTTATTTGAAACTGAATATTATCTCCCAGAAAATTATCATGTTATGAATAGCATAGCTCTTATGAGTGTAAAAATCTTTGTATTACATCATTAATTTGGATTAGTAACTAATTTAATAAAACACTACTCGTGGACATAGAAAAATAATATAAGAGCTTTTATCTGAAAATCAATGCCAATTTTAATGTGAGAAACATATAATTGCAACATTCAATTATACAAAAGAATGACCACTGCAAAAAAAGAGAGAAAAAGTAAATATTGAGGGTCGAGGAAATTGTATCCTAATCGAAAACACAAAATATCTTTCAAACTCATTCCATTCCTGATGAGAGTGTTTTCAGTGTATTATCGTGTTTGTCTTATCGAAGGATTGGGTATCGGTACTGACACTTCCCGTCAATGTGAAGGTAGGTGATTTAACCGGATTTCGTTGGGTTAAAGGGGTATCAGTGAATTTGTGATATTGGGGGTTTACAATATTTATATATATTATAGGGCTCTGTTACTTTATTCCGGATGGATCAATCACAAAGAAAAGCAATATTGTAAAAACAAGAAGTAAACACACAAACCAAAGCAAAGAACACACCAATATGAAGAGAAAAAGCTCTTTCTTTATTGAATAATATTGAGTTGTGCTGTTTTAAGCAGGATGCAATGGCGTATTTGCCTTATGATTCAGAGTTTTCGGAGTTGTTTAATACAATGATTAGCTAGGTTTTTATATCATGCTAAACCTAGCGTTACAAGGAAACATAGTCCTAATAGGACTCGGCCCAAATACCCTTCTTGGGTCCGGAATATAGTCTCCTAGTCGAAGAGAGCTGTAGTTGGCCGGGTCGATAAGATGATCCCGAACTGTTTGATTTGGTCGAACCGATCTCATGTTCTTTACTCGATCCGTACAGTATGTAGGGTGCGAAATAGCCCCCATCAGTACTCCCTCACTTCTTCGAGCGTATAGATAATAGAAGCTCGTAGAAGTAGATAATTCTTTACGACTGTTTATTTTCTATGAATGGAGCCTCGTTAAAAATCTTTCTTAAGAAAAAACCCTGTGGGAAAAAATCTTAAGTAAGGAAAAGAGTGCTACATATCATAGATAGTCGTTTTCTCTGTCCGATTACGAATCGCCACGCGTCTATTCTGGAGGCTTTTCATTTCCTTCCGCTTTTGGTGGGAATATGATTAATTATGATGAGTTCGAAACGTCTTTTCTCATCTTAGTATAAATAGGTGACTTTTGAGTTCGTCATTTTTCCTTTATACTTGCTCATAGTTCATAGTCATTTTCTTGCTTAGTCGTTCGTCATATAAAGTTTTCCTTTTATCGACTTATATCCTTCGAGAGTCTGAAAATATGGCTTCTTTGAGAAAATCTTCTTCTTCCTCGAGGGAGAATGTTGCTCCTAATAACGAGGAGGAGTTGCGCTCTAACTTTTTGGGCGAACAATCTGCAATTTCTGAATTCGTTGTTCCTATAGAAGATACTTTTAAGGTACAGATCCTTTCTGACACAGAGGTTGCTGCCCGAGCCAAAAAGGGCAAAGGTACTGCTCCTCAGATTTCTGAACCAATTGAGGACCTAGCTTGTGCTTATACGGTGGATACTTTTCCGGATGTCGTGAACAATTATGCCAAATATTTCCCGGAGGGTTCCGAGATAATTCTTCCTTCCCCTTCTGATAGGGTCATTTCTCCACCGGAAGGATGTCGCGCCTTTTATACGGCTCATTTTAATAGCGACCTCCGTCTTCCGTTGTCTCCCCTCTTCCTTGATATCTTGAGAATATTTAGTGTGTCCTTGACACAATTAGTTCCAAATTCTGTGGCTTTCCTGGTTTGCTTTTCTGTCCTGATGATCGCGAAAGGGTTTAAACCTTCCTTTTGTAACTTTACACAACTTTTCCGGTTCAACATTTCTAGTTCTTCTAATCGCGGGTATTTCTTCGCCAGTCAGAGACCTAGTCGAGCGATCTTTGACGCCCCTGTTTCTAGCAATCCTTTTTGGAAATCTCACTTTTTCTTTGTTCGCCCCCACCTCATCTTCGTTCGGTGGATGGTTCGACTATTCCCTTCTCGTGGGATCATGATTTCAAATGGGTATATGGAGGTCGCTTGCCGACTGGTGAATTCATTCCTGACGATGCTCAGTTTATTGCTGAAATCCCTGATATGCGTGTAAACAAATATCAGAGTGCTCTTCTGATTGGGGAAACTTTCCTTCGTAAAGCAAGATTGAGTGTTCATACTTTTCCAATCAATTCATCATTAGAATCACTGGGTAAGCATTTCTCTTTAATTTAGTGTTACGATAATATTTTCTTATATAGAGAAACTAACTTTTAATTTGTTTCTTGTTCAGCTCAAATGGTAGAAAATTCTCGACATTCTTCAAAGAAAAAGATGGTGTTATCCAAATCCTCTAAGTCTATAGAGAACAACCCGATCGAGCAGAGAGCTTCTCGGAAGAGGAAACTGGAGTTGAGTCATGAGTCCGATGAAAATGGAGAGGAGTCTCCAAATTCTTCACAAGATTCCCCTGTTCGTCAAGGGACTGGGCCTGGTTATCCCCCTCTTCAGCTTAGATCATCCTTGGGAATTCGCGGATGTCGTAGTTGGTCGATGCCTCATCCTAGCGATAACCCGGTGGGGAGAAAAAGGAGCTATTATGGTCGTTCTGGCAATGATCTTTTTCTACCTGGCGACAGTCATCCGAAACCTACTTTGGTTGAAATGATCGAAGATCATTTAGAGGGGAAGAGAGCCGCTGGTTATTCCGAGAAAGATTCACTTGTCCATGACGAAAGCGAGAATGCGGTTGACAAGGCGACTCGCGTTCTCTTATCCGGGGTTTTTACTCGTGATTTGAACAAACTTTTCCATAAGGATCCTCTGGAGAAATTTCAGCGAGCTTCTCTTTATGCTGAAAAGGTAATTTCTGTTGAGCTCGCTTTATAGGATATTCTTTACTCCGAAGACATTCTTGCTAACTCATTTCTTGTTTTACCCTTTTGCTTTTTCAGACAAAGACTTGTTTAGCCTCGTACGCATACGAAACCGCACTCTGGAGACAGCAATGTGAGTTTCTAGATGAGAAAAATAAAGCTCTACTTCGTAAGTTTTCTGGTTCAGAGGTTGGTCCCTCAACATCTTCTTCCGTTCCTGTCGTAGAGACTCGTGCTACCGAGACTGAAGATCAAGAGATCATAAATAGGATTATGGAGATTTCTCGTGCTCAAGAGCAAGCCAGTCAAATGGCTAAAAAGTTAGAGGAATTCCAATTTCAG
This sequence comes from Penstemon barbatus, assembly GCA_003313485.2. Lineage (NCBI taxonomy): Eukaryota > Viridiplantae > Streptophyta > Magnoliopsida > Lamiales > Plantaginaceae > Penstemon > Penstemon barbatus. The sequence goes on along the minus strand of CM064883.1, from coordinate 20,358,643 downwards.
AGTACGGCTCGAATTAGTGAGCTAGAATCTCAAGTATCAAGTCTTCAAACTTCTTTAGAGGAGTATGAAAAGGATGTCCCTCTTAGTGGACTTAGGGATCGATACGGTAGGAACCCTGATGAAAGAGTTATCCGCGAATTCCTTAATTCTCCTGTTCATACGGCGTTGGTGTATCAGCTGGTCGCTTTAGAGATGATCGACGACCGTCGAAAGGAGTATTTTAAGGCGGCGCACATTCGGTTGAATTGTTATGGTGAAATTTATTCTCCTTCCGAGCTTCCAGATGTCGTATATCAAGGTTTTCCTTTGGTTCACCTTGTCGAAGAATTCGGAAAACCATTGCCGATTCCTCCTTCTGATGTTAACGATGAGCTTGATAATACTTTTATCGATCCAGAAGACGAAGAAGAAGAAGACGATATTGGCACGACCGAGAACGTCGGTAGTGAACAGAGAATTCCGGATAGTGACCAGGCTTCTTGAAATAGTGATTTTTGAAATAATCTTTGTAATTATTTACCCGTAGGTTTAATTGTAATTTTACCTTTTCATCCCTTTGTAGGCTAAACGTTTCGTATTCTGACAGTCATGTCTTTTCATTTTCGCCGTAATAATTCAGACAAGTCATTAAGTTCGCCGTAATCATTATGCGTGTGTCTTTTCAAATTCTAGTGTTTGCTCCAAGGTCAGTTTTTCTATTTCGCGCCCTTTCTTTAGGTCTGTAGCGTCTTTTCGTGTAGTATAAATACTAAAGGTAAAAACTTGACTTGTTATTTACCGTTATACTCGTCTCTTTTAATAGAATACTCTTTCTCTGGCTAGTCGATAAACTTTCTCGTTATTTGATTTATATTCTTCAACAATTCGATCATGAGTAATCTTTTCGGCAATACTTCGAAACGACCTTCTCGTGAGAGCGCTAGGGATAATAGATCCAAAAAATCTCGAAGAGATGGGCCGTCGATGGAGCCTCCTCGTTCGTCCCCAATAATTAGGTCGGTGATTGATACTCGTGTTATTCCTACCGAACCTTTTTCTGTAGTAAACTCGTCGTTTTCAGAACCAATCTTTTCTTCTTCCACTCAAGTAGGAAGTATGCCTTCCCCTGGTCGGGTAGCTTTTGGCGATATGTCCAACGAGGAACCGACTTATAATATACCTGTTACTTCAAGTGCTTCTTCCTTCGAGCATGTTTTTCATGGAGGGGACTTTGCTATTTCCCTTCCATTGTCTACTTCTACTGCCCCAATCGCCAGCGAAGGGCAAGTTGGTGATGGCTTTTTTGTCAATCCTTCCGCAACACAATCAATTTTGCAGGATTGTCCTGACTATTTATTTCATGATACAACGGTGATGACTACTTCTTTTGAGTCTGGGGGACCTTCTGGGGGTCGGTTTGGGTCGAGATCTGGTCGTCGAACTGTTATTTCTGCTTCGGGCAAGGAGACCTCCGTTAGCCCCAACGAGAGAGATTCTCCTCGTCTGTTAGATGAGCGTTGTATTCTCGAGCAGGTCAAAGACATTATGTTGTCAGAGACTCCGCGCCCTGACGGTGTCCCTTCTAATAGTGAATTGCCTGGCTCAGTTGAGCCTGATGCTTTATCCTGGGATCTGGGTTTGAGCACCATTTTGCCTGGTGAGCTGAGGAAACTTGAGGGTACTTCCAATGTACGCCTTGTTCAGTCGCTGGTTAAAATATGCGAGCAGGTAGACATATCTTTCGATAATTTTTCCTACTTTATTTTGATTTTCATGTTGTGTGAGGGTTTTTCTCATTCTCCTTCTTTTTCAGTCCAAATATCTTGCCCTTCAGCTGGGTGTGCAGAATGATAATCTGTGGAATAGTAAGGATGCCTACCAAAGACGGTTGGAGTCGGAATCGGCGAAGGTCGCAGGGCAGACTCTCCAGCTGCAGCTTGCCAATGATGATTTGAAAAAATTGCAGGAGGAGAAGTCTGTCTGGGAGCAAGAGAAAAACGACTTGGTTCGGGTTGCTGCCCTTGCAGAGGAGTCTCAACGGCGGTCCTATGAGGAAGGATATGACGCTGGTTATCTAAAGCGTCAAGAGGAGTTGATGGCGTTTGCTGGCAACTTGACTCCTCAGAGGACTGTTTCTAGTAGTCGACCTGCTGACCGTTCTTCACACTGATCTTTGTTCGACCTGGCAGGCCTTGGACTGTCTCTTTTTTTTTTTTTTTTTTTTCTCTGCCCAACTTTTGTGTATTTGTTCGGGCTGAAATTTTTGTAATGGGGGAAGTACTAAATTGGAAATTATGACCTTTTTGTAGGCAGATTCTTGCCTTGATCAATTTTCTTCTGTAGATATACTTTGTTATGCTTGTTTTGCCTTTATGCATAAATATAATCATCATGAAATAATCAGTATAGATTAGCATACTTATCTGAAATTGATCTTTGCGGAGAATATTCAGGATAGAGAAAAGGTAGCTTGGTCTTGCTTGGTCACTGTTTAAGTAGCCGAATGATATAATGTTTGCGCTGCAAATCAAATTTTATTGATCAACCCAGTATAGTCCCTTGGGTTGTATTCAAAACCGTGTAGTACATCAAAAATGTAGATGGTAGGTTTTTTTTTCGTATCGATAATCGATTTAATAGCTGTTAAGGAACGCTCATCATCTCGATCGATGTTCAATTTATGCCCTGTACTTTTGTCTTTTTGTGATCTAAATCTTATATAAGGAGGCTATTGTCCCTTCTGATGAACTCCGTGCTTCTTTACATCAGACTAAGGGAAAATATCCCTCTCATTATCTTCAAAGCTTCATGTATCCCAGCATTAAATTTGAACTATATGTTCCTCAATTGGTGTATCATTACGTCATTTCTTTGGTATGGGAGGAATTGGAAAATATAGAAGTCTTTGGCAGATCTGACCTGTTCAGACCTCCTTCAGCAATTCTTTGGTATGTTAGGCAGTGACTTCTTTGCAGTTTCGAATAAGGAGGACTATTCTCCTGATTTCTATGTCAGATATCTTGGACTTCAAAGGAGTTCTTGTATGGCTCAGTTAATGGTTACCCATGTGATGTATGAGGCAGTGACGGCCTTCGCATGGTGGAGGATTTATCTTTTATCGAGCAAGTAATCTTTTCACGACGATCTTAGACTTGTATGCTTTCGTTTGTGTTTGGTCTATTTGTTTCGGAGCTCTATTAGGTGTCCAAACGATGATCGCTTCGATCCACGTCTTTCTGGTTATCGATTGGTTGAGTCGACTAAATAGCGCCGTTCCAACTTACTTGCATTTATTACAGGGAGTTAAAGAGTCGCATTTATGTCCGCTGATCAAATACCTTTTCAGCCGTTGGATTGCTTAAGTCTATCCCTATAAATAGGGAAGTTATTTGCATACTTCATTTGCAATTTCCCAAAGAGAATGGTGATCTCAGCTTCCTTAAATTTTATCTTGCCTTCAGATCCCATAATATTCAAAAAGTCACATTATCGTGATTCACACTGTAATAGCTTGATGTTCTTCTACCTTGTACTGACGGGTCCCATGGAAGCCCTTCCTTGTACTAACGGGTCCCATGAGGCCTCAAATCTTGTTTTCACAGATTTGAGGTCCGTGGTTTCTGTTTGCACATGGAGGGTTTATACTTGCCAGTCACCCCCGCTCTTGGATGTTACCTCAGGGGTGATAGACCACCGGGGTGTGCTGGTTAATTTTCCTTTTTGCGACGGTCCCGAAGAGATGCTGCTTTAGGATAAAATATTAACTCCTAAAGTAGAAGCAGTATCTCGTTGTGGGTGAATGAGTGTTGCCGGTCATCTGGCTGGTAATGATCATTTCGTCTGGAAGAACATTTGATCTTCCGCCCCTGGCCATCGAACTAAAGAAGTCGACCATCCTGAGCAGCGTGCTTCTTAGGTGGTCTATCATAATCGACAAGGTACTAGGGAGGAGATTGGTGTTTCCGTAGACATTGTCGTGAAGATAGCCGATCTTATAGGATCATTTTATCTAAATCGTTGTAACGATCTTTAAGTAGTATGTAGACCTTTGTAACGTAGGACTTTTGTATGTAACTGATTTGATGAATAAAATATTACTTTTATCCCTTGCATCTTCTTTGTCGTTGATTCTGTCATAATTTTTATTTACGAGGAGCAATTTCCGAGCAGATGGATTCATACTTAATTCCTCTTCAAAACTTTAGGAGTATTAGCAGATCATTTAGATCGTTAGGAACAGATCGAGGAGTTTTTATTGAGCGGATCGATATTTACTCAACTTGTTATAGTTTAGACTTAGGTTTTTATCACCTAAAATATTTATGATCGTTGTAGATATACTGAGGAGTTTTTATTGAGCGGATCAATTTATACTCAACTCTGTTTGATTAGACTTAGATCGAGGAGCGTTTATTGAGCGGATCAATGTATACTCAACTCGTTATAACTTAGACTTAGGTTTTTATCACCTGAAATCTTTTTAATCGTCATAAGTAAATCGTTGAAAATATATCGAGGAGTTTTTATTGAGCGGATCAATGTATACTCAACTCTTTTATAATTTAGACTTAGGTTTTTATCACCTGAAATCTTTTTAATCGTCATAAATAAATCGTTGAAAATATATCGAGGAGTTTTTATTGAGCGGATCAATGTATACTCAACTCTTTTTTATTAGACTTAGATCGAGGAGTGTTTATTGAGCGGATCAATGTATACTCGACTCTTTTAGACTTAGGATTTTAAGCCAAAAGCCTTTTAATCGTTGAAAATATATCGAGGAGTGTTTATTGAGCGGATCAATGTATACTCAACTCTTTTATAATTTAGACTTAGGTTTTTATCACCTGAAATCTTTCTGATCGTTGTAAATATACCGAGGAGTTTTTATTGAGCGGATCAATGTTTACTCAACTCGTTCAGTTTAGACTCAGGTTTTTAGTACCTGAAGATCTCTTTGATCGCTGAATATATATCGAGTAGTTTTTATCGAGCGGATCGATGTTTACTCAACTCGTTTTGTTTAGACCTAGGTTTATAGTACCTGAAAGTCCTTTTGATCGTTGAATATATATCGAGGAGTGTTTATTGAGCGGATCAATGTTTACTCAGCTCGTTTATAATTTAGACTTAGGTTTTGTACCAAAAGTCCTTTCGATCGCTGAATATATATCGAGGAGTGTTTATTGAGCGGATCAATGTTTTACTCAACTCGTTTATAATTTAGACTTAGGTTTTTATACCAAAAGTCTTTTTGATCGTTGAATATATATCGAGGAGTGTTTATTGAGCGGATCAATGTATACTCGACTCGTTTTTACTTAGACTTAGGTTTTTAATACCAAAAGCCTTTTTTTATTCTTCGTGAATAACGGACGAGGAGTTTTTATTGAGCGGATCAATGTATACTCGACTCGTTTTTACTTAGACTTAGGTTTTTAATACCAAAAGCCTCTTTTATTCTTCGTGAATAACGGACGAGGAGTTTTTATTGAGCGGATCAATGTATACTCGACTCGTTTTTACTTAGACTTAGGTTTTTAATACCAAAAGCCTTTTTTATTCTTCGTGAATAACGGACGAGGAGTTTTTATTGAGCGGATCAATGTATACTCGACTCGTTTTTACTTAGACTTAGGTTTTTAATACCAAAATCCTTTTTTATTCTTCGTGAATAACGGACGAGGAGTTTTTATTGAGCGGATCAATGTATACTCGACTCGTTTTTATGGTCGGATTGAGGAGTGTTTATTGAGCTGATCAATGTATACTTAACTCCTTTTGTCCCAATCTCAACCAATATGATAGTAGAATTCCAAGGAGTGATTACCGAAATAATCGACTTATAGAAATTGCTAAAATCTTTAATAATTGAACTGTAGGCTAAGGCCTTTATTACAAAGACTAAAACTCATCGAAGTAAAATAAAACTATGCAGTATGATCTGCTAGAATTTATTTACCATAGTATTTTCTAAGGTTGACCGCGTTCTAGGTTCTTGGTAAGGCTGTTCCATCAAAATGTGCAATTTTGTATGAACCTTTCTTTCCTACGCCAATGACAACGTAAGGTCCATCCCAATTTTGTTGTAACTTTCCCACATGCTTGGATACCTCTACCTTTTTCAAGACCAGGTCTCCTTCTTTGAAGGTTCGGATACGTACTTTCTGATTGTATGCTTTTTCCATATTTGCTTTAGTGGCTTGCAAGCGTACAGCGGCTTTTTCTCTTAAAGCTTCTGTTAAGTCGACATCATTTTCTTGTCTTTTCGTTTTCATGATCGTCGTACATTTCAATTCTTGGTGTTGGAATCAGAGTTTCAACAGGAATAACAGCTTCCGAACCATATACCAAGCTAAACGGGGTTTCTCCGGTCGAGCTTCTGACTGTGGTTCGATTCGCCCAAAGTACTCCTGGGAGTTCATCAAGCCATTTTCCTTTGGCCGCTCCTAATCTTTTTTCCAAGGATTTAATTATTTTTCGGTTTGCTACTTCGGTTTGTCCGTTCGCTCTAGGATGCCCGACCGAAGTGAAATTTTGTTGGATTCCCAATTTTGAACACCATTCTATTACCTGTTTTCCCACGAATTGGGTTCCATTATCAGAAATTAGGATCCTAGGGATGCCGAATCGACAAACTATGAATTTCCATAGGAAGTTGATCACTTGGAATTGAGTTATTCGTGCGAGGGCGATGCACTCTATCCATTTGCTGAAATACTCTACAGCGACCAGGACATAAGCTTTCTTGGATCTAGCCGCTGGGAAAGGTCCCACGATGTCCATTCCCCATTGATCGAAAGGCCAACATATCGGGATTGGGTGCATGTTTTCTGCTGGTCGATGACATACATTAGCATGAACTTGGCAGTGATGACATTCTTGGACATACTGAGCGGCATCTTTATTGATGGTAGGCCAATAGTAACCTATTCTGAGACATTTTAAGGCCAATGACCTTGATCCGCTGTGATTTCCTGCATCTCCTTCATGTATTTCTCGTAGTATATCGGCGGTTTGTGATTCAGAGACGCATTTCAGAAGAATTCCTGATACTGATCTTCGGTAGAGTTTTCCTTCTACAAGTGTATACTTTGGAGCTCGATATCTTATTTTCCGAGCTTCATTCTGGTCAGGTGGTAGTTTTCCTTCTCGAAGATAGTCTATCATTGGAGTCATCCAGTTTCCTTCAGCTCCTTCGATTTCCATAATATCGAATGCCGGTGTTTCATCGATATCGATCGCCGGTGTATTAGAGATTAACCAGTTGATCACCCTTTCGGTCTTCCCGTCATGGGATCCTGTGAACTTAGATAGTTGATCGGCCCATTTGTTTTCCGAACGTGGAATGTTCTGTATGCCGAAACTTTCAAATTTCTCAGCTAGTGTTTTTACTTTGGCGAGGTATTTGACCATATTGAATTCTTTAGCCTCGTATAGGCCTTCGATTTGTCTTTGCACTAACTCTGAATCGGTTAATACCTTAAGGCTCTTTATGTTGGCTTTGATAGCCATTTCCATTCCTGCGATTAACGCTTCATATTCTGCTTCATTGTTTGTTACGACGAAGTCCAACGTTATTGCATAATTCAAATCTTCTTTATTTGGTCTTGTGAAGTTAATTCCAGCGTCTCCTCCTTCTCGGCATGAAGCACCGTCGACATGCATTAACCAAGTTTGCTCTTCTATGATCAAGATATCATCGTTGAGGCTGCTCGACGATTCATTTGCCTGTGTCGGTGTTTCCAATAGAAAATCAGCCAACACTTGTGCCTTAATTGCGATTCTTGGTTTCTAATTGATCTCGAATTGGCCGAGTTCGATTGCCCATTTGATTAATCTTCCGGAGGCTTCCGGTTTTGCTAAGACCTGTCTTAGCGGTTGATTTGTTAAAACCACTATTTTGTAGGTTAAAAAGTAAGGTCGAAGCTTTCGTGCAGCCACTATTAAAGCCAGAGTGAATTTCTCAATTTCCAAATAATTCTTCTCCGCGCCTTGTAATAATTTACTAAGATAATAGACAGGCTTATGTTCTGAACCTTCTATCTTTATCAGTACTGAACTAACGGCCGCGTCGGAGATCGAGATGTAAATATACAATGGTTCTCCTTCCGTTGGTTTAGCCAACATCGGGGGTGTTATCAAATACTCTTTGAGTTGTTCGAAGGCTCGATCGCATTCTTCGGTCCAAACGAAGTTTTTTGCTTTTCGAAGTGTTTGGAAAAAGGGCAAGCTTCTGTCCGCAGATTTTGATATGAATCTGTTCAATGCTACAATTTTCCCGACCAAGCTTTGCACTTGGGAGATGGTTTTGGGAGGTTTCATTTCAGTTATGGCTCGGATTTTTTCCGGGTTGGCTTCTATTCCTCGTTGGTGGACTAAATAACCCAAAAATTTTCCTGACTTAACACCGAAAGTGCATTTCGCGGGGTTTAACTTCATACGGTATTTCCTTAAGACCTGAAAACATCGATCAAGATGTTTTACGTGATCCGCTTCGTTCATACTTTTGACCAACATGTCGTCTACATAGACTTCCATTAACTCTCCGATTAACTCTTTGAACATTAGGTTTACTAACCTTTGGTAAGTAGCCCCGGCATTTCTTAAGCCGAATGGCATCACTATAAAGCAATATACTCCCTACTCGGTTACGAATGCAGTCTTCTCTTGGTCCCGCTCATCCATGTATATTTGATAAAACCCTTGAAAGGCGTCCATCATACTAAATATCGCGAAGCCCGCAGTTAAGTCCACTAATAAGTCGATCCTTGGGAGGGGGTACGGGTCGCGCGGGCATAATTTATTAAGGTCGGTAAAATCATTGCACATTCTCCATTTGTTGTCCTTTTTATCCCCTTTTGCTACTAGCACAACATTACACAGCATTCTGAGAAGTGTATTTCTCGAATTTGTTTTGCTTCAAGTAGTCTTTCTACCTCGGCTTTGATAATTTTATCTTTTACTGGGCCATGATTTCTCTTCTTTTGTCTGGCAGGTTTTGCCATAGGATCAATTTTTAGGGAATGTTTGATTACTCGAGGATCAATTCCTTCAATGTCATTCGCGCTCCAGGCGAAGACGTCGACATTATCTCTGAGGAAGTTAATTAACATTACTTCCCCTTCCTTGCTCAATTCAGTACCTATTCTTGTCGTTTTAGAAGAGTCCCCTTGTACTAGAATTATATCCTTATGTTCTGAGGGTTTTAAGGCTAAATCTAGCGGTTCTTTTCCCTTTTTGTCTATTCGATCAGTAATGGGGATTTCAACCTTGTTTCTAACAAGATCTTCTTTAAGTTTTCTTTTGCTCGGAGTGATTGATTTTGGATGTTCTTTCAAGGTTAACGAGGTGCTGTAGCAATCCCACGCCATACAGTGATCATTCGTTATTTCTCCGATACCTCTATCGGTCGGAAACTTTATCTTCTGGTGATAAGTAGAGACAACGGCTCGGAATAGGTTGAGAGCAGGTCGTCCCAATATTGCGTTATAAGCGAAGGGAGTTTCTACCACTAGAAATTTCACTAGCTTCACCGTCCGGTGCGGTTTCTTCCCGAGCGACACACTTAAGGTTATCGTTCCGCTGGGGATGATCTCAGACCCTCCAAAGCCTACTAACGGCGTAGCTACTTTCTGTAGGTTTATCTGCCCCAAGTTCATTTGGGCTAAAACCTCCCGGGAGATGATATTTGCTGAGCTTCCATTATCAATTAGGATTCTTTTGACATTATAATTCGCTATTTCTAACGACACCACCATCGGGAAATCGGGGTTATCCTCTTTTGTGTCCCAAATGATGTTTTTAGGTACTTCGCCTTCGTTAAAGCTGATCGGCTGGTGGTTCGACGGCTTGTTTTCCAGAGTCCATATTTCTTTTGGGTATTTTGAGTTTCCAATTATGGATCGGGCTGTCCTTCGTCGGGCGTTACGACTATCTCCACCCGCGGGTCCCCCGGATATTGTATGGATAGTCCCATTGATCTGGTCGTGGTTCAACTCCTGTGTAGGTCCACGCTCGGGTGACCTTCGACGAGAACTCCTTCTTTGATTATTATTCCGAGGGCTTCGACTTCTTTCCCTTTTGCGGTTATCTCGCTCTACGTATTCGTCTAGTTTTCCTTGTCCGATCAGTTTTTCAACTTCTCTCTTAAGGTGAAAACAATTTTCTGTTCGATGTCCGTGTGCCCTATGGTACTTACAGTATAGGTCGTAGTTTCGAGACCCTGGTCTAGGCTAAGCGATTTTCCTCGCTTCGGGGATCCAGTTATTTCTTTCTAGAACTTCCAATATTTCTTCCATTGGAGCTTTTAGCCTTGGGTGTTCCACTTGATTCACCCTGCTTCTGATCGGTTGTTCGGGGTTTCTTGGTCTTTGGTAGAAATTAGGTTGCCTTTCTTGGTCGGCTTTGCTGTATTCCAATCGCTGGAAAACGTTGCCTTTCCTAAAAGATCGCTCATAATCCACGGATCTTTGGGCAGGAATCCTGTCATGCCGTTTGGAGCCTGAAGCTGTGGCTTTGTTTTTGTTTTTATCCTTAAAAGAATTCATCTCTTCTTGGGACATATACTTAGACGCCAAGCTCATGATGTCGGCAAACTCATGATGTCGGCCTTCTCGATACCCACGGGTTGGACTTTGACTATTCCTGGCGAGAATCAGAGAATGCATTAGTCGTCGGAGGGTACTTTTGCTATTCATAGGCCTCGATGGAGCTAGGGTTTCGGGTGCCTATAGCTCCCGAACTGGTTGGCATTTTAAATGCTATCGGCGTTCGTTCGACATAAATAGTGCCGAACGGTATGTCAATGATAATTGCGTTTATAGTTGTTATGAAAGCCTTTGAGCAGAGAGCCTCCTTTGCGAATTTCTGGTTTCTCTTTAAGGTGAGTGAATCTCCGAAGTCGGGTACCGGCTTTTATCAAGTTAAATCTCGAGGGAACCAGAGTTTCCTGACCAATACGAAAACTTCTCACGAAAAAGGGTGGAAGTCGAGGTTTGTATTTCTTAGACCATCGAAGGGTGTAGCCCTGAATATAACTGTTCCATGGCGTATCGAGCCCATCGTTGTCAATAATCCACCGAGACCACACTTCACACCGAAGTTTGTTGAAAATATTCTCAAGTACCACTTGGATGTCAATAAATTAATCGAGGAGCCTCGACTGCGGGTCTGCGATCTATCGAGATTGAAGAAGAAGGCAAATGATCCGATCATAGGTAAATAGTAGTAAGTCGATTTTTATCTTTGAATTTCCATTTCCTTAATCTGCGTCGTTTACAGAACAAGTACTTGTCGGAGCTTTGGTGCCTCCAAAGGTTCATCCTCTCGAAGTCGACAAGGCGACAATGTTGAGGGAAGGTCGATCGGGTCAGACCCTGAAGTTCGACGTGAAGATATTAGGCAAGGGAAAAGACCTCAGACTGAAGTCGACCATGAGTATCCCACTGTTGCTAATCTGGTTAATCCATTAAGGGATGAGAAGATCAGGAGCGCCGAGTACCAAGATGTCGATCTCGATTGGGAGCTTTCTGAGTGGCTTGATTCTCGGCTTGAATACCCCGCGAAGTTGGGCGAGAACACCTCCGTTCTTTTCCGAGATCTTTGATACCATCCTTTGCAACTTTCATAAATAGTATTTACCCCTATGATCAGAAGTACTTATCGAAGTACTCGATACAAGAGAATGTTCACTACGGAGGTCAGATGCTCGTCGGGGTAAGTAACATCTTCAATTTGTATTTTTCTTCATCGATTTTATTATATTAAGATCAGTTATATCGATTTTATAGGCGATGCAATAACTGTTCCATGGTTACTACGAAGCCAAGCTAGCCTAAAAGGAGTTGGACAGATGCAGAGAAGAACTGGTGAAAATAAAGGCGGAACACGATGAAGCTCTCAAGGAAAGGGATCAACAGCTCGAAGACGCTATAAAACAATTGAGCTTGGTGACGAGGGAGAACGACTTGCTTCGAAGGGGTTATCCTCCGGAAACTAGGATCATAAGTCCTGAGCAGAGGCTAGTGATTGCGAGGGAGTTTGTTGAGTCGCCGATCTTTAATTACCTTGCCGATTGTCACGCCCCGGCACTTTGCCCGACAACGAAAGCCGAGCGGACAAGGCGTATGACCGAGGCAAGGGCCGAGAGGGACATAAAGGGACTGCCGGCAAGGCCAAGGACCGAGCCGGACACGCAGCAGGCCACCCGGGGCGCGGCCCGGGCAAGACAGGGACACATACGGGCGACGGCAAGGCCGCTGGCAGAAACGTGTTACGCTCCAAATACGAGTGCGCAAACACGTAAGTATACGATCGTTACAAGTAATAAAGTGATAAGGAGTGTCGAACCCACGAGGAATTGTTCAATTAATTACCAACTAACATCTTGTTATTTCGACTTAGATTTGTAAGTTGAGTTTGGTGAGGTGATGGTGGTTTTGATACTACAACTCAATTAAGGTGACTAAGGAAACTAACACTTGACTTAATATATGTAAAGGCTTCTACGATTTTACGTCACCTAGTTCAATTCAAGACAAACGAATCAACGATTGACAACCACACTCATGTTTGTTGTTCAAGGTTTCGTAGAATATTCATACGTATCTTCCGAATAGTGTACGAACCTACCAAAGTAGACTAATCCAATTTATGTCTAAAAGGATTAAGCCTAAGTGATGCATTAATTCCAAACCTTATTAGAACATGAAATGACCTAGGTATATTCCTATCCTAAAATCAAATCACAACCTAGTTTTTCAATCTAATCTTTAATCCACTATGCCTAGCAATTAAAGATCAATTCATTTCATCCTATGGTTGATCAAACCACAAGTTGACAAAAGCTCAAACTAGTTTAACAAACACTTGTATACAAGCATAGCAACAACCATTAACTCATCATTTAATCAAGAATCAAGAACCAAACATAGGATCAATAAAAACATAGAATAAAGGAGATTAGCTACTCATCACATTAAATAAATCATTCATTACATTAATGAAATCCATAAATGTAAATGAACAAAACAAGAAAGATAGAGTTAGAGCAAGCTTAGGTGATGAGGTCTTCAACAACTTCTCCCTCAATGCCTTTTTATCTTCTTTGGGGAGTCCAAGTGAGAGTTCTTCTTTCCAAAGTGCAAACCCTTCTCTTTTCTTCAAAGGAGGCAAGAGAGAAAATGTAAAGTGTAGAATTGTAGAATGAGTTGAATGAATATACCTTCAAGCCTTTAAACTAGCAAACTACCAACTTTCCATGCCTAAGTTACCCTCCAAAACAAGGCAACTAAGGCCAAAAAGTCCCCAAAAGAAGTTGGAATTACAAGTGGGAGGGAAAAGGCAAAGGACATAAAACACCTTCAAAACACGCAGCTTTTCTGGCAGCAGGTCTCGCGGCCGCGAGCCCTGACCTCGCGGCCGCGAGCTCAGGCAGTAAGCTCTATGCAAATTTTCTGCTCCGCCACACTTTCTTCTGAGCAGCATATCTTTTGATTCCGAACTCCGAATCCGGATCCGTAAAGTCTGTAGCGTAGCTAACTCACTCATCTATTACATATCCAAAATTCAGCTCATTTGGATCATCCATGAAATATTTATGCATGTTCTAGTGAGCAGCTATCTACGTTCTTGTACGATTTACTTTGGGTTCTATTTCCTTTGAAGCTCAAGCTTGACTCGCGGGGTTGGTAGAGCGACTCGTATCATTGATACGCAACTCCGAATCTCTCTATGATGTTAATACCTACAAACCACGGAGAAAACGATCAATACGAGAACAAAAACACAAAAGACGAACAAAGGCCAAACAAAGGGGCCAAAAGCACAAAAGACACGAACACACGCAAAGACAAACAAAACTAGGATCAAAACAAGATGTTTTGGGCTTAAAGAGATAGGTAATAACGACGTTTTAATGGCGTTATCAACACCCCCAAACTTAAACACTTGCTCTTTTTACATTTAGATTCCAAGCTATGGATTGGAGGGATTCTAAGTTAAGCAAAAGGAGTCCTACAACCTATTATCGCTAAAGTTCGTTATCCACTTTAAATATTACCTAACCTTAGTCAATGTGCTTTGAACTTTGTAGAGCATGTTCAAATAATAATAAGAATTTGAAAAATTTTGGCGGGTCGACCTAGCATGCAACAAGCGCGACCTTACTCCCCGGCAACGGCGCCAAAAACTTGTTACGCTCCAAATACGAGTGCGTAGAAACGCAAGTATACGGTCGCTTTCAAGTAATAAAATGGTAAAGGGTGTCGAACCCACGAGGAATATAACGAATAATTATCAAGATCTATTCTAATATCTTTTGCGAACTTATGTGATTAAAAGTAGTTGGTTTGTTGTTTGTTTGAACATATAAAAGTGAATTAAATAAAAACACAATACGTTGATTCGATTAGATAAAGGTTCCTAGATTTCCATGTCACTAAGAGTTATCCAATCTCGAATGATTCGCAAGTTGACGACTATACTTATGTTTGTTGTTCAAGGTTTCATAATTTATTCATACGTATCTTTCGATATCGTACGAACCTACCAACGTAAACTAATCCAATTTATGTCTAAAAGGATTAAGCTTAAGTGATGCTTTAGTTCCCAAACCTTATTAGAACATGAAATGATCTAGGTATATTTCTATCCTAAAATCAAATCACAACCTAGTTTTATAATCTAATCTTTAATCAACTATATCTAGCCATTAAAGATCAATCCATTTCATCCTATGGTTGGCCTAACCACAAGTTGACAAAGGCTCAAACTAGATTAACAAACACATGTAAGCATAGCAACAATCATAAACTTATCATTCAATCATAGATCCATCAAAGCTTCATGAAAACCTAGGAGTTAAATGCTTAGCTACTCATATTTATAAACAAAATATTCATTACATTCAATGAAATCATAAGTACAAGATAAAGATAAGGATAAGAATAAGCTTATGTAAATGGAAGCCACTACAACTCTTCTCTCAAGCTTCTTTAGTCTTCCAACCAAAGCTCCAAGCAAGAACTCTTCTTCTTTTTGATGGAGGCAAGAGATATTTCTTCTTCAAGTATTTTGTTGTAAGTTGCAAGAGTTGTCAAGTGACTTCCAACTTCTAACCTTATAACCTAGCAAACTATCACCCACCAATGCCTAAATTGCCCCAAAAACTATAGCAACTTAGCCCAAAAGATCCCTAAAGGAGGTTTTATTTACAAGTGGGAGAAGGTTATATACTTAAAGGCCCTCAAAAATACGCAGCAAAACAGGGCAGGCCTCGCGGCCGCGAGCTGGAGTCTCGCGGCCGCGAGCCTGCAGGAAGTGGACACCTCGCGGCCGCGAGCTGGAGTCTCGCGGCCGCGAGGTCATGGCAGAAACTTTCTGCCAGCCTCTCGCGGCCGCGAGGTTAAACCTCGCGGCCGCGAGACCTGGGCAGAAAGTTTCTGCCTCAGCTCGCGGCCGCGAGCAACTACCTCGCTGCGGCGAGGTTAGGCAGGCGCCTAATTCTTCGATTCTTGCACTCTCGTTCGCGTTAGGCCCCCCCTCGGTCGAAGGAGACTTGCCATCCACGCACGAAATGTTCCGGATGTGCCTTAATACGTCAGAACCTACAAAACACCGACAAGCAAAAGTAAAACACGAACAAAACACGGAAAGCGAACAAAGGTCGAACAAAGGGACCCAAAGCACAAACGACACGAAAACACGCAAAGACACAAAGAAACTCGGATCAAAACAAGACGTTTTGAGCTTAAAAGGATAGGTAATAACGACGTTTTCACGGCGTTATCAACACCCCCAAACTTAAACACTTGCTCGTCCTCGAGCAAAGAAAACAAAACAAAAACTAAACAAGCATGCTTGAGATCAAAACACCAAAACTTAACACTTTCGAATTATTCTTAAAACAAACTCCACGTGTGTGTGTGTGATGGCTTTTGGCTAGATTCTATCTTAGGTGAATAATTCCCGATAGGTCGAAATCATCGGTTCTATTTGCAAGGACTTCTAATGTTTAACAAATAATCCCTCCTAGCCGTAGATTGCAAACTTAACGTTCAAATCACTTCACAACACTAAGCTATAGGAAATTTAAGAGTGTTGTCCCTTTTCTTGAATTATTGACGATTTTAGTTCCTAGCTCTTTTCTCACCATACTTTTGCTTTTCTTCTTTTGATTCACAATGATAACATAGCACTTTGTGCTTTACTGCTTTACGATATTGCAATACAAAACTAACACAAATCATGATGATTGTTAACTTTTTGGGCTACTAGCACCATTCCAACGAAATAGAGTAATTACAAAAATTGATTCATGAATTTAATCGTTTGAAGGCTTTGCCTTTCTTTTCTCTCATAGAAGTGCATACATTTTAGCAACTTCTCTACTCGTTTCTTTTAAGAGCTAGGTGTTCAAAAGTATTTTATTCTTAAAAAGGGGTTACTCCCCCAAACTTAGGCCATTTATGCTCTCCTCACATTTAATTTCCAAGCTAAAGATTGGAGGGATTGTAGGTTACGCAAAAGAAGTCCTAGATCTTATTATCGTTAAAGTTCATTATCCACTTTAAATAGAATCTTAGCTATAGCCAATGTACTCGAACTTTGTAGAGCATGTTGAAAGAATAAGAGGAATTTGAAAAATTTTGACGGTTCGACTTAGCATGCCACACAAGTGCGCAACCTTACTCCCCCAAACTTAAAATGCACAATGTCCCCATTGTGTGAATTAAGTATGACGGAATTAGGTACGACACGACAAAACAAGAACAAAACGGAAAAACAAGCAAAACAAAACAACACAAAAAAGATAAATGAGCGAACACAGCTCCAATAGTTATAATCGATAAACAACGCAAAATTAAAGAGTTTACAAGCCAACGGGAATGAAAGAGTTTACACTTTCGAGAGTTCAAAACAACACCAACATAAGACTGAAATATATTTAAAACATTGTAAGTTTAAAATAAACCAACGGGAATGAGTAAATTTAAATCCAACGTCCCTTATGTATGCATCCCGTGGTTGCTTCCAATCTTCAGCGGTTTCGTTCATTTCGGGCTCGCTCTTCTTCTTCATCAAAGTGAAGCTCGTCTCCTTGATCCATCGGAGGTTGTGGAGGCAAATTGATACGCCCAAGAAAAGTAGTCTGGGGAAGGGCATTGTACCTGTCGTCTCCGAGCAATGTACGATGCACAGCATCATTCCTATCTTGCATAGCATAAACATACTGAGCCAGTTGTCTCTGCATGTCACATATGTCTCGGACCCTGTCGTCCATTGCTTGGACAAGATGAGTCAATCTCCCGATATCATCTCGACCCCCCATCTGTGCCTGAGTGCTCGGCTGCTCCTCGTTCTGCTCCTCCTCCTGATCATCTTGACCCTGCTGACCTACTTCATCGGGTAGACCCTGCTCATTTGCTTCACTATACTTGTATACTTTATCATTGTACACACTTTCGTAGTCCAACTTCAAAGTCTTGCAAATGGTAGCCGTACCGATCACGCCAGTCAACTTCCTCTTCTCAGTGATGACCCCGAAGTCAACTCCCGCGTTTCTACACAGTCCGTCTATGAGGTGCGGAAACACAAAACTCCTTAAGTTAGGATTTTTCTTTGTAATAGTTTCCTCTATCACCTCGCGTATTATCCGACCTACATTTATTGAAAGCCCTTGGGTGAGTGCATATAGTAGGGGAATGCGATCTTCACCATAGTCGCTGTTGTGTTTGCTCGGACGGAAATGTGCAAGTAAGATCAAAGTCCAGGCTTTTGCCTCCAGAGTCAACCTCTTATGCGCCACCCTCGGAATGCCCTGAACAACCGTCCCGGGCAAGGTGATGAACTCTTTCAATTGATCCATGATTGTCCTATCTCTCCTCATGTCTCTGTACAGCTCTTCAAGCTCATCTCTTTGGTTCGCTGGCCACTCGATCCTGTAATAAGCATTGATGGTATCTGGATCGAATTTTATCTCCCGCTCCCTCACAATTGTAGCATCGTCATCCCTTTTTACACTAGCGTTGGCGTAAAATTCTCGAACAATATCGCCGGAATAAGTGTCACGAGGTGGTTTCGTCAAGAACACGTTCCAACCTCTAGCGTTGATTTGGTCTTGTAAATAAGGAAAAGCCTCCCTCTCATAGTCAACGAACCTTTCGGAAACGAATGATTGGCTTATGTCTTTCAAGTATTGGTCCGAAGCTTCCTTAAGTACGAACCGAAAGGTATCATAATCTTCTTCAACTAATTTTTTCTTTCCTCTCGGCTCCCGTGTTCGTTTGGGAGGTATACTCGAACTTGCGGCTTTCGATCTCCTAGACATTTTACTTTGAACGTACGCTTCCCTTTAAACAAGTGGCACAAAATTCCCCCAAACTTACGTTTCAATCACCCGATATCGACAAATCAATACCCCGGCAACACCAAAGTTAAGAACTAGCAAAATGGCAAAACTATTCTAAGAATCAATTCATCAAACACCTTGTGTGCATTCTTCGGTTTACTAATTCTCTTTGAAATTTCCAAATACTTCCACCCAAAAATTTTCAATACCAAATCAATACCAAATCAAGCCACACAATATCAATCAAGCAATGCCATGAGTTTAGCCATACTTACCTTCGGATTGGAATTGGAGAATTTCGAATTTTCGACCCCTTTTGTTGAACTCGGATTTTTGAGTGAGAGGGATGAACTTGGGGATGTGATAGATGAGAGTGAGAGACGAGAGATTTAGTGAGAGTGAGGGATGAGAGATTTTAGTGAGAGTGCCGATTGAGAGTGTTTGAGAGTGTTTGAAAGTGTTTGAAATGAGAAGTGAGGGAGTAGGGGAGTGTTTAAATTCGGAGACATCAATTTTTTTTTTTTTATAATTTTCGTCTCGCGGCCGCGAGGTGCAACCTCGCGGCCGCGAGACCTGGGCAGAAACATTCTGCCCAGACTCCGCGGCGGCGAGCTGGAAGCTCGCGGCCGCGAGGTTGGGCAGAATGTTTCTGCCAAAACCTCGCGGCGGCGAGCTGGAAGCTCGCGGCCGCGAGGTCGGGCAGAGACTTTTCTGTCAAATCCTCGCGGCGGCGAGCTGGAGGCTCGCGGCCGCGAGGGTTGGCAGAAAAATTTCGCTTTCCTCTCGATCAATTTACTCAATTTCTCACCTTAAGCCTCGATCCATGGTTCGTTCACTCAACCTTACTCGAATTATGCTTGTTAATCCTCGATCATTCGTGCGCACTCAATTACCTACAACACAAAACGCAAAACGAAAACAAAAACGAACACAAAAGAAAACAACAAAAACAACACAAAAACACAAAACAATAAAACAATAGGCTCGGGTTGCCTCCCGAGAAGCGCTTGTTTATAGTCGTGAGCTCGACTTGGATACGGAATGATAACTTCACGATAGGACCACAGAAGTCCTGTTTCTTTCAAATTCTCCACCCCAATAGTGTTTGAGGCGTTGGCCATTCACTTTAAATTTGTTTCCGGTTGAGGGATCGGAAACCTCCACGGCTCCATAGGGAAACGCTTCAACAACTTGAAAGGGTCCCGACCAACGAGACTTGAGTTTCCCGGGAAATAATCGAAGCCTAGAATTAAAGAGTAGCACTTGTTGGCCTGGTTCGAACTTCCTTTCCACTATACGTCGATCGTGCCATTTTTTCATCTTTTCCTTATAGAGCTTGGCATTCTCATAAGCTTCCAAACGAAATTCATCAAGTTCATTCAGTTGGAACAGCCGTTTTTCTCCAGCTAGACTTGCATCCATGTTTAGCTTCGTGACAGCCCAATAAGCCTTATGTTCCAACTCCAACGGTAGATGGCAAGATTTTCCGAACACAAGCTTATAAGGAGACATCCCAATTGGCATCTTGTACGCGGTACGATAGGCCCATAGAGCATCGTCAAGTCTTAGCGACCAATCTTTCCGGTTAGGAGATACCGTCTTTTCCAAGATACTCTTTATTTCACGGTTAGATATCTCGGCTTGCCCATTAGCTTGCGGGTGATACGCAGTCGTAACCTTGTGCTTTACTCCATATTTTGCCAAAAGAACATCAAGCCAACGGTTACAAAAGTGCGAACCACCGTCACTTATCAATGCTCTCGGCGTGCCAAAACGACTGAATATATTTTTCTTTATGAAGCTCATGACTGCTTTTGAATCATCCTTAGGAAATGCACTTGCCTCGACCCACTTGGAAACATAATCAACGGCCACCAAAATGTATTGGTTCCCATTAGAAGGTACAAAAGGTCCCATGAAGTCAATTCCCCATACATCAAACAACTCCACTTCAAGAATGGTCGTTAGTGGCGTCTCATTTCTTTGGGAAATGTTTCCCACCCTTTGGCACCGATCACATTGGGATACGAACATGTGCGCATCTTTGAATAAAGTAGGCCAATAGAATCCCGATTGCAACACCTTTGCAGCCGTACGATCTCCCTTGAAATGACCTCCATAGGGTGCAGCATGGCAATCTTTTAGAATTACATTTGTGTCCTCCTCGGGAATGCACCTCCTTATGACCCTGTATGCACAAATCTTAAAAAGAAACGGCTCATCCCATACAAAACTCTTTACATAATGTAAAAACCTTTTCTTTTGTTGATAAGTAAAATCAGGGGGTAATAAGCCACATACCAGATAATTCACGTAGTCGGCATACCATGGAGTTGGAGATAGTGCGAGGGCAAAGAGTTGTTCATCCGGAAAAAATTCGTTAATAATCTCGGGATCCTCCGTAGTCTTAGCATTCTCAAGCCTAGATAAGTGATCGGCTACTTGATTTTCGGACCCTTTTCTATCCTTGATCTCCAAATCAAACTCTTGAAGCAATAAGATCCAACGGATTAATCGGGGTTTCGCATCTTTCTTTGTCATCAAGTATCGAATAGCTGAATGATCCGTGTAAACTATTACCTTCGTACCAACCAAATAGGCTCGGAATTTGTCGAAAGCAAACACCACCGCCAAAAGCTCCTTTTCCGTAACTGTATAGTTCAGTTGGGCGTCGTTCAAAGTCTTGCTAGCATAGTAGATAGAATGGAAAACTTTGCTTTCCCTTTGTCCCAAAACAGCTCCAACTGCTATATCACTCGCGTCGCACATTACTTCAAAAGGTAAACTCCAGTCCGGTGCTACAACAATCGGTGCCGAGATTAGCATTTGCTTCAAAGTTATGAAGGCTTGCAAGCACTCATCCGTGAAGATAAAGGGAACGTCTTTCTCTAATAAATTGCATAACGGTTTGGAAATTTGTGAGAAGTTTTTGATAAACCTCCTATAAAAACCCGCATGCCCTAGAAAACTTCGAATTCCCTTTACGGATATAGGCGGAGGTAGCTTCTCTATTGCTTCAATTTTTGCTCTGTCTACCTCGATACCTTTGCTTGAGATCTTATGACCCAAGACGATGCCCTCTTTAACCATAAAATGGCACTTCTCCCAATTCAATACCAAGTTCGTTTCTTCGCACCTTTGAAGTACTTTGCTTAGATTACCCAAGCATTCATCAAATGAATCCCCAAAGATAGAAAA
This sequence comes from Penstemon barbatus, assembly GCA_003313485.2. NCBI lineage: Eukaryota > Viridiplantae > Streptophyta > Magnoliopsida > Lamiales > Plantaginaceae > Penstemon > Penstemon barbatus. Next base: position 20,337,114 of record CM064883.1, on the reverse strand, counting down.
GTCATCCATGAAGACTTCTACGAACTTCTCGATCATATCGGTGAAGATAGCCATCATACACCTTTGAAAAGTAGCGGGAGCATTACACAAGCCGAAAGGCATTCTTCTAAAAGCAAACGTACCATACGGACATGTGAAAGTTGTTTTCTCTTGATCCGCAGGGGCGATGACGATTTGATTGAAACCCGAATATCCATCCAAAAAGCAATAGAAAGCTCTTCCCGCTAGTCTATCCAACATTTGATCAATGAAAGGCAACGGAAAATGATCTTTCTTTGTATTTTGGTTCAGTTTTCGGTAGTCCATGCATACTCTCCACCCGGTAACCGTTCTTGAAGGTATTAACTCGTTCTTTTCATTGGTTATCACCGTCATTCCACTCTTCTTTGGAACACATTGCACCGGACTCACCCATTTGCTATCGGAAATAGGAAAAACGATTCCGGAATCCAACCACTTGATTATTTCCTTTTTGACCACCTCTTTCATAATTGGATTCAATCTTCTTTGGTGCTCAACGGACTCCTTGAAATTGTCCTCTAAGTTGATCTTATGCATGCAAAAGGTGGGACTAATCCCTTTGATGTCGGCAATAGTCCACCCGATGGCTTTCTTATGGCACTTGAGGACTCTCATTAATTTCTCCTTTTGAGTATCCGTTAAGTCCGCCGCAATAATAACCGGAAGAGTAGAAGAATCTCCCAAGTAGGCATAGTTCAAATGAGATGGAAGTGGTTTCAACTCCAAGATTGGAGGCTCCTCAATAGAAGATTTCAACGGCTTGGGGTTTGACAACGGCAAGTCAAGAGATTCAAATCTTCTTCTATAATTCTCCCCAACTGAATTAGCTTCCAATTGTGAGATGACTTGAGCCATTTCATCAATTTCTTCATCAAGTTTATTCAAGATAGCTCCTTCGATTAGATTCTCATAGTGATTCTCTTCAAATGTACTAGCCACCAATGAATCAATCATACAAACGGAAGAACATTCTTCCTCGTCGTCCGGGTATCTCATAGCATTAAAGACATCGAATTTCACTTCTTCATCATGTACTCTCATGGTGAGTTCACCTTTTTGTACATCAATCAAAGCTCTACCCGTAGCTAAAAATGGTCTCCCAAGTATGATAGGTACATTGACATCCGCCTCATAATCAAGAACAATAAAATCGACGGGGAAAATGAATTTATCAACTCTTACCAAGACATCGTCGATTTTTCCTTCCGGATAAGTGATGGAACGGTCGGCAAGTTGCAAAGAAACCGTAGTAGGCCTTGCTTCTCCGATTCCAAGCTTTTGAAAGATAGATTTGGGCATAAGATTAATGCTAGCTCCCAAATCACAAAGAGTTCTTCCAAAATACTTATCACCAATAGTACACGGGATAGTGAAACTCCCCGGATCCTTGAGCTTTGGAGGTAATTTGTTTTGTAAGATAGCACTACATTCCTCGGTTAGTGCAACCGTCTCAAATTCCCCCAATCTTCTTTTCTTTGATAGCACGTCTTTCATAAACTTGACGTACTTTGGCATTTGCTCAAAAGCTTCCACAAGAGGGATGTTTATGTGCAATTGCTTCAAGATATTTAAGAATTTTTCAAATTGCTTTTCATCCTTTTTCTTTTGAAATCTTTGAGGGAACGGAGGAGTTGGTATACTTGCCGGAATTGGCGTTGAAATGATTGGTTCTTTAGATACCTCCTTTTCCGACTCTACTTCCTCAACAAAAGACTCCTTGTTTCCACCTTGAGTCTCCTCGGCTTCTATTGGATTTTCATTAGGCATAGCCGGGCCTTCATACCTCTTTCCATTCCTCAAAGAAATAGCTTTGTAATGTTCATTCGAGCCTTGATTAGGTGACTCGGTTGTACTTGGCAAAGCTCCTTGAGGTCTTGCACTTAATGATAGAATAGTGCCCGGCAAGCCAATCTAAATTAGCTTGTTTGAGGACTATCTTCTTATGGTTTATAATTAATACGCCCGTTTATTCATAGTACGTGAATTAAACAATGGCCAACTTCATCTCTCGCGAACCTATCTAAGCGATTGGATGAAATCCTGAGTTCACAATAGACTATGGGACTATACACTTCAGTACTGAGTGCACTTATCATGAAACAGTCTCAAAGGTCGTGATCTCGAAAACGTTCCAAGTCATAGATTCATATCGAGACGGGGTATCGAATGAATCGTCAAGACTTGTACGATTATGCATGATTCACATGAGTGAATTTGTTGTAGTTTCATGAACAAGGCATTTGAGGCCAGTGCATATGACTAGGTGGTTCGATAGAGGATCGAATGCATCGAACGACCCGAACAGAGAAACCCATTGTGGAAGCGCATGTCGCATATCGGTGATGGGATGTTTCTCAAGGATTATAATAGTGTACGATTTAGTCCTTAGACTTGAAGTGCTAGGGCGAATTCGGTGCATGAAAGTGCGTACTTTGATTTAGGTATAGGCCACTTAGCTTGGTCATAACATGCCTAAGTTGGGTGCGTACGGAAGTGTACGCGAGTGGTTAGTACTAAGAAAGGATCCATCGACTCATCCTGATAAGGTGGGAGAATTTCCTGTACGTTCTTCGATAATAGTTCCGAGAAACCCGTGGCCACGGTCAGTGACGAATTTGGAAGGGACTTCCAAATTTAGCAGTCACACTGGAATTACTATCCTGAATTAGAAAGTACAGAATCGAGATAATTAGAGGTGCTGATCAATTCACACACCCTAGGTCTCGGTCGGGAAATCAGTCATGGAAGGACCGTATGTACATGGCAGTTATAATAGGTGAGGTTCACAAATATTAATTCACCTGAAGTTGGGCTTCATGGGCTTGTGGCTAGACATCGACCATGAAGTGTAGGTACTCCTGAATTAATAAGGAAATTAATTCTGGAGTGGTCAATTAAAGATAGTTTAAAGTTGATCGGAGCATTTAATTGCTCGTTAATTAAATCACGAGAGTCGTGGGCCTACTGCCAATTGATGGTGAACCCAGAGGGTCACACACAATACAATTGGACAGTGACAGTCATTAAGGGAAATGTGAAAGATTTAAAGTTGTTAAATCAAAGTTATTGAATTAAAGCATTAATTCAAGTAAGAGATTATTAATTAGATATTTAATTAATTAATGTTCAATTAATTAATTAAGGGTTATCTGATTAATTATGAAATTAATTAAAGTGGTTAATTAATTAAGTTGGAAGAATAAATTTAATTGGTAATTTTTCGGATTAGCCAATTAAATGACAAAGGGGTCGATTTGTAATTATCACAAATAGAAGTGATAGGGGGCGATTTTTTGAAGATAAGGAAAATGAAGTTTTTAATTTTGGAAGATAAGCAAGAAGAGATATATCAAATCTTAGATTCCTAATTAGATAAGGAAGAAAAGATTTGATAGACAAGGAAGAAGATATCTTATAGGAGTAGGACTCTTCTCCTATAAATACTTCTTCTCCTCTCTTCATTCAAAGAGGGAGACTGAAAACTTTTGAGAGAAAACTCTGCAAAACTTTTGAGAGAAAGTTATAACCGATTTTTGAGAGAAAAAATCTGATTTTCGAAAATAAATTTTAGAAATTGCATATCCGCCCCAAACTATTTCGCCCCGAACCTACCCTGGCCGATCCAAGCTTGGCCGAACCAAATCCAGCCGCATAAGCCCTGCGTGTTTGGTCTTCTTCCAGTTGATCTCCAAACCCGAACCTAGATCAAAGTCCTGATCAAGTTCAGAAGTACCTTTGTTGACAAACTTTCAAGTTCCAGTTCTTAGCCTACGACTTGGAAGTGTTGCTACAATCCGGTTGGTGTGGATACATTCTGGAGGTGAGACACTTGGATCACTATATTGTGAATCGAACATGAAGCCTGGAGGTAACCACCACCGAGCTGTGGTGAGGTAATTTCGATTAACCCCCTATGTTTTATTTATGCTTGCGTTCGTTTCTTGCTTTTCGTATACATAATATGGAGACTTTATTTATGGGACTGTGGGTGTGTCTTGAAAATTTTTTAAATTCCGCACCCTGTTGTATTGACAATCGAGGCACAAACCCAACAGTGGTATCAGAGCCAACTCCATACTTATTATACGTAAAAGCCTGAACATAATGTGTTTATCGTATATGTTTGATTATGTGTATGAAAACACTTTAGAATTATGTTCTGTCGATTGATTCTTACTTGTTATGACTGGATCTATAATTGGGTAAAACTGCTTTTTCAGATTTGTGGCGTTTTTATAGTTTTTCGAAAAATCAGGACTATTTTGCAATAATCGCAAATCTTGAAAATTAGGGCTGAAAATTAATTTTCTGTTTCTGGAAATTTTAGAAATTTATGGGCTGATTATGAAATTCTGATCGCACGGGTTTTTGGACCATTTTGCAATTTTTGAAAATTTATGGGCTATTTTGTAATTTCCGAAATTTCAGGGGTCAGTTTGCAATTCGAAATATTTTCTGGATTCAAAATTTTTTATTTTCTGGTCCTTCTGTCCGAAAACTGTTTTGGGGTGTTTTGTAACTTTTCAAAAGTTTTGGGGTTAAAAGTGCAATTTCCGAAAGTACAGGGGCCGAACTGCAATTTTTCAAAAGTTGAAAATCCGGATCTGTTTTAAAGCAGAAAACTTGTTTTGTTTATCCGAGAATTTTTCTTGTCATAATTAGTAGTGACTAAAAGTAAGAAATCAATAGGAAGTTAGTTTTAAAAGGTAGTTTTAAAATTAAGAAAGAAAGTAAAAGATGTTTACATGTTTCTTGCTCAACGTGAACTGTTTACGTGGTTTTCGATCGCGCCGAGCCTTGACCTTAGGGTAGATGTGATTGGTTTAATTTAATGTTTGGTTTTATTGGGCCTGCGAGCCTGTTATTGTTTTGGGCCACTTTGAGCCTTTGTAATAGAATAGGGCTTTACTGCTTTCCTAGTCTAGGATGGAGGCCCGTTTACAAGCAAGGTGGGAGCCCATGAAGAATTGAAGGCCGCGTATGCGTGGTACATTGTGTAATAGCATAGGCCTGTTTGAACCCCTTTAGATTGACCAATAGGGCCAACATCACTGGCTCGATGATGGCCTGCATAGGAGGCTCCCGATCGAAAACATATTGTGGTAGCATGAATGTTAGGCTTGTATGGCTTTCATTTATTTGTCGATTTATGATTGCTTGTGTGTATGCGCGCTAGTATCTAGATCGTAATAAAAGATAAAGCATAATTGAAACGGTGAGATCTCGAGGAGAGTTTCTTCAAACTTTCAAAACCGAAAATCCCCTCTCGAATAAATATTAAGTCATATTGGGTAAACTATAAAATGAAGTTTTATAGATCCAAGCCTTCCATTAATAGGGACTAGTGTGAGTTGTCTACTTATCGATAAAGGTGATCCAGAGTCTGGCACCCGAGTCGAAGAAAGGGGCAATACACGAAATTCCTCGATTCCTATTTTTAACTAAATACGACAAGGGTAGGGATTGGTCGGGATGTGAATATCGACCGATAACTAGTTACGGGGAGTTCACGACCGGGCCCGTTGCTTATCACGATTAATGGGTTAGACTTAAACGCGTAGTAACATTTATGATGTAGCAGTGCTAGATAAATGCGAAAAACGAGGCAAAATAGCTTGAAGGTTGTGTGGTAGACACAATTGGTAATATGTATACCTACCTAGGGAATTAATTGTATGTCCACGAGTCGTGGGTACAATTAATTGCTGCTGGGACGTCAAGACCTACTAGGAAATAGAATTTCCCGAAACTAGAAGGGGTCACAGTTTCGATAAAATAGTGGGAGAACTTTTTCGATAAAAAGTCCAAATTTCGTTAATTATAAGTATTAATGTTAAACATGTCTGCTTATATGTTGTCTATTTTTGTTAGCCATTCACCATCCACTGTCCCATTCAAACAAGTTGTGTTACGTTTTCAAACCGAACAAACTTTGGGGAACATTATGAGCTATTCACTCTATGAGACAAACATGGATGAGTTTGACAATGTTAGAGAATATTGTTCTTACTTAGCCAAGATGTTCAAACGACTCGGAAAGTTTGGAACTCGAATATCTAAAGAAGATGAGATAACCATTACTCTCAATGGCTTGTCTGAAGACTTCGATCATTTCTTGCAACATTGTGATATTCCGTTTGATGGAATTGAAACAAAACACTTGCATGAGTTGTTAGACAAATATGAGGATGTCCATCTACTTGGATATGGTCTATATGAGTGGGGCTGCCATATATGTGACTACGAAGAACAAATGAAGGATTATGCTGGAAAGAAATTCCTGAACAGAATTAACAATGGTATGACTTTTAAGTTATACACCTGTTAAATTCTTTATGATGTAAGACATCTGATAGAACTTTCATGTCTGTAAAAGTGTTTGCAGGTGATGATGGTGTTCCCTCTCGACCTAAAAGGAAGAAATTCCTTAAAAGGAGGATGCAATCAATGCATAGAGAGATAAGGGAGAATCGCTTCAGGGATTGGGTCAAGGACTATCTAGACCTAGAACTTTGCATAAAGAGATATTAGTTTTTCGTATTAGCATAAGTCTTTAGTTTTAGTTTGTCTTTGAGATTTTATTTCAAATTTTTGTACAAGACATTATTGCTTTACCATTGAGAATGGAATTTATTTAATTAAAGCTATTTAACTTTGTACAACTATTGATGCTTTAAAGCATAGAAATAAATACAATGATAAACAAATCAAAACTACGAAAAACTATATGCTGAATCGAAAAACGTGGCAAAATAATCGTCCACAATTGAAATGTTCTTTTTGGACATTCTTCCTGAAGATAGATACGAAAGGGAAGCTTTTATCTATTGTTCTTGAAATAAGGAACTTGGATAAATTCATAACTTTCAAATCTTGAAGGATTGATAACCGAAATTAATGGAATATTTAGCATTCCAAACAATTCAACCGAATGGATTCAATCCATTAGGACAAACGTGGAAGAACTAAAAGCACTAGTTCAAGAAGAACGTTACTTCAGATATACTTACGATTTCTTAATCGTCAAAGTATATGTGTCATAATTGAAGTACAATTCTGAGACTATTGAAGCAATTCAACAGACGTCTTGGAAATGAAGCAACTAAATGCATTATGACGAAAGCACTTTTGATCTAATCAAGCTTGCTGAAACATAAGCAATTAATTCCACGATTATCTAAAACGAGAATAGAATTCTCATGAAGCAAATCAAGAAGGGGGTCGAACCTAGTTCGATTCACAACTATGATCTTGCTAAACTTCCTTCATTCACATTAAGGGGATAGCCTCTCCTGACTCTTCAAGAAACTTGGTGTAGTGCCTTCCGAAGAAAGTTCTTACACTACCAAATCATTTATGAAATGAGAGAATACCCATGTATGAGAAATTCGATGGTAGATCCGATTCATACAAATATTTGTGGGGTATCCAAAGAAATCCATTGGATACCTGTTCTATGACAACGAGAAACGAAAGTATCTCGTGAGTAGCTTATTCCTATGTTGACGAATCTTTTGTCAAAGGAAATAAGGGAATGTCATAAAAACTTGATGAAGTCCAAAAGACATTGGACCCATCCCCACAAATAGTGGGAGTAAACCCCGAAACCCAATGAACCGATTTTTGCACAAATTCTTAGTAATCTAATCAAATTCGTAAGGAACTCACAATTCCATTTTACGAAATTGAGTGATTAGATATTTAATCCAAGATTACAAAGAAAAATATGTTTAGACATAAATCAAGGGATATGGCATGAAGCCATAAGATTCAAAGTGATAAGTTTGACTCGCTAAATGGCGATAGGTGATTATTCAAAAGTCCTTTAAAAGATCTATGAAAATACCTTCTCTCCATTTAAAACGTCAAAACCCATTTTGAAACTATTAGCCATAGAAAGGTGGTTGTTGACTACCGAGATATGACTATTGGAAATGGATTCTGCATCTCACAATTGATGAGATGATCTCTATTCAAATCCAAAGGTCAATCTATGACTTTTTCCGAATTGGAACATGCAACTTGATAAGTCAATCAAGAATGTTGAATTGTCAAAAGGCATATGGATTCCATTTGTGCAAAAGGATCAGTGGGAGTACAGTTGAGTTCGAAAAGTAACAAGAAGATGTTCTATACATCAAGATTGATATAAGAATATCAGAGAAGCACAGACGAAAGCGTGTTAATCACGCAATTCTCCATGAATAGATTTGGAATTACATCTCACGTACTGGCGATACGTATCTAAAGTAGATAAAGAAAAGTAGATGTTGAAATTCACAAATCTAAGTACAAAGACTATATGGAAAATCCAAGAAAGGATCAATTCCATAGAGATATGAATTTCTCTGTCTTATTTAATGTGAATGCCCTGCATTTAATAAGTAAAGAAGAAATTGTCTCAAGAAGCCTTATGCTTAAGCGTTTGGATTGCATGTAGCATGCAAAGTCTTGTACATGACCTGACTCATCAAAAGCTCTGATATTTCACGAGCTACTGATAAGTCAAACTCCAGTCAAGGACACTGGACTACCATAAAGCAATCCTCGAAGATAATTAAAGGATGTGTTGCTGGTCTATGGTAATAGTGGAGAATTGAAACTCGAAGGATTTATTAATTCGAGATTTTCAAAGTCAAAAGTGGATGATTTATTCTGTTTCGATGGAGCAGAGGTATATTGGAAGAAATTCCAATAGTATACCATTGCCAACTCAATCAGAATAAAAGCACCATTGTGATGCTGCACACACATAAAAGGTGTTTAGATGAGAAAACATTCATCCATTGGATGAATTACCTAGCATGACGAAAGCTTGTTATAATCCTAACCGATTTAAACAAAGCTATTGCTCAATGAAAGAAAATCGAGATCTCATCAAGAATCTAAACACAAAACCAAATGATTGAAAAAAAAATCATAGGTAGTTGAGACGAGTAAAAGTACTACGTCATCTCAACAAGACAACTTAACAGATCCACTAATGAAGCTCTTTCACAAATGGTTCAAGGGACATCTTGGTATAGATGGGTCTTAGAAATGTTGTGATTGGCTTTAGGGCAAGTGGGAGATTGATAGAATAGTGCCCGGCAAGCCAATCTAAATTAGCTTGTTTGAGGACTATCTTCTTATGGTTTATAATTAATACGCCCGTTTATTCATAGTACGTGAATTAAACAATGGCCAACTTCATCTCTCGCGAACCTATCTAAGCGATTGGATGAAATCCTGAGTTCACAATAGACTATGGGACTATACACTTCAGTACTGAGTGCACTTATCATGAAACAGTCTCAAAGGTCGTGATCTCGAAAACGTTCCAAGTCATAGATTCATATCGAGACGGGGTATCGAATGAATCGTCAAGACTTGTACGATTATGCATGATTCACATGGAGTGAATTTGTTGTAGTTTCATGAACAAGGCATTTGAGGCCAGTGCATATGACTAGGTGGTTCGATAGAGGATCGAATGCATCGAACGACCCGAACAGAGAAACCCATTGTGGAAGCGCATGTCGCATATCGGTGATGGGATGTTTCTCAAGGATTATAATAGTGTACGATTTAGTCCTTAGACTTGAAGTGCTAGGGCGAATTCGGTGCATGAAAGTGCGTACTTTGATTTAGGTATAGGCCACTTAGCTTGGTCATAACATGCCTAAGTTGGGTGCGTACGGAAGTGTACGCGAGTGGTTAGTACTAAGAAAGGATCCATCGACTCATCCTGATAAGGTGGGAGAATTTCCTGTACGTTCTTCGATAATAGTTCCGAGAAACCCGTGGCCACGGTCAGTGACGAATTTGGAAGGGACTTCCAAATTTAGCAGTCACACTGGAATTACTATCCTGAATTAGAAAGTACAGAATCGAGATAATTAGAGGTGCCGATCAATTCACAAACCCTAGGTCTCGGTCGGGAAATCAGTCATGGAAGGACCGTATGTACATGGCAGTTATAATAGGTGAGGTTCACAAATATCAATTCACCTGAAGTTGGGCTTCATGGGCTTGTGGCTAGACATCGACCATGAAGTGTAGGTACTCCTGAATTAATAAGGAAATTAATTCTGGAGTGGTCAATTAAAGATAGTTTAAAGTTGATCGGAGCATTTAATTGCTCGTTAATTAAATCACGAGAGTCGTGGGCCTACTGCCAATTGATGGTGAACCCAGAGGGTCACACACAATACAATTGGACAGTGACAGTCATTAAGGGAAATGTGAAAGATTTAAAGTTGTTAAATCAAAGTTATTGAATTAAAGCATTAATTCAAGTAAGAGATTATTAATTAGATATTTAATTAATTAATGTTCAATTAATTAATTAAGGGTTATCTGATTAATTATGAAATTAATTAAAGTGGTTAATTAATTAAGTTGGAAGAATAAATTTAATTGGTAATTTTTCGGATTAGCCAATTAAATGACAAAGGGGTCGATTTGTAATTATCACAAATAGAAGTGATAGGGGGCGATTTTTTTGAAGATAAGGAAAATGAAGTTTTTAATTTTGGAAGATAAGCAAGAAGAGATATATCAAATCTTAGATTCCTAATTAGATAAGGAAGAAAAGATTTGATAGACAAGGAAGAAGATATCTTATAGGAGTAGGACTCTTCTCCTATAAATACTTCTTCTCCTCTCTTCATTCAAAGAGGGAGACTGAAAACTTTTGAGAGAAAACTCTGCAAAACTTTTGAGAGAAAGTTATAACCGATTTTTGAGAGAAAAAATCTGATTTTCGAAAATAAATTTTAGAAATTGCATATCCGCCCCAAACTATTTCGCCCCGAACCTACCCTGGCCGATCCAAGCTTGGCCGAACCAAATCCAGCCGCATAAGCCCTGCGTGTTTGGTCTTCTTCCAGTTGATCTCCAAACCCGAACCTAGATCAAAGTCCTGATCAAGTTCAGAAGTACCTTTGTTGACAAACTTTCAAGTTCCAGTTCTTAGCCTACGACTTGGAAGTGTTGCTACAATCCGGTTGGTGTGGATACATTCTGGAGGTGAGACACTTGGATCACTATATTGTGAATCGAACATGAAGCCTGGAGGTAACCACCACCGAGCTGTGGTGAGGTAATTTCGATTAACCCCCTATGTTTTATTTATGCTTGCGTTCGTTTCTTGCTTTTCGTATACATAATATGGAGACTTTATTTATGGGACTGTGGGTGTGTCTTGAAAATTTTTAAATTCCGCACCCTGTTGTATTGACAATCGAGGCACAAACCCAACACTTAAGGCTTGTGAGACTTGCCCCATTTGAGTTTGAAGATTTCTCAAAGCTACCGAATGTTCTTGTTGATTTTTGAAAACATCTTGCAACTTAGAGTCATTGGCTACCATATATTTGGTGGTATGTTTCATGAAATCACCAAATGCATCTTCCCACGAAGGCTTTGACTCTAAGGGTTGCTTTTGTCTATCTTGAAATCCGGGGGGAGCGGAGGATTGATGACCTCCTTGATATGGTGGTTGTTGTTGGGCATTGTTGGGATTACTCCAAGAGAAATTTGGATGCTTTTGCCAATGAGGAATGTAGTTGTTGTTTTGATAGGGGGCATGTCCTTGATTGTTTCGATAATTGTTCCCAAGGTAATTCACCGCCTCGGGACTTCCGGGACACATGTCATAAGTATGAGCTCCCCCACATGTCACACAACTTGGCGGCATAGATTGTACTTGTTGTACTACTTCCGGCTTTTGGCCAAGCTTGTCTACTTTGTTGCTCAAGATCGCCATTTGGGCACTTAATGCCGTAATTGCGTCCAATTCGAGCCTTCCCGGAGTAGATTTAGCGGAAGTTCCTCTCTCGGACGTCCATGAATGATTGTTATAAGCCATGGTGTCAAGAATTTCCCACGATTCATCGTAGGACTTGGAAAGCATAGTACCACCCGCAGTGGCATCAACGAGAGCTCTAGTAGGCCCGTGCAAACCATTATAAAATGTTTGCATCAAAATATACTCTGCTATGCCGTGGTGTTGACACTTCTTTAACAACTCTTTGAATCTCTCCCAAGCTTCATATAAAGATTCTTGATCTAATTGCCGGAAGCCTAGAATGTCATTCCTCAATTTTATAGTCTTCGGGGGAGGGAAAAACTTCCTCAAGAACTTTCCCGTTAGATCTTCCCACGAATTAATAGATTGGGATTGAAGAGAATCCAACCAATCTTTTGCGAGGTCTCTCAACGAGTATGGAAATAGCATCAACCTCAACGCCTCCTTTGTTACACCCGCTATGATGAATGAATCACTAATCATCATAAACTTCTTCGAGTGAGCGTGAGGATCTTCGCTAGAATGACCTCCAAATTGATCCGCGGCATTGAGCATATTGAACATGACTGGCTTAAGCTCAAAGTTAGTTGCCGTAATTGTCGGTCTAACAATGCAAGAACCGAGCTCATTCAACATAGGTGTACCATACTCATTAATAGGCCGATTCCTATTATTTGGCTCTTCGGGAGCAACTTGTATAGGATTAACCATAGCCGGGTTAACTCCTTGATCGTCCATGGGTAGAGATTTACCCTTCTTTTTCCTTGCTTTTCTTCGCTTTCGAAAAGTCCTCTCAATCTCCGGATCAACAAGAGCTAGGGGTGATGACGAAGCTCTTGGCATACACTAAGAGAAAGGCACCTATGAATACAAAGATCACAAGGTAAATAATACGTTCAAGCTAAGATAAACAAGAATATAAATTGGCAATAATCGTTACTACTCCCCGGCAACGGCGCCAAAAACTTGTTACGCTCCAAATACGAGTGCGTAGAAACGCAAGTATACGGTCGCTTTCAAGTAATAAAATGGTAAAGGGTGTCGAACCCACGAGGAATATAACGAATAATTATCAAGATCTATTCTAATATCTTTTGCGAACTTATGTGATTAAAAGTAGTTGGTTTGTTGTTTGTTTGAACATATAAAAGTGAATTAAATAAAAACACAATACGTTGATTCGATTAGATAAAGGTTCCTAGATTTCCATGTCACTAAGAGTTATCCAATCTCGAATGATTCGCAAGTTGACGACTATACTTATGTTTGTTGTTCAAGGTTTCATAATTTATTCATACGTATCTTTCGATATCGTACGAACCTACCAACGTAAACTAATCCAATTTATGTCTAAAAGGATTAAGCTTAAGTGATGCTTTAGTTCCCAAACCTTATTAGAACATGAAATGATCTAGGTATATTTCTATCCTAAAATCAAATCACAACCTAGTTTTATAATCTAATCTTTAATCAACTATATCTAGCCATTAAAGATCAATCCATTTCATCCTATGGTTGGCCTAACCACAAGTTGACAAAGGCTCAAACTAGATTAACAAACACATGTAAGCATAGCAACAATCATAAACTTATCATTCAATCATAGATCCATCAAAGCTTCATGTAAACCTAGGAGTTAAATGCTTAGCTACTCATATTTATAAACAAAATATTCATTACATTCAATGAAATCATAAGTACAAGATAAAGATAAGGATAAGAATAAGCTTATGTAAATGGAAGCCACTACAACTCTTCTCTCAAGCTTCTTTAGTCTTCCAACCAAAGCTCCAAGCAAGAACTCTTCTTCTTTTTGATGGAGGCAAGAGATATTTCTTCTTCAAGTATGTTGTTGTAAGTTGCAAGAGTTGTCAAGTGACTTCCAACTTCTAACCTTATAACCTAGCAAACTATCACCCACCAATGCCTAAATTGCCCCAAAAACTATAGCAACTTAGCCCAAAAGATCCCTAAAGGAGGTTGTATTTACAAGTGGGAGAAGGTTATATACTTAAAGGCCCTCAAAAATACGCAGCAAAACAGGGCAGGCCTCGCGGCCGCGAGCTGGAGTCTCGCGGCCGCGAGCCTGCAGGAAGTGGACACCTCGCGGCCGCGAGCTGGAGTCTCGCGGCCGCGAGCTGGAGTCTCGCGGCCGCGAGGTCGTGGCAGAAACTTTCTGCCAGCCTCTCGCGGCCGCGAGGTTAAACCTCGCGGCCGCGAGACCTGGGCAGAAAGTTTCTGCCTCAGCTCGCGGCCGCGAGCAACTACCTCGCTGCGGCGAGGTTAGGCAGGCACCTAATTCTTCGATTCTTGCACTCTCGTTCGCGTTAGGCCCCCCCTCGGTCGAAGGAGACTTGCCATCCACGCACGAAATGTTCCGGATGTGCCTTAATACGTCAGAACCTACAAAACACCGACAAGCAAAAGTAAAACACGAACAAAACACGGAAAGCGAACAAAGGTCGAACAAAGGGACCCAAAGCACAAACGACACGAAAACACGCAAAGACACAAAGAAACTCGGATCAAAACAAGACGTTTTGAGCTTAAAAGGATAGGTAATAACGACATTTTCACGGCGTTATCAAAACGTTACCCGACGGGTGGCACACTCGCGTCCCAGGGGCTGCCCTGGACGCATTAGAGATCCAAACAATGCCTTAGAGGTTCCGGGAAGATCTAGAAGGCACCACGCAAGTCCGGAACACTCTAGAAGACTCCGGGAAGTTCCACACGACTCCGGAGGGGTCCGGAAGACACCGGGAGACGTCGGAAGGATCCGGAAGAGCCCACATGAGTGTAGAACGTTGCGGAAGATCCTAGAAGCATGTGGAAGGCTCAAGAAGGTTGTAGATCTCCCTTGTACATAAGTAGGCCATTCTAGAACCATGTATATAGTTCTAGTAGTGTAGGATTTTTGTGGAGGGTTCTAGAGAGACATTTCTAGCCCTTAGATAGGATTAATCCTAGCCGTCCATTCAAGGAGGCTAGTAGTATAAATAGGTAGGCACCCTCATTTGTAAACCATCCTCAAAGTTGTAAGCTACTTTGTGCAATATAAAGAGAGTTTCCTTAAGCACTTTGCTCACACTTCACTTTGCCACTTTCCATACTTAGCAAACTTTCCACCGAGCTAGGGAGGCTGAACTTAGCCAATTTCCGAGAGTGTGTCGGAATCGACAAAAGCCAGGGGTACGTCGGGGCTAAGTGCCGCACGGTACTTTCAAAGAAGTTCTAAGTCCGTGACAGGTGGTATCAGAGCCCGGAAGGGCTGGGCATATTGTCGAAGGTTTACGTATGAAAGTTGGCATGGCAACCGAACACGGGAGTTCGGAGATCGAGCACCACGTCGAGGAGGAGCACGTCCAGACCGCGCGTCGTGGCAGGAGCCGGACTCGGACTCGGGATGCTCTCGTGGAGGCGGAGACTCGATTTGAGAAACTCGAGCGCAACATGGGGATCCTGGAGACATTGGTGAACGATCAACTCGAGGGGTTCGAGAAGATCTACGTAAAGACCGACGAGAAAGTCGCTGAGCTTAAGGATATGGTCCGTATCTTGCAGGAGAGCATCCTGGGGATGAGTGCCGAGGTGGCCGAGATGCGGGACGAGATATCCGAAATCAAGAAGGCCGTGCCTGGAGGAGCTAGCACGAGCGGCGCACTTGTGCCGGTAAGGCCGCAACCCAAGGTCCGAGAACCGAGGGAATATGATGGCACGCGGGACGCACATGAAGTAGAGGACTTCTTGTGGCGATTGAGGCAGTACTTCGAGGCCTTGGACATTACGGACGAGCTTGTCAAGGTAAGTACTGCAACTATGTACTTAAACGGTGTTGCTTCTTTATGGTGGCGTAGGAAATCTTCCGACATAGAGCGGGGCTTATGTCGGGTGGACACGTGGGCCGAGTTTGAGAAGGAACTCAAGAAGCATTTCTACACGCGGAACGTCGAGTTCGATGCACGCAAGAAGATGCGGGAGTTGAAGCAACGGGGGAGCATTCCCGACTATGTCAAGGAGTTTACGACCCTTATGCTTCAAATCCCGACGATGGACAATGAAGACTTGATGTTCAATTTCATCGATGGCCTTCAGAATTGGGCGAAGCAAGAGGTGCAACGCCGCAATGTAGAGACGCTGGACGAGGCCATCGCAGCCGCCGAAGCATTGACCGAGTACCAGAGGGACTATTCTTCCAGGGGGAAGACCGAGCGGGATAACTCGGAAAAGAGTGGGGGAGAGGCTGGCCGTGGAGAACCAGCTTCTCGAGACAAGGGACGTGGCGGAGGCCACTTCAAACCTTCAAATGGGCGGGCAGCTCATGACGAGAAGAAAAAGCCGTTTACGGGATGCTACATTTGCAAGGGGCCACATGGGATGAAGGACTGCCCAAAGTTAGGCTCGCTATCGGCCGTTGTAGAACATCCCGACGACTCTGAGGAGGATGCTGCGGAGGACATCCAAAACTTAGGGACCATACAACTCCTCAACACCATGGCTGCCGAAGTTGAACCGCAGGAGGTTCAACCATTATTGTACGTGGACGTACGGGTTAATGGCAAACCCGCCAAGGCGATGGCGGACACCGGGGCCACCCTTAACCTTATATCCGTTGACGAGGCAAAACGGTTGAGGCTCAAGACCGAACGGGAGGAAGGTCGGATCAAAGGGGCGAATGGGCCGTCACAAAAGATCTATGGCAAAGCTCATGGGGTGAACTTGCGCATAGGATCCTGGGAAGGCAAGGCGGACTTCATCGTAGCGCCCCTGGACGATTACAAGATGATTCTGGGGCTCGACTTCTTCCGAGAGGTAAATGGTCTTGTTATCCCTCATTTGAATATCTTAGTCCTTGCAGATGGAGGCAAGACAGTCGTGGTCTCGTGTTCGAAAGGGCCCAACGATCCGGATGCAGCCAAGCCATTCCCCATTGTGGTGCCATGCCTTGAAGGACCAAAGGGGGTCGGGACAGCTAGAGTGTCGGCATTATGCTTCTTTCCAGGGACATATCAAGAGAAGCCGACAAGCAATAAATCGAAGGGTCCGGCATCTTCAGGGAAGGGGCTTGTATCCAAAGCAACTCATCGACGAGGGCGTCGATGGAATGAGTGGGGGAGGATGTCACGCCCCGGCACTTTGCCCGACAACGAAAGCCAAGCGGACAAGGCGTATGACTGAGGCAAGGGCCGAGAGGGACATAAAGGGACTGCCGGCAAGGCCAAGGACCGAGCCGGACACGCAGCAGGCCACCCGGGGCGCGGCCCGGGCAAGACAGGGACACATACGGGTGACGGCAAGGCCGCTGGCAGAAACGTTACCCGACGGGTGGCACATTCGCGTCCCAGGGGCTGCCCTGGACGCATTAGAGATCCAAACAATGCCTTAGAGGTTCCGGGAAGATCTAGAAGGCACCACGCAAGTCCGGAACACTCTAGAAGACTCCAGGAAGTTCCACATGACTCCGGAGGGGTCCGGAAGACACCGGGAGACGTCGGAAGGATCCGGAAGAGCCCACATGAGTGTAGAACGTTGCGGAAGATCCTAGAAGCATGTGGAAGGCTCAAGAAGGTTGTAGATCTCCCTTGTACATAAGTAGGCCATTCTAGAACCATGTATATAGTTCTAGTAGTGTAGGATTTTTGTGGAGGGTTCTAGAGAGACATTTCTAGCCCTTAGATAGGATTAATCCTAGCCGTCCATTCAAGGAGGCTAGTAGTATAAATAGGTAGGCACCCTCATTTGTAAACCATCCTCAAAGTTGTAAGCTACTTTGTGCAATATAAAGAGAGTTTCCTTAAGCACTTTGCTCACACTTCACTTTGCCACTTTCCATACTTAGCAAACTTTCCACCGAGCTAGGTAGGCTGAACTTAGCCAATTTCCGAGAGTGTGTCGGAATCGACAAAAGCCAGGGGTACGTCGGGGCTAAGTGCCGCACGGTACTTTCAAAGAAGTTCTAAGTCCGTGACACGATGCTAGGATGGGAACAGAGTTGGTAAGTATGCACGAGAAGACGATCGCTCAATGTATGCACCGGGGTTACTTAAATGCCGATTTTGACTTTGATCGTATTGGTCCTGAACTGAACGAGAAGTGCGAAGTTGAAGTAAGTGCTGCGGATTTGGAGGCAGAGGAAGTTGTCGCTCGAGCTCACGAATTTGGAAGGCTGATACCCGAGGAAGATCGAAACCAGTGATTTTGTGAAATCATATTTTTGATTTTGTCATTATTTTTGTCTAAGACTCATGTTATTTATTTTTGCCAACGAACATGTGATCGTCGAGTATTCGCGATAAGTTGTAGCTAGTATTTCCCTTATGTTTATAAATTGTTGTTTTCTTGCTGGTAATATATTGTGTTAATTATTGTGGTGGACCTTTCGAGGGAATCTGTTGGGCCATTAAATCGTTGACTGGACCTTTTCCCTAACCGCCACGTCTTTTTAAAATTATTTTGAAAGGGCGCGCCTTTTGGATGTTCGCGGTTATAAATAGGCCCGTTTCCCTTCCTAACTATTCACACTTCAAAGCAAAGTTTTAAAATCGGAGCAAGGTCGTCGGAGCTGCCATTTGTTGAGTTAGGCGGTCGGTTTAGTTGCAATCTTTCGTACGTTTAGGTACCGCTTCTATCTATTTTTTTTACACTATGTTGAATCATTCGTTGTTGATTGGTAGCGAGTCAGTAGGTGAAGGTAAGGGCATGCCACCGAAGTCGATAATGTCTCATTTCGACATTCCTTTCAAGGGTCAGTTTCACATCTCTCTTTCAGCTCAGCTTTTGAGCATTGTTGAGCCGGTTCCTAAAGATGTCGTTCCGCCGAGTTCGATATCAAAACGTTATTGAACGGTCGATCATTTTAATACCATGTCGGCAACTAGTTTACGTTTGTTGTTGACTCAATTTAGGACAAGTTCCAATTTCCTAAGGGATGGACTGTTCTTCATCCCACTCCAGATCAGAGAATGAATGATCCTCCTAGGGGGTGTATGACTTTTCATCTCGATAATTTTGAAAATGGCCTTCGTTTTCCTTTGGCTAAGGAGTTTTTCGATATAGTGAATTGTTTCTGTCTTTGTCTGACACAGTTAGTTCCCAATGCTGTGGGATATATTATTGGTTTTTGTTTAGTTATGAAGCTTATAGGTTAACAACTTCCTTTGCCAATTTTTGTGGCCTTTTTAAAGTCAGTCCTTCCCCTAAGTCGAATGAAGGTTTTTATTTAGTCAAGTCCAAACCTAACGTTAGGTTCCTGAATGACCTCAAGTCATCACATGGTAAGGGTTGGAAAAATAGATTCGTTTTTCTTCGCTCTCCTAAGAACTATGTATGGAAGACGAAACGCGAGTGGAGGTCGGGCGGCATTCTCTTGAAGAATGTTCCCGAACCTTCCTAGGGGCCCGACTTTCTGTCGCAGTTATCGGAATCAACTTACGATATCAACTTACATTTGCGGGAACCGATCTTGAGTTTGGGAGGAATGTCGATGGCTCCTTTACCTATCGATAGTCCCTTATTAGGTAGTTATTATGCCATCTATTAACTAACTTCGAGTTGATTTTCGACTAACGCTCTTGGTTTTTGCAAAATCTGTAGTTATGGCAAGTCGAGCTGCGGCTTTGTCTGTTTTAAAGGCGGAAAAGATGGTTACTGCAACCACTGCTCCCCCACGACGCGCGGGAAAGATTCGAGGACAAAGAGGTCTGCTCACGAGTACCATTCCTCCCTGGTTGAGTCTATGTCTACCATTCCTCCCCGGTTGAGTCTATGTCCTGACAAGGAAAACTCTTCTGACAAGGGATGCGGCCCCTGTCTTCCGAGGATGGGCAGAATGACACACCTTCGTTGAAGAAGGCGAAGTCTGACGCGAGCCCGTCTCCATCTGCAGGTGATGTTGTCGCCCCTCGAGAAACCATTGGAACAATGTTTGAGAATCAAAAGAAGATGATGGGGGATCAAGTCACTCAAGGCCCGATGATAAATCCTGCTTTCATTCGTACCGACATTGGTCCCGAAGTTTGGGACAAGTTCTGTTCTACACTATCTATGGTGGATCATGAGGCTTTGCTCAAGTTTGATACCGCTGATATCCTACGTCTACAGGCTGATCTTCAGTTGGCGGTATTTCTAAGTTTTTATTTGATGTCGAGGTCTATCGATGATTGGTTTGACGATTTGTCACGTATTCTAATATGCTTCTTGTGTATTCTCAG
This sequence comes from Penstemon barbatus, assembly GCA_003313485.2. Classification (NCBI taxonomy): domain Eukaryota; kingdom Viridiplantae; phylum Streptophyta; class Magnoliopsida; order Lamiales; family Plantaginaceae; genus Penstemon; species Penstemon barbatus. The sequence continues at coordinate 20,317,092 of CM064883.1, read as the reverse complement.
AGCAACCATTTGATTCTTTTTTAATTTTAAAATTACCTTTTAAAATTAACTTCCTATGATTCTTACTTTTTAGTCACTACTAATTATGACAAAATGAATATTCGGGTAAACAGAAATAAATTTCCTGCTCAAATTCAGATTCTGTTTTTCAACTTTTGAAAATTGCATTTTCGCCCCTCAACTTTCGAAAATTGCACTTTGACCCCAAAACTTTTAAAAAGTTACAAAAACACCCCTGGGCAGATTTGGGCAGCTACCAGAAAATAATATTTTGAATTCTGAAAATTTTTGATTTTTCAAATTGACCCCTCAAGTTTCGGTAATTGCAAAACAGCCCCAAAGTTTTCGGAAATTACAAATCGACCCCAAAACCCGTGCGACCAGATTTGCAAAAACAGTCCAGTATTTTGAAATTTCCAGATTTCAAAAATTTGAATTTTTCAGCCCACAAAAACCCTATATGCGATTTTTAGTTCAAAGAGTCCTGGAGTTTTCAAAAACTATAAAATCGGCACAGATCTAAAAAAGCAGTTTTACCCAATCATAGATCCAGTCATAACAAGTAAGAATCAATTTACAGAACATAATTATCACGTGTTTACATATATATAATTAAACATATACGGTGAAAACACATTATGTTCAGGCTTTTCGTATAATAATGATGGAGTTGGCTCTGATACCACTGTTGGGATAGTGGTTGGGTTGCCTCGATTGTCAGAACAACAAAAGTGCGGAATTTAAAATTTTTCGAAGCACCCAAGGTCCCATATAAGATTCTCCATATTATTTATACGCAAGCAAGAAACAAAAACGCACAGAATAATTAAACAAGGGGGTTTTTGCAATTTACCTCACCACAGGCAAGGTGGTGGCAACCTTCAGTTCTGATTCTGAATCTAGATCTGGATCTGGTTCACAGAAGTGATCCAAGCGTCTCACCTCCAAAGTTAGTCCACACCAATTGGATTCTGGCAACACCTCCTAGTCTTAGGCTCAGAACTAGATCTAGGAGATTTGTTGAAGCAGGATCTACTTGGCAATGCAAGATCTAACACAGTGGAACAAGGGAGAGGCGACGGCGGCGCTAGGGCAGCTCACGGCAGCAAGTGGCGGCGGCTCTAGGTTGGCGGCGCAAAGGAGAGGGGGCGGCGGCTAGGTTGGAGAAGAGAGGCTAGGGTTTTTCTAGGGTGTTCACTTTTTGAGCTCAAGTAGAACCCTTTTTATAGACTCCCTCTTGACCTAGGTTTTGCAAGACTCCTTATGGGCTTTTAATTAAAGACCCATGTCTTGCAAGCCTTTCATTTAATTAATTACTTAATTAAATGCCCAATCCAATTAAATCATTATTTCTTTTATATAATTAATTAACAACTCAATTAAGTATTTAATTAATTAAGTCAGCCAATTAATTAATCTCCCACTTGAATTAAATATTTTAATTCATTTAATTGATTTAATTACCTTTAAATCAATTAATTCCTTATGTATCCTTTTTCAACAGTCACCGTCCAATTGTATTGTGTGTGACCCTCTGGGTTCACCATCAATTGGCAGCAGGCCCACGAATTCCTCGTGATTTAATTTATGAACAATAAATTGCTCCGGTCAATTAAACAACCTTTAATTGACCACTCCTAGAATCAAATCATCTATCAACTCAGGAGTACCTACACTTCATGGTCGATGTCTAGCCACAAGCCCATGAAGCCGAACTTCAGGTGAATTGATACTTGTGAACCTCGTCTCATATAATTACCATGTACATACGGTCCTTCTATCGACTAATATTCCCGATCAAGACTTAGGGTGTGTGAATTGATCGGCACCTCTAAATTTGTCTCGATAACTATACTTTCTAATTCAGGATAATATTCCAGTGTGTCTGCTAAATTTGGAAACCCCTTCCCAAATCCGTCACCGACCACGGCCGTGGATTCCTCGGATATATTATCTAAGAATCGTATAGGAAATTCTCTCACCCATTACAGTGAGTCAATAGATTCCATATCGGTACTAACCATTCGCGTACATGTCCATACGCACCCAACCTAGGCATGTTATGACCAAGCTACGTGGCCTATACCTAGATCTAAGTACGCACTTTTATGCACCGAATTCGCCCTAGCACCTCAAGTCAAAGGACTAAATCGTACACTATTATAATCCTTGAGAAACATCCCATCACCGATATGCGACATGCACTTCCACAATGGGTTTCTCTGTTCGGGTCGTTCAATGCGTTCAATCCTCCATTGAACCACCTACTCATATGCACTGGCCTCAAATGCCTTGCTCATGAAACGCTACAAATTCACTCCATGTGAATCATGCATACTTGTACAAGTCTTGGCGATTCCTACGATACCCCGTCTCGTTCGGAATCTATGACTTGGAACAGTTTTAAGATTACGACCTTTGAGACTGTTTCATGATTGCACTCAGTACTGAAGTGAATCGTCCCATAGTCTAATGTAATCTAAGGGTTTCAACCAATCGCTTAAATGTATTCGCGAGAGATGAAGTTGGCCATTGTTTATCCTTATACTCGTATAAATAAACATGCGTATTATTACATTTATACTAAAGAAAGATAATGATAGTTCCAATACAAGCTAAATATATTGGCTTGCAGGGCACTATCCCATCAATCTCACACTTGCCCTAAAGCCAATCACAAACGTTTCTAGGACCCATCTTTTTAAAGATGTTCTTCGAACTCATTTCATGATATAACCTCCTTTTAGTGGATCCGCTAAGTTGTCTTCTGAGTCGACGCGATCCATTACACGCGTTAACTCTACCAATGATTTTTCTAATCAAATGGTACCTTTCTTTCAATTGTGTTTAGATTTCTGGTAAGATCTCGAATGCTTTGCTTTAGCAATAGCTCCAATGTTATCATTGAAGATAATCATGAGCATCGCAATGCTAGGCACTTCATCCAACCATAGGATGAAGTTTTATATCCAAACATTTTCTTATGCCGCATTTAATGCTACATTTAATGCTGCAATATATCTTGCTTCAGTGGTTTAGATGGTTATGGTGATTTGCTTGTAACCCTTTCAAATTCACCGTTACCCCATTGATGCAGGATATGTATCCAAAAATGGATGTATTTAATTCATCCACATCAGACTGAAAATTCAAATCAGTGAATCCTTCGAATTTTAATTCTCCACTACCACCGTAGACCAAGAACAAATCCTTTAGTCTTTGTCAAGAGCTTAAGGATATCTTTTACGGTGGTCCAGTACTTCTTCACTGGAGTTTGACTAGCAACTGCTCGCGACACTTTGAGTATGTTCTACGTCTGGTCTAGTACATAGTAAAGCATGCTACATGCAACCTTTTGTTTGAAACATAAGGTATTTGAGACATTCTCCTTTATTCTCATTTGATGTAGGGCACATCGATTTTGGAACAAGGGATACAGTGTCTCACTGGAAGCAATCCTTTCTTGGATTCTTCATACTGAATATTTCCAATATTGATTCTATGTACTTAGATTTAGAGAGTGTCAGCATCTTTTTCGGATCTATTATATAGATACGTATCCCAATACGCAAGATGCTTCTCCTAAATCTTTCATGGAGAATTGCATGGACAATCATGCTTTCGTCTGTGCTAATATTCCGATATCATCCCAGATAACCAGAACATTATCGACATATAAAATATGAGCTTCATCGCGCTCCCACTAATCCTCTTGTACACTCATGATTCAAACTCGTTTTGATGAAGTCAAATGTCTTGACTATCTCATCAGAACAAATGTGAATCTAAATGGATTCAGACATTGCTAATGGAGAAAAGGTTTCATCAAAGTCTGTTCCAGAACATTGTGAATAGCCTTTTTACCACTAGTCAATTCTTAGATGCAACACATCTCCATTCATTCCAAGTTTGAAGATCCATTTACAACTTATAACCAACTTATAGGGATAAATCCCTCGGGTGGATCAATCAAGGTTTATACCTTGTTGGAATGGATGGGATCCATTTCGGGTTGCATGGCTTCGAGCCACGCATCAGAATCTATGTCTGACATCGCTTCTTGATAGGTCCTTGGATCATTTTCCACTTTCTCGTTTTCGTGAATGAAACCAAATCGCTCTGGCTCCTTACGAATTCGATCAGACCTTTGAAGAGTAGGTGTACTAGTAGGTTCAGTAAATTCTGGATTAACTCCCACTGTTTGCGGGGATGGGTCCAAATCTTGGACTTCATCAAGTTCCATGACGTTTCCATTTCCTTTGACGAGAGGTTCATCAACAGAGGAACGGGTATCTAGGAGAAACGATTGTTTCTCATTGTCGTGGAACAGGCATCCAATGGATTTCGTTGAATACCCCACAATTATATACAAATTGGATCTACTAGCCAATTTATCTCCTTTCTCGTTTCTACCATCGGCAGGAGATCTCCATACTCAGAGGTAAGAGCATAGAGGTATTTTGCCATACCTTTCTTGGTAAAGCTTTGTAGGCACGAACTTTGAAGGTACTTTGCTCAGTATCTTCGATGCAGTCAGGAGGACTAACTCCTAGAATGCATAAGGAAGCTTAACAAAACTCAATATGGATGGAACAATGTTAAACAATGTTAGGTTCCATCTCTTTAGACACTTCAATAAGTTGAGGCGTCTTAGGAGGAGTTTGTTTTATGAGAATCTCATTCTCATTAAGATAATTGAGGAATCCTTGACAAGTATTTGCTATCTCAATTAAATCGAATAATACTATGTCTTTGTTGATTATCTACTTCGCATTGAAATACCTTTCTTGGTTTTTCGGATTTGCATCTCACTAGATTCATTTTTCACTAAAGACCAAGGTCATTAGCAAAAAGTACGAAGTATGAGTAATCTCCTCTCACAGTAACTTTTAGTGATCCATATTCATGGATTAAATCCAGATTTGGTTCGCTCTGGATTCCCTGTGACGGGAGATCTGGTCATATCTCCTTTGAGACATGATTCGCAGGTTGGAAGTTCATCCAAGTTCTATTTTTCAAGAAGCTTAGGTGAAACCAACTTTTGAATCCTACTCTTGGAGATGTGTCCAAGTCTAGCGTACCAAAGTTATGGATTATTATCTTTGTATTAATTGAATTTCACACATTAATTCAATAAGATTGAGTCAATGGTTTAATTCAATTAATTTACTTCCTTTCAATTAACTTCTTTAATTGCTTTCCTTTTCCTTTTTCAATTAACCCTTTAATTGAAAGGTTGCTTAATTAATTAGATCATCTAATCAATTAAACATATCAGTGCCTTTCTTAGATCTAGTAGGATAATTCGACTTTTAGGCTACTTTTGTTCTTTTGACTACCTTTATGGTCGAATTTAGAAGAGAATAAATTTTTTTCTTCATTTTACTCTTCTTTGACTTTGCAGTCCATGAAGTGTAAACGATCATGACAGGTTTATCCTATTTGCCTTTAACCAGTACTTTGGTTGATTCATGAAATGTGATCGACTTATCAAATAAGATCAGTGTATTTCAAGAGTCATTTGAATGAGCGGGAGGAGAATTTAGGAGGAAGTTAATATTAAGATCACTTGCAGGCCTACGTTTAATTGATCCAGTTTTCAACTAGATTGATAAAACAAAGACAGTGATCCTTGACACTAGTTCCTTCATTTATTCTCGAGTTTTGAAACAATTCCTTAGAAGTCTCGAATCAAATCGATTCAAAATTACTCCTCAAAACTAGCCTTTTGAGGTGGAGGTTTGTTTCAAAAGACTAGTCCTCAAAACAGGCCTTTTGAGGTTTGTTTCAGAAGCTTCAGACATGCTACTCATGTTACTTCCATGGCTCGTTCAATCTTGATGCTTATTTGAGGAAACGATCATTAAGATTCCCATACTCTATAGGTGATTCGTTTCACTTTTGAGATTCATCTTTATAGGAGAAAACGATCATTAATATTCCCATATTCTACTGGTGATTCGCTTTCTTTATTTTGACTTATCTCAGAAGTGCATAAGGCATAGGCTCGTCGTTTAAGAACATCATTCCCACTTCTGGAATTTAAGACAATTCTCAAGTTTCTTGCCTAGTCGATATTTTGATCCAGTTATTTTATTGGTCGAGGATAAATAGTAAAATGGATAATTACAGATATCTCAGTATCCTAAAGAGAAGACAAAGATTTGAGTTGGTCGAAAGCCTGATCACATTCTGCGGTCCATTCAAATTTCTTCGCATTTCTCATGACCTTGAAGAAAGGTAGGCTTTTGTCCGCGGATCTAGATATAAAACGATTGAGGGCAGTGATCTTTTCGACCAACTTTTGTACTTCATTCAAGTTCTTCGGGGATCAATAATGACCTGTATCTTTTCGGGGTTCGCTTCGATACCTCTCTCATTCACCAGATGCCCAAGGAATTTCCATGAACGTACACCAAAAGTGCACTTGGCGGGATTAAGCTTCATTCCATATTTCTTCATGATGTCGAACGCTTGCTTTATATGCACTAAATGGTCACTTTCATCGAGGCTTTTAGCTAGCATATCATCTACATACACTTCCATTGATTTTCCTATTAGTGTCTCGAACATCTTGTTAACTAGGCGTTGGTATGTTGCCCCTGCATTCTTCAAACCAAATGGCATTACATTAAAGAAATAGAATCCCATTTCGGTAACAAATGCTATTTTCTCCTAGTCTTCCAAGGCCATAAAGATTTGATAGAAGCCTTGAAAGGCGTCCATCATACTCAAAATAGCACAACCCGCGGTCGAATCGACGAGGGTAAGGATCCCTTGGGCAAAGTTTGTTGAGGTCCGTGAAGTCATTGCACATTCTTCATTTTTCTCCCTCTTTGGATACCAAAACGACGTTACATAGCCATTCGGTGAACTATATCTCGACGATATAGTCGGCATCGAGCAGCTTTTTGACTTCTTCTTTAATTATCCTATTTCTCTTTGGACCAAAGTTTCTCTTCTTTTGTCTGGCCGGCCTCGCCGATGGATCTATATTGAGTCTATGGACGATGATTTTCGGGTCTATTCCCTGCAAATCGATGGTTGACCAAGCGAAACTGTCCACATTTTCCCTCAAAAACTCGATGAGCTGGGTCTCGAGTCCCTCAGAGAGTTGTGTCCCAACTCTCGTCAATTTCGAAGACTCTCCTGGTGCCAACTCTATTGTTTTATGACCCTTCGAGGGCTCGATTCTTTCAAATTTTCTTTTTCGGTTATTTATCTTCTCCTGCTTCTCTTTCCCTTTCTATTCGGTTCTCTCCCCGAGGGGGTTGTCGACAGCAAGCTGGCTTGAAGACTCAGGGAAGGTCCCCGCCTCGCGTTTTTGTACCTTCGAGTAGGGTTTATCCTTTTTCTCTTGTTTGTTGATAGAGACAGTGTAACAATCCCAACCATCCTTGGGGTTACCAATCACTTCTCCAATTCTCTTGGAGGTTGGGAATCTTAACTTCTGATGATGTGTGGAGATGATCGCTTGGAAGCTGTTGAGAGCTGGCCTTCCCAAGAAGACATTATAAGCATAGGGCGCATTGACTATCAGGAATTTAACCATCCTGATTTTCGAATTACGTTCTTCTCCCATCGCTAATGATAGAGTCAGTGTTACCAAAGGAATAACCTGAGCCCCTCCAAACCCGACAAGAGGGGTTCCTACGGAATTCAACAGGGTATGTCCCAGATCCATCTTCTCTAGTGCATCGAGGAAGAGGATGTTAGCTGAACTACCCGTATCGATTAAGATCATTTTTACGGTCGCACTGGCTATCTGAACAGTGATAACCATGGGGCAGTCTGGGACATCTTGTTCATCGTATGGGACATATCTCGGTTGGAGGTCGAAATCATCAAATCCTATTAATTTGTTGGGGGTTGCTCGCTTGATTAACAGTAGTTCGTCGTACTCATGCCGATCTATCTCTTGAAGAGCCCGAGATACTGTTCTTCTCGAGTTTTAACTATCTCCACCTGCGGGTCCGCCCGAGATCATGTTGACAATCGTTCCTTGTTGGGCTCTCCTTGGTTCCTCTTTTTCTTCTCGATTCTAGTTCCTTCTAGGGGGAGATCTAGACCGAGGACTGTGGTTTGTCAGTCTGTTTTATCCCTGAGTGTTCCTTGTGGTTTTGACGTATCCCGTTAAATGTCCCTCAGCGATTAGTCTCTCGATTTCATCCTTCAGCTAATAACATTCATCAGTGTCGTGCCCCCTCTGTCGATGAAACCTGTAGTATTTCTTCGAGTTTGGGGCATCCCTTTGTGGGGGTGGCCTCCTTAGGAAACTCTTACCTTGTATAGCGAACAAGATTTCCGACCTGAGCTTCTTAAGTGGGTGTAATTATCATAGTATTCTTTGTTAGATATGCATGTCCTCATTCTTCTTGGATCGAAATTCCTTTCCTCTTCTCGATATCTTCTTCTGTTTATGTTATCATTGTACCGGTTATTCGGTCCTCTTTCGATCGGACGATCTAATATAGGGGCTTGAGGTTTCTCGTTTGTTTTGGCGATTCCAAAGAAGCTTCCTCGGTTCTTAGTCATCTCTTCCTCATTCATGTATTGGTTAGCCATTTCCATTAGCTTCTCGTAGGTAGGAGGGTTCTCTCGGACAATGGCGCTAGCGAATCCCCTATTCAGAGTGTTCTGAAACAAGACTGTAATTAGAAAATCCACCCTTGGCACTTCGACTTCCAAGAGTTCATTATTAAATCTTCCCATGAATGCTCTGAAGGTCTCGTCATGTGTATGTATAACAGAGTACAAATGATTGGCGGGATGTCGAACCGCCCTTTTGCTACCAAACTGGCTCATGAACTTATCACACAGTTGGTCGAAATCGAAGATCGATTTCTCCTCTAACCTTCCGAACCAAGATTGGGCCATCCCTGATAACGTTGTCGAAAATGCTTTAGCAGCTACATTGCCAAGAGATGCCATGCAGTTGCATTTGGAGATTGAAAGAAGCGAGGTGCTCCTCAGGATCTTCGGTACCAAAGTAACGAGGCAATTGTGTGGGAAACCTCTTATCCAATGGTAGCTTTTCGAAGAATATTTCATCACAAAATGGAGACTTTCTTAGTCGAGAATTCGACATCGATACTTCATTTTTCTTCTCCTGTCTCTCTAGCTTCTGATGTAACGATCTGACTTCGGAAGCTAGTTTGTTTACTTCCCTTACAGATTTCTCCTCTAATTCATGTCAATGGTCCCTTTCATCATCTCGACCATTATTGTTGTTTGCCTCATTGATCTCTATTCTTGTTCCTGCAGCTGGTGCTTTCTTCCGTGGTCGTTCCCGCGGAATGTCGATATCCTCTTTAGATGTTTCCACTAACCACTCCTTTCTTGCTTCGTCTAGGAGGGCCTTCATGTCCTTCTTTGTCATCTGAAAGACTTCCGGAATGGGAGGTCTCGAGGGCTCACCCTCTCCCCCTGATGTGGGATCAGGATGCCTCGGAGGCATGCCATCTCCTTGACTTTCCCTGAATTGATCCTGATTTCCATTTCGTTCTCGAGTGAGAGCGGCCATCGAGCGTGTAGTCATCTTTCACGATTCAAAGTTATGATTCCCACATACGGCCCCAATTGATGAGAGTGTTTTCAGTGTATTATCGTGTTTGTCTTATCGAAGGATTGGGTATCTTTACTGACATTTCCCGTCAATGTGAAGGTAGGCATATCAGACAAGCCTCTCTTCAATTTGTACACGGGGATCGTAACCTGTAATCAAAAAGAACTACGCCAGGTTAATGCTGGTGGTGACCCGACGATAACCCTTCGATGCTTAAGTAAGTCTCGAGTTGAGATATCGAAATGGGTATTTAATGCTTAGAGTGTGCGTCCCATTACTGTATTTATTAGGGCTATTTATAGTTTCTGTTCGGGTCACTGGGTCGGATCCTGACAAGACCTTCCAGATATAGCGGTTGGGTCGTGATAAGACATTCGGGTTAGGATATTCACCTTATTTATTCGGCTCGACCCTTTTAATAAAAGAGGTAATGCTTGTCGATGGAAGTTATATCGATAAGATAGCAATTATGTTGATGAGTTAGGTCAATGTCCTCGCCATGAGTTTGTCCGATGGAGATTGATGTGTTTGAGACTCAATTCTTGAGTCGGATATCTCGGCGAGGACATCGGGTTTCGACTATCGATACGGTGTTATCATAGTGTGTCGTGTTTGATGAAGACTTGCTACATCAATTCCTTCAAGCAATTTAAACAACTTTAAAAGTTATGTCATGTTAACTGCTTGTTAGATGCTCCACATGCGGCTATTTGACATCCATGGTCGAATATGTTGAACTAAATGGGTTTTTTGCAATTTGCACCCCCAAAACAAATGAAATAGGCACTTTGCACTCTCGAAACTTAGATTTAGCACTTTGCACTCTCAAAATATGAGAAATACGATACTTTGCACCCTCTTTAATTTTAAGCAAAAATTCAAGGGCAAAATAGGTAATTCAATTATAAATCATTGGCATTTTGCACCCCCAAAACACAATAAATTGACACTTTGTACCCCGAAACACAAAATTAACAATTAACACCCTAAAAAAAAACTCAAACCCCTCATTTTCTCCGACAAAGTCAACCATCGGGGTGAAAAAGATCTAAGGTAAAGTTGAACTTGCCAATTTTATGCCGTTGCGTTAGGTGCCGCATATATTTATTATGACCCACATCATGTAATTAATATTTATTCTACATTAGGTGGCATTACTATGCCATGTGTATGTATCACATTCTATGATATAACTCACACATGACAATAATGATTCACATTACATAGTATTAGTGTGACCCCATATTATGTAGTATTTATTCCGTATTAGGTGGTATTACCATACAATAAGTATCATACCCTATGATATAACTTACATTACAAAGTATTAAACCCATATATATAGTATGACCCCACATCATATAATCATTTTCCTTATTATAATTATTTGTGTTGGCTTCGTGCTTTTCTTTGTAAAGGTTGTTGTACAAATAGCACACCAATTCAACCTTCGTGCAAACATATGTTCCTGCTCTGAAAAAAAAAATTATTTGTGTTAGTAATGCATAAAATATTTTGTAAACTTATATATAAATATTTAATAGATTTTACCTGATTATAAACGTAAACTGTATAACATAAACGTGAAAACATAATGTTGGTCACAAGTGGTCAGTTGAGGTCTAGAGGGGGGTGAATAGACCTCTGAAAATTTTGGAGTTTTAAAACTTTTCAAGTCGTCTGTCAACAGACTAAGCTGATCGAGAAATGTAAGCTGACTTGGCTGATCGTGCACACAACTTGAACAGCAGAGTTGACCACTCTTCAGATGATAACTTAGCTGATTTCAGCAAAAACAAATTTTCAATCAGAATACTTGCAACGGATTTAAATCAGTGTTTTTCACAAGTAATCTTACAAAGAATTTTATCCCCAGTTTTGTAAACTCCTTTTGAAAAATTCTTGCTAACAGTTTCAAAATGTTTTTATGCAGTTTTGAAGTATGAAAGTAAATAATGCAAGGCAAAAACACAGTGAATTTTTATAGTGGTTATATGGATAAAAATCCTTTAGTCCACTCTTTCAAGTTACTTAGATCTTGGGTTATACTATAATTACACGGATTATAATACACACTGCTTGCGCCAAACAACAGATGAACTGGCCACAAGTGCGTTACAGGAAATCACACAGAAGTCCTATACTACAAATTTTTATCCCTCACAAAGATGGATAACAGCTTCTCACAACACTCTTCTTACATATTCACTCAGAAAATGATCTATTTGTTAACTTCAACTCAGCTTTAGTTAACAAATAACTTCAGCAGAGGAGTGAGCTATTCTTGAGCTTTTGAGACTTAGAGGATTTTGCTTCGCGGAATAATCTCAGTTGTTGTGTTGTCTCTAACTCTTGAATTCAGCTCTATTTATACTTGGATTTGAAAATAATCCGTTGAAGAAAGAAAGATTTCAAATCACAAAGTACTGGTCCCTCAAATTCTGGAACGACTCCATGCAACTGTTGCACTGTACACTCTGTTGTACTTTTCTGCCAGTCGCATTTAATGCACCCTGCTGATCCGATGATATCTTCAATCATTTGCCATTAATACCCTTCTCTTGCAGCATTTATTACACCAAGTGCATTTATTACCGTTGGGCAGACTCCTTGATCTCTTCCACACTGCTGATCAAATTGACCCGTCTGATAGATACTCTGCTTATCTAAACTTGAACTCATCTAATTTGAGTCAGCTGATAATCTACCCGTCTAATTTAGAATTCAGCATAAGATCAGTAGTCTTTTGGACCTTGAATTTTGACCCTTCTGATAGTCTTCTTACTTGATCAAAATTCTTCTAAGGGTTCTAAGCATTCCTTACTTAGCTGATTCTGATGTTTTGGAAATCATCAAAACCTCCCTTATCTTCTTAACTTCTTTGCACTCATCTTCATCTTCAACCAACACATAAAAAAAAATTAACTTTATTTAAAAACAAAGACTACATACTTATTTTTAATATCTGATATCTTATTTTCTCTCCCGTCATAATTTGTTTCTAAAAAATAATCATTTGAAATATTTTGCTTTTTTTCCATCATAATTTCATAAAAAAAAATGTTTGTGGATTGAAGTTTTGATTATGAAAAAAATACATCGTGCTATATGATTATTTATATAAAAAAAATGTATCTTATTATTTAGTGGCCCTCGTAAATTAATATAAAATTTGTAGTCTCTATTTAGATTAGCATTTCAATGTATATAGGTAGGCGAGCCCTATCCTATTGCATTACTATACATTTTATAGGGTTAAATTAATGTATTATAGCTTATAAGGGTCGAAGCGGTCAAGAAACAGTCCAACCCAATTTACTTTTTTTTAATGCGGTTTAATTACAAAACGGCGCCCTTTTTTTATTTTTCGGAATTATTTTCTCTTGCTTGAATATCGTTTCTCTTTTCATTTAATAATTTCATTTATGGTCTTTTTGCAACTTGTGGGCCCGGCAGAAGAGTTTGTTTTGTGAGATTTTGCCTTACCAAATTGTTCTTTTAAATCCTTTTTTCTTTTCCTCATCTTCATTTACTGCTTTAATTTTGTTTCCTAACTAATATATTTAATTATGCGTTTTATTACTGGTCGCCTTAGTTGTTTATTTACATGTCTATAACTAATTTATTACATGCTCGTTTATTACTTTAATGATGTGTTATATTATATACTAACTACGTGTCTTTATTATTCTAAAATTTATATTAAAATAATGTTAAATTTTTGTTCGTTAAACTAATTTATTTTATTTTTGTTTTCTATGTTAATTATGCATTTTATTACTTTTTACTTTAGTTGTTTATCTGTCTGTCTTTGCTATTGTATATTTTGTTACTCAATATTTTTTTTATTACTCATTGTTTGAGTTGGTTGTTGTTTACGTTAATTATGCGTTTATACCTCATTACTTTAGTTGTTTATTTACGTGTATTTTTCTATTCTATATTTTATTAGTCAATATATATATATATATTTTTATTGCTCCTTATCTGAGTTAATTGTTAATATATTTATTGATCTGTATCTTGCTCTAATAAATATTTATCTCCGACCATTACACTGGACAGAATACAGTCTGTATTAAGATCGACGTATGTAATTTCGACCTAATATCCCGAAGCGGTCAATAAACAGTCCAACCCAAAAAAAATGAGTGGTTTGGTTTTTTTTTTTTTTTAATTTGAGGGTCTTAAGTGTTAATTATGTGTTTCAGGTCCAAAGTGTCCATTTATTGTGTTTTGGGCGTGCAAGTTGCTAATTTGTTCATAATTCGAGGGTTATAAGTGCTAATTTTATTTTGGGGGTGCAAAGTGCCAAAGATTTATAATTGAATTACCTATTTTGCCCTTGAGTTTTTGCCTGAAAATAAAAGAGGGTGTAAAGTGCTGCATTTTTTATATTTTAAGGGTGCAAAGTGCTAAATCTAAGTTTTTGGTGTGCAAGTGCCTATTTTTCATATTTCGGGGGTGCAAAGTGTAAAAAATCTAACTAAATTGTTGGAAACATTTTCGACAAAAACTACATCATTAAAATCGAATATTGATCCAGATGTCGACTGTCGACTTCCTTTGATTGAAAATCACAATCCGTATATCATATAGGGCTCATGTCATCACTAGTATTCGCAAGTGTATCATTTCTTGTTTTCCTTAAATACTTGAGAATATGCTTTAGTGTGTTCTTCTGATGAAATTCATGGTTGGATTGAAAACGACTGACTATTCCTACTACATAGCATATCTCAGGTTTAGTACACAATATTGCATACATAAGATTTCATACTGCTTTTTTTGGTTTCCTAAGGGTTTAATCCCTTTCGAGGCACGTCGGGCATATAAAGTGGGAACCTTTCCCATCAGGTGATTTGGTCTAGTGGGAACCTGAGTCCGCTACTTTGTAGTGACTAGTCCCTTTCACTAGACCAAATCACCTGTTGGTAGATTTCCTACTGTTGAAGCATACATAATCCTTATCATACCCTCTTCTTCTTGAGGTGTCTTAGGACATTGTTCTTTAGAGGAATAATTTTATGTCAAGTCGGTAATTGACTTTACATGGAATCCTCCATTAAAAAATGAGCTAGCACCTTATCATATGAGATACTTAAGACAACGGCAATTGCTTGTTAAGATCCATTATGATTTGGATCCCAAGAACCTAGCTTATTTCTTCCAAAATCTCGCATTTGGAATTGCTCGTCTAGTCATTTTTTTATGTTAGATAATATCTTAGATATGTTACTTTATATCAAATCATGTTTGTTACATGAAATAAGTAAAGTAAAGAAAAAATTGCAATTTGCCAAATCAAAGTAAAATTTGGATAAGAGAATAATTTTAAGATGAGATTATTTTTAAAAATTGAGTAAGGATGAACTTATTTCTAAAAGAAAGAAATATTGTTTGTTTGATTTTTTTTAGAACACTGAAATGCTCTCCGAAAAGCGAAATAAACATGCCCAAAATATTGTAAAAATGACATTAAAATTCCAATAACAATCAAACAAATACCATCAAATGAGAATGTGAATACAAAATTAATTATAAATATTCAGTATATTACAAAATTTGAATTCAAAAATATTTTGATACAATTCATTGAAAATACTTATAAAATAACAATATTGCAAATCAAAATCAAACACAACTAATTTGATGAAAACTTGTATATCATTCATATAATTTATCTCAAATGCATAATCATGCAAACATATTAAATTCGGATAGAATAGTGATCATTTTGCAGTTAAGTTCCATCACATAAAATGCACTGAAGAACCAAAAAATAGGCATCCATGAATTTTAGAGATAACAAATCTCTTATTATTATTTTTCAAAAATTCATAATATCAACTAACTCATAATATTGAAAATTACAAGACTTTAATTTAAGACCCAGACATTAAAAATTGAAAGGAAATAAGACTCTCAAAGGAATTTAAGAAAACTAATAAAAATGACACGATTGTCTTGGATTTTTCTGCTTCACATATTTCCCCAATCATATGTCTTCTTGTCTTCTAAATAAATACCGTCACTCTTTGCTATCCAATCACAGTGATAACCATTACAATTATTTTTAACCCAATCTGCTCTATAAGCATCGAAACTCGAAATCTTATTACCCCAATGAAGGGTACAAAAGAATAAAGTAAAATAAGGTCTCGAACAAAACTCAAATTTAAATTCTTGGTTTATTGTTAGTGTATGATATCCAAAATCATCATCTCCAGATGCGCAGTGTACATATAACGGATCTGAATTCGGAGGAAGATTATTAATCACAGAGACATGCTGTTTAGGGGAAAAAAGCCAACAACTTTTTCCTTCATTGACAAGAGTTGCAAAACAGATGAAGATTAGAAAAATTGTGTTTGTCATTTTATATAATTTTTATTGCTTGTTGGACAATTATTAAAATGTGATAAAACCTAGTTATATAGTCGAGTGTTATTTCTCCTTGTCTCCAAAAAAGGATATTGAAATAATTCTGGAGTATCAAATTTATTATAGGGGTCATAATATGGTCAAGGTTTCTGGTGAAAAATTGGTATTAATAATTAGGAAATTCTAGGTTGCCGTTGGGTTAGGTGCCACATATATTTATTATGACCCACATTATGTAATATTTATTCTACATCAGGTGGTATTACTATTCCATATGTGTATGTATCACATTCTGTGATATAACTCACACATGACAGTAATGACTCACATTACATAGTATTAGTGTGACCCTATATTATGTAGTATTTATTCCGTATTAGGTGGTATTATCATACAATGAGTATCACATCCTATGGTATAGCTCACATTACATAGTAATAAACCCATATATTTAATATGAACCCATATCATGTAGTATTTATTTCAAATTAAGTGGTATTACTATACAATGTGTATGTATCACATTCAATGATATAACTCACTCATGAACTCACTCATGACAGTAATGACTCATATTACATAGTATTAAATATGACCCCCACATTATGTAGTACTTATTCCACAATAGGCATTACTACCACGCAATGTGTATCACATTCTATGGTATAAATCACATGTAACAGTTCGGGGCCACATGTACATTGTATTAATGTAACATCACATCATGTAGTATTTATTTCACATTAGGTGATATTACCACGGAATGTGTATCATATTCTATTGTATAACTCACGTGTGGCAGTACGAGCTCTCATTACATAATATTATTTTCATATATTTAGATGACCCCACATTATGTATTATTTATTCCACATTAGGTGGTATTATGCAATTTTTCAAAAAGTTAATATTAATTTTTAAACACAAATATTATATACTATTTATTATAAAATATTATTGGTACATTCATTTTTTTTCTCATAGTAATTTATTAGGAAATAATTTACTATATGATGTGGCTAAATATATTGTATAGTGTCACTTAATGTGGTATAATACCACTAATTATGACATTAGTATGGTGATTTGTTGACAACTAATTAATGACATGTCTTATTTTTATTGGCAGCGACACTTTAGAATTTTCCTTAATAATTATGGTTATATCTAGGGCTATATCTAGGATACGAAATGTTGTAGCTAAAGAAATTTATTTATTTGAACTAATTTACCTTTGTTTGCTATTTTTTATTAGATATGCTAAAAACAAAATCAATTAAAAATTAAGATATATTATATAGAATAATAATAATTTAATGTAAATTTATGCATGGCACGGAAATAAACTAGTATACTAAATAAAACAAATAAGAAACGACTTTGTAAAAAGAATAATCCACATCATTTACACTTCTTTTGTAAGACGTGATTTCCTTTTATGCGGAAAACCATGTATCCATTATTATGAAGGTAAAGATAAGGATGACCACATGTGTCATTTACCTTATCAATATTCTTACCAAAAATATATACTAGAATAATAACTAAATGAAATTGTGTGCATAGCACGAGAATAAGCGAAATAAAAAAATTGAAGAAGATAGAGAAAATTTTCAATTAATAAAGAAGTCAAAAAAAGCTCAATTAATCAAAATAAAATTTCGTTTTACCTATACCAATTGGTACTCTAATTATATCGCTAGCCATTTAAAATTCATATATAAGCTTTCCAAACAGAATTCAGGGTTACCATAAATTTTAGTACTACACATTTTATCCGAAGACTTTTATGACCAAATTATGACAACATAAGTAATTATTGATACCTTATAATAACTTTCGCTACCCCAAACTTATTTACAATAATATAATTACTTTATTTAGAGATATAGAGAAATAACAGTCAATTTTTAAGTGCAACTAATCATCTTAAAATTTATATTGATACAAATATGTGATATATTAGATATATATATCTTTGGAAATATGTATTTTAAATTTTCGATTCCTTATTTTGTTTCTAATTTATTTGATACAAACAAGTTAATTATTATTACAAATTTTATGCCAAAGTTAATTGACTCTGAAAATTATTTACATATATTTTACTTCCTGTGCATATTATTTCTTATATGTATTTATATTTTGATCCCTATGCTATATGCAAACAAATGAATAAAGTAATTTACCCCTTAAGTTAGATATCATGATTTATGTATTGAAATTGAAAGTAAGGGTGAGGACTATTTTATAATACAAAAATATAAACTTGCTTGTTAATTATTATATAGTGGGTAAAATGACATATTATAATAATAAAATAGGATAAAGTGTTATCTAGGAAAATATGAAAAAGCTGATTTTTTTTTAGGGAAAAACACTTTTGGTCCCAAATTTTACCCCAAAAAACACTTTTGGTACCATAAAACGCAGAAAAACACATTTGGTACCATAATTTTCATGATTTTGACACATTTAGTCATTCCGTTAAATTTTGGACGGAAATTTCGCGCGTGACTGTCACGCTCGGGTCAAGCGCTTCAAGTTCAAATCGGTCACGAGTTTTGCACGTGAGAAATTCGGTCAAAACACTTTTGGTCCCAAATTTTACCCCAGAAAACACATTTGGTACTATGATTTGCAGAAAAACAGATTTGGTACCACAATTTACATACTCTTGACACATTTAGTGTCCTTGTTAAATTGATAAAAATCACATATAATGAACAAACAACAGTTTCTCTAAAAATTTTGATAAAAATCACAAAATATACTTAAATCATTAAAAATATTCTTAATAAAAGTACCTTGATACCTGAATTGGTGCCATTTGACTTGAACATGTATTCCAATGTTGATACAAGCACCAATCATAAGTTCCATCTTTTCCATCGAAAACATCGAAAAGTTTCCATTTTTGAATTAGGCGGAACGAAAACATGTAATTCTGAAACTATTTATTTGCCTTAAACTCAATTATTTTCCTAAATTTAGTAACTTTTTTTACAAATTTTCCTTAGTGTTTCTGAAATATTTCCGAATAGTCTCGAAAAGTTTTCAATATTTGGCTCTCCGAAACATACATTCGAAATGAGTTTTTGATCTATGGATACAAGTGCAAATCAAAGTGCACCAATTCAGGTATCCAAGGTATTTTTGTTAAGAATATTTTCAAAGATTTAAGTACACTTTGAGATTTTTATCAAATCTTTTAGAGAAATTGTTGTCTGTTCATTATATGTGATTTTTATCAATTTAACGGCGACACTAAATGTGTCAAGAGTATGTAAATTGTGGTACCAAATCTGTTTTTCTGCAAAGCATGGTACCAAATGTGCTTTCTGGGGTAAAGTTTGGGACCAAAAGTGTTTTGACCGATTTGTCACGTGCAAAACTCGTGAACTTAACGGGCGCGTGACGGTCACGCGCGAAATTTCCGTCCAAAATTTAACGGAATGACTAAATGTGTCAAAATCATGAAAATTGTGGTACCAAATGTGTTTTTCTGCGTTTTATGGTACCAAAAGTATTTTTTGGGGTAAAGTTTGAGACCAAAAGTGTTTTTCCCTCGATTTTTTTTTTTTGTAGAAAATGGCCACTGTAAAAAATAATTTGAGAAATTATAGAATGTGTAGAATTTGCAATAAAAATATATTAAACGGGAATAAATTTGAATTTTTATATACAATTATGACAAAATCTTTATGGAGAGTAACAAAAAATTAATAATTATTGCAACTTTGTTACCAAGGACAATTATTTTTAAAATTCATATATAATTTGTCCTCTATTACACACGTGTACTATTTAATCAAGTAATTGTTCCCTATACTTAAAGAGCGCAACTCACGTAAGTAGGGACATTCTACTGTGACTCACTCTTTATAAAAGAGTCAACAAAAGAGTCAACCTAATCGTGCATCATTGCTTGTGTCTCATGTTTTAAAACTTGTACATGCTATACAACTGTATACCATCCCCATATTTTGTGTATTACACCAAAAAATTAATAAACAATACATTGTAAATAGCATTTTACATTGTTACCTTTTATAAAAATACTGAATTGACCAAAATATCCCTCCCAAATTCTCTCCAAAACCCTAATCCACATCAACACCACCACTACCACCCTCCTCCCTTTGTACTCCTAGTCCGACGAGGATAAGGACGGCCGGCGAAAGGTCGCGAGAAGTTTCTAGGCCAATCACAACCCAACCCCGATCACCCCACCCACCCACTCAACGGTTCCCAGGCCATCGGGAAAGCCCTGTAAACTGAAACAGTAACCATCATTCATTTGAACTAGTACAGTGAATTCCTATTGATTTTACTTAAATAAGGTTGTGGGTTCTTCAGCATAGGCAATTCCTAAAATCAATCAATTATTCATAGAGCAAATTTCCTCAAATAAAGGCAACCTCTTCCTTGAACTATTATTCTCATAAAGAACCTTGATTATACGAGCCTTCTTTTGAGAAAATCTTTTTCTCAATTGAAACAATAGAAGGTGAAATTAACTGGTCGGCGACGGCTAGGGTAGTGGAGCTTGGGGGATAGGGCGGAGTACGGCTTGGGTGGGAGGGGTGCTTTTTATTAAAGGATATATTGGAAACTTTATAAATATATAGTTAGGGTATAGTGGTAATTTTAGAGGTTTAGGAGGAATTGTAAATTATTTGATTGGAGTTGTAATATGGACACATGTTCAAATATGATTAGACTTCAAAATGATTGTTGGTGACTCACTTTGAGTCACCATAGATCATCCCACATAAGTAAATTGAAAATAGGTACGAAAACAATTTTCTAATATATAAATATAGACTGCCACAATTTTCTAATTTGACCTCCGTGCAAACATTTGTTCCTGCTCTAAAACAAAAATTATGTGTTAGTAAAGCATAAAATATTTATTAAATTTATTTATAAATATTTAATAGATTTTACCTGAGTATAAACGTAAACTGTATAACATAAAAACATAAAAAAAAATAACTTTATTTAAAAATGGGTTTTTTGCACTTTGCACCTCAAAACCTAGATTTAGCACTTTACACCCTTGAAATATGAAAAATACAGCACTTTGCACCCTCTTTTATTTTCAAGCAAAAATTCAAGGGCAAAATAGGTAATTTAATAGTATTGGCACTTTGCACCCTCAAGACTTGAGAATTTTGTACTTTGTACCCCCAAAATAAAATATGCACTTAATACCCTCTAATTAAGAACAAATCAACAACTTTCACACCCCAAAACACAATAAATGGCCACTTTGCACCCCAAAACATAAATTAACACTTAACACCCTTAAATTTAAAAAACCCAAATCCCTTATTTTTTTCGTCAAAGTTGACTATTGGAGTGAAAAAAATTTAAGGCAAAATAGGTAATTCATTTTTTTACTTAAATTTTGCAAAATACAATTATAAATACTCGAATACTCATTTCTCTCTCAAATTTTCTTTTCATCAATATAACCATAAATAACTAAATAAAGTACAAGTAAACTTCTCGAAGCCGATAGTCTACTTCAACATCAAATACCTATAAATAATTACCTATTTTGCCTTATAAAAATTTCACCTTAATGGTCAACTTTGCCGGAAAAAATGAGGGGTTTGAGTTTTTTTTTTAATTTGAGGGTGTTAAGTGTTAATTTTATATTATGGGGTGCAGAGTGTCCATTTATTATGTTTCCGGGGTGCAAGTTGTTAATTTATTCTTAAGTAGGGAGTGTTAAGTGCTAATTTTTTTTTGGGGGGGACCAGAGATCCACAATAGAATTACCTATTTGCCCTTGAGTTTTTGCTTGAAAATAAAAGAGGGTGTAAAGTGTTGTATTTTTCATATTTTGAGGGTGCAAAGTGCTAAATCTAAGTTTCAAGGGTGCAAAGTGCCTATTTCCCATGTTTCGGGGGTGCAAAGTGCAAAAAACCCTTTACAAACATAGACTACAATACTTATTTTTAAAATCTGATATCTTATTTTCTCTCCGTCATAATTTGCTTCCAAAGAACTATCATTTGAAATATTTTGCTTTTTCCCCATAATAATTTAATAAAAAAAAAATGTCTGTGAATTAAAGTTTTGATTATGAAAAAAAAATATTGTGCTATGTGATTATAATATTATAAAGAAAATGTATCTTATTATTCAGTGGCCCTATATAGTAAATTAATATAAAATTTATGGTCCCTATTTAGATTAGCATTTCAATATATATTGATATATATAGGCGAGCCCTATCCTATTGCATTACTATACATTTTATACGGCTAAATTAATGTATGTATATATATAGGTTAATTGGTAAATTTTATGTTTGTACACAATTATCATGAATAATTATTTAATAATTCATTTAAAAATAATTGTAAGAATTCGAATTATAATTTAATATAAAAAATTATTTTAAACATCTTGGGTAAATTTTTAAATAAAAGTTATTTAGTACTAAATTTGGATGTGTAATTTAATCTATGTATAAAGGCACATCCTGCGATTTACATCCTTCAGGGTTCTAGGGCAAGGGTTCTGAGGGTCCAGGATTAGTCAAGTGTAAGCTTGTACACCTGGGTTATCAAAAAAAAAAAAAAAAATTATATAGAATATAAATCCGAATTAGCTTATTAATTATGAACTATTAATATACATTATGATCTAATAATGTATACCTCGAATAAACAGGTGTGCATGCATTTATGCAGTCAGTCTGAGGTCCAAAATCACTACACCTGTGTTTTGCATGTAATAGGTGTGAGCATATGTCTTACTGTTGTTTAAATAGTTAGAAAGCATTTTAACATGTAGGAAAAAACAAATCTCCTTTAAATTATGTTTAAATCGTTTAAATCGTTCATTGTATTTGTGCTCAAGTATAATGCGTTGTATTATTAAGCAGGGGCGGAGTTAGAAGTTTTAGTCGGGGCGAGATTGAAATGGAAAATATATAATTAAATTATTTAAAAAATTATGATTATCAAAATTTATTTTTAACATGCCGATAATTCTTATGATATTTGATATGACGTTATGAACCTTTGTTCGCGGAGAATCCGAACCTATAGTCTGACGTTTCGATAGATTTACGTCACAAATACTTGCAGAAACCTCAAAATTAGGAGAACTAGAATCTTGAGGACAAGATTTTTTGAAGTAAAAATCAACTCTCCTTTTATTCATGGTAAACCTATTTGTAAAACAAATTAAATATTATGTTATTGAATAGATTTTCCAAAAAACAACATATGAAAAATCAAAAACTTTATGTTTATAATTTTTTCTTAGAAAAATCTAGTTAAATCACTCATGTAATACTCAAGATATTGAAATAAATAAGAATCAAGAAAATCATTAAACATAATATAGATTTATGACTTATCTAAATAATAAAATTACAAATAAATTTAAATATTCATATAATTTTCAAAAAAAGTACCTTTTGATAATGGCGTTGAGTGATTCAGCCGATTTGTGAAGAAAACCCCATTTTTTTTATATAACTTGGTGAAGAAAAGTTAATTTGAGAAGTAATTGGAATTCAAAATTCAACATAATTTTGCTTTTCTTTATTAAAAGAGAATTATATTAATTGTTAAATAATATTTTCCTTATCAAATTCTACTTAAACTAGGCAACTCTATTAGTGGAACTCTATTCCTTATCTGACCACATATTTAATTACATAGACAAAAAGTTTTAATTCACACGATTCTTTTCTTTAGAAATTTAAAGATATTAACAAAAATACATAAAGTACTATTATAATAATAATATATGCACTCCTACTAATTATTTTTTTTCTCCCCTATAAATTCGCCCCTGTTATTAAGTCCAAGTTATGAATTTTATTATTTTATTTGGCATTTTTCATTATGACCCTCGAATAATGTTTTGTTTTCACAAATTCCCCTATAAATGCTAATACTTCACAGTACCCGAAATAAATTGACAAGTACATGTAATTGTCAAAAGAAATTCAGTGGGTGTTGTGGAGAAAAAATATTGTACCTCCCAAATGTACGTACATTTACATATTTGTACTATTAAAAAATTAATGATCATGAATAAAATGCACCAATTTATCAATTTTAAGTAAGTATTGTTATGTTTTTTAAAGTATATAGACGAATGTGGACGAACGAAAGTTTAGTTGTGCATGACTCAATAAGATTTATTATTGTTTATGGGTAAGCAAATAGTTTTTAGTTTTAGAATTTTTTTTTTTTGGTTTTCAAAATTTATTTTATAAAATATTGACCAATTGTGCAAATAAATTTTCTTCCCTAGAATTGAAGATAATATATGACACCTTGATTAGCATAAACGACTGATTATTACCATGGGTGCAGCTTTTGAAATGGAATATTTACATTCAAAGAATATAGTTCATTTTGATCTTAAATATGCAGTTGGTTGTAGCCTGTAGGTCTCTAATGTTTGATGAGATTAACGTAAATAAATCTGGCAATATATTTACTCTTTCTGTTTGATTGAATATAAAGAGGAGCTTCTAGGAGCAGTTCACCTTGTGGAAAACTGTCAAAGGAGCAGTTCACAGTTTTCCACAAAAATGAACTGCTTTATTTTTTTAATAATAAAAATGTCACTTGTCAAAACGGTTGAATATAGCAGGTCACAATTGTGGAACTTACTATTTTGCTCTCTCCTTGTTTTAAAAAAAATTAAAACTTTGATCATCTTCTTCACCAAGCTCAAGCGAACATGTCGATCCCCAATTATGTCCAGCTGATTTCTGGAGGTTTGTGGACAATTGTTGCTCGTTTTCTCATCTCTAGGGCATGGGTAGAGTGTTTCCGAAGTTAATTTCGCATTACATACACTAATTGACCTGGAATTTAATTCGGGCCGCGAAGAACTTGAACGGGCCGTGAGATTTCTGTTCGATTTTGATTAAAAAACATTCATGGAGTGTTTAATTGTTGTTTTCCACGTTCATTTAAGTGATTCAGAGGTTCGGGCCCTCAAGAATTTAAACGGGCCGTGAGTTCCATTCAAAATTGATTCGGATTTCTTGAGGAATCTTCATCTTTTTGTTCGAAGATTTGATTACAGCCTATTTCTTACGCAATTAACCACAACTCTTGTTGAATTTTGCAAATTGGGCTTTAAATCAGATTTCGGGTTCTTCGATTCTAGCGATTTTTTGAGTGTTTTTGTTCTTGATTCTTGTTCTACATTGCTTGTTTTGGTTCATAGTGTTTAATTTCAGGTGGTGTTTGCTTAAATTTAATTATTGATTAATTGCAGACCACATTTTTCTTACTTTGTTTTTTTCAACTTTTTTTTTGAATGATTTTTTGTGTTGTTCATGATTTCAGTTAATTGAACATGATTGGCAGGCCAAGTTATTGCAGTTGTTCATGATTTCAGTTAATCCACAAAATTAGACTAAAAGTTAATTGCCACCCTGTATTAGAGATGGTTGAAAAAACCGTTACCATTAAGTATTTGAATCGGCCCTGCAACCGATTACAATATTATTTTGGCTGCATTTGAATCTTGGCCCAAATTGGAACAAATGCCACTGCACAATAGCAAATGCCACGGCAAACCATTTTTTATTTTTAATTTTCCTTTTTCCTTTTTAATTTTATTTTATCCGTCTTTACTCCGTTTCACCTCAATATTTCACTTTCACTTTTATGGCTCGATCGCCGTTTCCAGCTCATCCATCATCATCTTCGCAAATCCACCGCCATTTTCGCTTTTCTCACCTCCGCCATTTCGCAACTCCTCCATCATCATCTTCCCAGCTCGGCTGTCATTTTCGCTCATCGGACTCTCACCTCAGCCCTTTTGCTCATCGGATTCTCACCCCGTCGTCTCTCCGCTAATCAGATTCTCATAACCGTCACCTCTGCCTCGGCCGTCGTTCACCTTTGCAGCTCCGCCGCCTAGAAAAATTAGGTTACAAAATCTCTCACTTTATTTTCAGAGAAATTAATCAAATTAGGTTTTGGTGCTGAATTTCTATTTTATATCAATTCCACATTATTTTCAATTTTGTTTTCCTCGAGTCATACCTAGAGGGCTTAAGTTCAATTTCAGTTCAGAGAACTTAATCAAATTAGGTTTCGATGCTGAATTTCTATTTTATATTAATTTCACCTTCATATAATTGTTATTCTTCTATTTAATGTCTTTCTTTTTAGTTTCGACATTTGATTGCAGAAGCTCATAGTTCATTTCATTTCAGTTGTTAATCTCTTTATGACTATGCATACTTTTCAGTATTGTGAATGGAGATGGAGAAAAGAAGTATCCTGCATCTAATTTTGTATTGAATTGCAAAGGTATTTCTTGAATGACATTTTATGGCACTAATTATTTAAAAAATTAGAATGTTTGTGTGCTTGTGTAAGCTGGACTTACAGTGTTGATTAATTCAAGGATACTATGTTTACGATCTCGATTACGAATTTCTCCTAAACTTCTTTTTCATATTTTGTCTGATTTGAACCTTTAAATTATGCAGGTGATGCGTGCACAGGGGATGTAGTTATATTCGAACAGAATGTCTATGAAATGTTAGCCTTTTTATCTAAAATTGTTGAGATTTTTATTTAGCTTTATTATCATATGATAATACTTAGATAAGATATGTTAGTACTAGAATTATTGTGTTTTAATAAGTAGAGTTCATGATTGGTACAGGTTCAATATTGCATCTCGTAGTGCAAATGGTCCTCCTTGTGGTACAACAGTCGTTGCAGGTCGGATTGTGAAGGAGAGTTATGGGGCTGTCAAGCAGCAACACACATTTACGGTAATTTTGTCAGAGAAGCATGCTAGAGGTGGTATTGCTCGATTAACTAGCCAACTAGGGAAGAACGTATACAACACAAGGAAATGCTAAAATCCCAGAAGCCAAGTAATAGGTACCAAAAATCATTAAATTATATATGAACTTCTTAAAATTTACATTCTCAATCTTATAGTTCTAAATATCTATCAGGACAACAAGAAATGGGCACCAACAAAGACACAAAGAAGAGGAAAGAAATGGAGCTTTGTGATATGAGACAAACTTTTTCATTGAGCAATAAGAAGTGAGTTTGTAGTTATGTAAATGTTAATAAAATTTGACTTCAAAACTGGTGAAATATATTTCTAAATCAAAAAAAGAAAAAACAACTATGTTTCATGATCGGGACGATTTTGTTTTCGGGTTAACCAGATGGTGATTGCTATACTTTTGAATAATGATATGAAGCTTTCTGATGAGCTCGTACATCAAATAATTGACAAGGTATGATTTCAACTAATTAAATAACTAAACTTTCCAACTTATATTTTTAATATTTCAATTGGTGATTTATTCTTCCCTGTTTTTGGATACATTTTCTAATGATCTTTTTTTCGGTTAATTTCTGAACTTGGGGTAAAATGTTAGTGTTTGTTGTATGATTTTCATTACTTCAGTTGCTTTTGCTAATTTGCAGGTAATCATTTTCTCCCTTCTTGAATTTCTTATCTAGATGATTTATTGTGAATCTTGGTGATGAAATAATTTATATAGATGCCAAACGTGATAATATGAACCTTATGCTTTAGTATGCTGGAAAAAACATGTCCTTAAAAGTGATAGTGGTTAATAAGGGTATTGTTAAAGAAAAGTTCTTTTAAGAAAGAGAGGAGATTGTGTATAGTAAAGATAATGATCCTTATGAGTTCGACTTTATTCTAAAGCATCTGAATTCTCAATTTCTTGCAAACAAGTAAAGCATAATTGATCTTTTCTTTCCCTTGATTTTGTTTTTTTTTTGTGGGGTGAGGGTGGGATACAACTTAGTATTTGTATTCTGGATTATTTTGATACAAGAACTCTATAAAATTACTAGGATTTAGTTGGAATTGACATTATATAGAATAGGATCATTTTGAATTTCAATTGAATACATAACCTTAGCCTGTAAAATGATTGATAGTGTGAATTTCAAATCTTTTTTTTCTTTCTGTGATAGATGATTGTTGATGTTGTATTTCAAGTGTGAAATCTAGAAGGATTTGATGTATGGGCTCTTCTATTAATGTAAGAGAAAATACTCGTGCATTTATCACCTCTTCCTTTTTTTTTTACTCTATTTCCTTACCTTCCCTGTATGTTTGCAGTTTGCTTACCAATATTGGCTGAATATGCAGGTTCTCGAGGAATAAAGTCCTAGATACCGTGTTATGTTCTCATCTTGGATTAACTAGTGTCCTATGGTTTTTCATTTTTGGTTTATGACTTATATTTCTTGCACTTGCTGGATTCTGAGCAATGATGTGAATCCTTATAACCATTATGTTGTGCACAAAATATTGTGTATTGAGAAGATGAATGGAAAATATTGAATATTTTTAGAATTGTTATATTGTTAAATAGTTTGAGAACTAAAATATGGTGGTTAAAAGAAATTGTTTGTTGAGACGGAAATATGGTTCTTATGCATGATATAGTTGATCTCATATAAATTAGCTAAAGTTTCAAAAATAAAAAATGAAAAAAAAGGCTAAATAAAAAATAAAAAATAAAATGAAATCCATAGGCCACGGTTGAAAAGTTGTGGCCAATATTCAAAACAAATTTTTCTTAGCTAATGCCACGGCAGAAAAAGCCACGACACATTGGGTGGCCATAACATTGGCTATGATCATTAGCCGTGGCCAATATATTGGCTATCCTCTCTAATAAATCGGAAGAACGCCGTGGTGTAGTCGAGTGGCCACCCCAACACTATTATTAACATAAATAAATCTAGCAATATATTTACTCTTTCTGCTTTGATTGAATAGAAAGATTCACAAGTTGAGTGTTTTATAAAAGAGCGGAACGTTTATTGAAGTTGCTTGCTAACATGTCCTCAAACATTTAAAAACATTAAATATAATATTTGTAGATCTAGATTATGAGCGATTTACGAATTATTAATTGGATCAACACCATGGATGAAAAAATGATACTTGAGGTTCGCCAGATAATAATACGGTTGGGACTCCCGTATTTTGATTCAGCAACATATTAATAGTTCTTTGATATGAAAAATGTTTGTAATATAAGGGGACACATGAGAGTAAAATGACAAATTTATCATAACATATAAAAATGTCATAGAGACTGCGTAGAAAATTTATAAAATTACAAGGAATTAAATAACTCCTTTCTAAATTAAAGAAGAGTAAATTGAACATTATAAATATCACAAGGGTAATTTTACAACCACACATAGATTAGTAAATATTTATTCACTAAATTGAAATATAACAATTCATTTATGCAGGTTTATTTCCTCAAATGGTGTGGAAAATTTGTTGGATAAGGATAAAGATTAGGCACTAAAGACAATAAGTAAAGGGAGGTTTTGATGAATTCCAAAACTTCAAATCTGCTAAGTATAAATTAACTTAGCTGATATCCCTTTGAAGTATAATTTTGACTAAGTAAAGAAGATATCAGAAGAGTCAAATATTCAAGGTCCAAAAGACTACTGATCTGCTGAAGGAAAGGAATCAGACTGGTGAAGATCAGCCGACTCAAATCAGATTTGTTCAAGTTTGGGATCAGCTTCGTTCGCCATCAGACGTGCACTTTCGTCAGCCAAGTGGAAAGGATCATAAAGTCGTCCCAACGGTTATAAATGCCCTGGAAGTAATAAATGCTGAAGTACAAGGCTATTTAAAACAAATGATTGAAGAAATGCTTCGCATCAGATGGGTGCATTTAATGCTGCCTGCAGAAAAGTACTGTTGACAGTACGGACAGCTGCAGAGAGCCGTTCGCGGAAATTAAGGACCAGAACTCGAGGAATTTGAATTCTGTCTCTCTTCAACGGACATTTTTCAAACCTCAAGTATAAATAGCTGAAAGAGACGAAAAGAAAAAAAAACAACACAAATCTCTGAGAAGAATTTCGAAGAAAAATCTCTTAAGTCTCAAGAACATCTCACTCATCAGCTCTGTCATTTGTTGACTGAAGCCGACGTTGAAGATCAAAGATAAAACATATTTTCTGAGTGAAAAACTGTTTGAGTGTTGTGCGAAGTGTAGATCCATCTTTGTGATTGATCTAGCTTCAGAGGATAGGTTTTCTTAGTGATTTCCTATTGCGAGCTTACGGCCAGATTCATTTGTTGTATTGGCGTAAGTGGAGTGTACTAATTACTTTGTGTTCTTAGTATAACCCAAGATCTTTGTGACTTGGAAGAGTGGACTAAAGGATATTTAAATTCATATAACCACTATAAAAATTACTTGTGTTTTTACATTTGTTATTAACTTGCATATTTTAAGATTGCATAAAACACATTCATAACTGTTTGAAAAGAGTTTAAAGGAGTTTATAAAACTGGGGATAAACTTTCAAACTACTAAGTTTACTTGTGAAAAACACTTTGAAAATCCGCTGCAAGTAATCTAAGTATTGAAACTAATTTTAACAAAATCAGCTAAGTAATTATCAGATTAGTGGTCAACGAAGCTGTTCAAAGATTTGTTCGAGATCAGCCAAGTAACTTACTGTTCGATAACAGCTTAGTCTGTTCAGTGTTAGTAAATGTTTTAAAGTTATAGTTTAAAAGAAAAAGTTTCAGAGGTCTATTCACCCCCCTCTAGACCTCATTTGACTACTTGGGACCAACAAGTGGTATCAGAGCAGGTGGTTCATTAGAATCAGCTGTCTGATCAACGAGCTAGATCCGAGTGTTTTTCAAAGTTTTTCAAAGTTTTTCAAACTTTTCAAAAAGAGCATATTTTTGAAAAATCAAAAGTTTTGAAAAATGGATTGTATCAGCCATGCTCCCCACATAGCTGGTATGAGCTTTGAAGACTGGAGGATCAGAATGGAGATCTTCTTAGCCGCCTATAATGATAACATGTATACATGTATCATCAAAGGTCCATTCAAATTCACCAAAACCATCAAGGTCGATGAAATTGATGTAGTGGTGGAGAAAGACTTAATAGAGATGACATCCGAAGAAATAAAGTTGTTCAACCTGGACAAAGTTGGGCGTTTCTTCATGACCAAGGCCCTTGACAATGATCGATTTGACAAAGTCAAGCACTGCAAGACTGCCAAAGAGATGTGGGATAAGGTTCGTGATATGAGCGAAGGAAACGACGCTATCAAAGAGCATCAGCTGAGTGTTGCTCTGGAAAAGCTGGACAACTTCAAGATGAAATCTGCGGAAGCCATTGATCAAATGGATACAAGGTTTACAAGGACGCTGAATGAAGTGTTGAATCTTGGAAAAACCTTCACTGATAAGGAGATAACCGTCAGGGTGCTGAAGGCTCTACCTCGGAAGTTCAACATGAAGGTGACAACCATGGAAGAGTCAAGAGATTTGTGAAAGATCTCTCTTACCGAGCTGTTCTCAGTACTCAAGGCATACGAGTATAAACTGCCAAGAATGGGTGTTGAAGAAACCTCTACTTCAAGTCCCACAGCTGCCCTGGTTGCTGCTGAAAATCCTAGAAGGCCAGCTTACAAAAGCAAAGAAGTGGACTCATCTGATGAAGCCACACTAATCAACAAAAAGGAGTACACTGCTGGAGGCGTTGCATTGCTGATGAACAATTTCAAGAAGTTCTACAAAAGAAAAATGAAGAACAAATATAACAATGCTTCTACTTCTAACCCTACTTCTTCTTCTCAAGATAAAGATTCTTATAAATCTAAAATGATGTGCTATAACTGCAGGAAATTGGGTCATTTCATTAGAGACTGCCCATATCCTAAAGCTGAAAAGTACACAGAAGAAGAAAAGAGAATCAGAAAAGAAAGAAAGCATCAGAAAGGCAAGGTGCTGGTGGCAGAAGCGGAAAAGCTAGCTGCTATCTATTCATCAGATTCGGATTCAGACACATTTGATGAAGACTCCTCTGATGAAGAGAGTCCTGCTCTTCTCTGCCTGATGGCTAAGGAATCTGATGGCTCTGAGGATGATGAGGTAACTCCTCTTGATAATGAATTATTTAATTCATTTGAGCTAATGATGCTAAACAATACAAGTATTGCTGAAGCATTTGCAAAGCTTAAGGAAGAGTTGATATTGCTAAAAGAGCAAAATATTTCACTGAAACTCAAGGCTGAAAAGCCAAAAGAATCAGATGAATATAAACAGCTGGAGCAAGAAAATGAGTCTCTGAAAGCTGTATGTGAAGTCCTTAAAGGGAAAGTAATGGAACTTGAGAAAACAATTGAGTCTCATGAAAAGTTATCTGTTGAATCCACTCATATGTCTAGTAAACAGAAGACACCTTTAGATCAGGATAAGTTAGAACTGAATCATACTGAAAAATTCGTATCAGCTGACAATAGTAAGGTCATCTTGTATGTTCAGACTACTAAACCTGCTTCACCTGAGAAAGTATTAAAGGAGACGAAAACTCCTAAGGCTAAAAAGAGCAAAGAGCCTAGTATTGGAAAACAGACTGTAAGCTCAAACAGAAGAGTCCTATGAAGTCTTCTGATAAGGTCAAAACCAATCAGACTAGTGATAAAACTAAGTCGTCTGTTAATGAGCAAGCATCTAGTAAACCAAAGACGCATAAAAACAAGAAAAATCAAAATGCTTGGTATGGAAATGAGTCATATTACGTGCAACCTGCTGCATATCCTCCTATGTATCATGCACCTCAATTTCCTACTTACTATGCACCATATCCTGCTCATCCCATGCATGCATATCCTGCTTATCATGCATCATATTCTGCTTATGAACATTATCCTTATCATGCTGATCATCAACAATATGATAAATCTGATGTACGTGGTAAATGCAAAGTTGTTCATGCTCCTGTTGAAACTCAAAAGCCTAAGAAGCCTAAGACATCAACATCTTGGGTTGTCAAAGGTGGAACTAATCCTTCAGGACCCTCTCAATAAGGGTACCTAAAATAATTTTATTTTGTTTTGTAGGTTAGGATTAGGAGTAGGAGTAAAGTAGAGAAGACCTGGTACTTGGACAGTGGCTGTTCAAGACACATGTGTGGAAACATACATGAGCTGACTGATGCTGTTGCTGTGGATGGTCCAAATGTAACGTTTGGAGACAGAAAGGAAGGCAAAATTGTAGCAAGTGGAAAGCTGATCAAAGGCAACATTGAGATATCTGACGTCTCTTATGTTAAAGGCCTCAAATACAATTTGCTGAGCATAAGTCAATTTTGTGACGAAGGATATTCAGTCATCTTCTCAACAGATAAGTGCTACATTGAACAGATTGGTACAGAGAAGGTAATTTTATCTGGAAGACGACAAGGGAATGTCTACACAGTGGACTGGAATTCTGTTGACAAGAATTCAAGTGTTTGTTTGGTGGCATCAACACCAAGTGAAATCAGTTGGCTGTGGCACAAGAGAATGAATCATGTGAATTTCAAGACCATCAACAGACTTATAAAGAATGATCTGGTAGAAGAAATTCCAAAGACAGTCATGAGCAAAGATAAGCTCTGTGACGCTTGTCAGTCATCATTCAAAAGCAAGAAGCATCAATCTTCTGACAGAATATTGGAGCTGCTACATATGGACTTATTTGGACCCATTGATCCCATCAGCAATGGTGGAAAGATATACTGCCTAGCTGTTGTGGATGATTATTCAAGATACACTTGGGTGATTTTCATGAAGAAGAAAAGTGAAACCAAGGAGCATCTTACAAATCTGATGGAAAAGATTCAAAACGAGAAAAGTATGAAGATACTAAAGATCAGATCAGATAGAGGGACAGAATTTACAAACTCTACTGTTGAAGAGTATTGTAATGCCAGAGGAATCAGTCATGAGTACTCTGCTTCCAGAACCCCTTAACAGAACGGAGTTGCTGAAAGGAATAACAGAACTCTGAAAGAAGCTACCAGACTCATGATAGCTGAAGCTAAACTGCCTCAAAGATTTTGGGCAGAAGCAACAAATACAGCATGCTTTACCCAAAACAGATGCATGATCAACAAGCACCAAAACAAGACTCCATATGAAGTTTGGAACAACAGGAAGCCAAATGTTCATTACCTTAGAATTTTTGGTTGTAAATGCTTTGTTTTAAATAATGGGAAAAATTACCTTACTGCTTTTGCAGAGAAGGTTGATGAAGCAGTATTTGTAGGATACTCTACTGTTAGTAAAGCTTATAGAGTCTTTAACAAAAGAACTTTACTTGTAGAAGAATCCATTCATGTAGTATTTGATGAACCTAGTCAATCTTCTGAAAAGAATCAAAATGCTAATCAGAATCTGTCTACTGATTTTCAGAAATTGAGTATTAAAAAGAATGAAGAATATGTTCCCATCATACTACCTGATCTCAACTCAGCTGCTAACTCAAGTGCTGTTCAGAATCACAGTGCTGATTGTCTAACAGAGGAGTTACAAACAGCTGACAGACAAGAGAATGTTCAACAGACAAGTGTTGTTCAATAGACTACTACTGGAACTCCAACAGTAGTGTTGCAAGATCACAACAGAGGACAACATTATGATTTGCAACCTGATCTTAGATGGCTCAAGAATCACCCACCAGAGCTGGTGATTGGTGATCCTTTGGATATAGTGAAGACAATGAGAGCTGCTGCAAGTGAAGCAATGTTTGTCAGCTTCCTATCACAAATTGAGCCTAAACAAATTGAAGAAGCTCTAAATGATTCAAACTAGATAGAAGCTATGCAAGAAGAGCTAAATCAATTTGAAAGGAATGAAGTCTGGTATTTAGTTCCTAAACCAAGTCATCAAAGAGTCATTGGCACTAAATGGGTATTCAAAAATAAAATGAATGAAGATGGTGAAGTCATCAGAAATAAAGCAAGATTAGTTGCCAAAGGGTATTGTCAAGAAGAAGGTATTGACTTTGATGAAACTTTTGCACCAGTAGCAAAATTAGAGGCAATCAGACTCTTTCTTGCCTATGTTGCTCATAAGAATTTCACAGTCTATCAGATGGGTGTGAAATCAGCTTTTCTCAATGGAGAATTGCAAGAAGAAGTTTATGTTGAACAACCACATGGATTTGAAGCATACCTAGAAGAAGACAAGGTGTATCGTCTGAAGAAAACCCTCTATGGACTGAAACAGGCTCCAAGAGCATGGTATGATACCCTATCTGATTTTCTTTTAATTAAAGGATTTCGTAAAGGTAAGGTAGACAAGACCCTGTTCACTAATGAATGGGAAGAACATATTTTGCTTGTGCAAATATATGTGGACGCCATTATTTTTGGTTCAACAAATCAACAGATGTGTGATAAGTTCTCAAAGCTGATGCAGAACAAGTTTGAAATGAGCATGATGGGAGAACTTAATTATTTTCTTGGCTTGCAAGTAAGACAGTTGCCTGATGGAATATTCATCAGCCAAGCTAAATACACGAAGGATCTGTTCAAGAAATTTGGTATGGAAACTAGCTCTACTGCTAATATTCCAATGTCTACTAGTCTTCGTTTGGATAAAGATGAAGATGGCAAATCAGTAGACATAACCAAGTACAGAGGAATTATTGGGTCACTGTTATACTTAACAGCAAGCAGACCTGATATTATGTACTCTGTTGGGGTTTGTGCGAGATTTCAATCAAATCCTAAGGAATCTCATCTCTTAGCTGCCAAAAGAATACTCAAGTATCTTAAGGGTACTGAAGATTTGGGATTGTGGTATCCTAGGGAATCTGGATTTGAGCTGATTGGATATTCAGATTCTGACCTTGCTGGCTGCAAGATTGACAGAAAGAGCACAACAGCTGCCTGTCAGTTCTTAGGCAGTCGTCTGATCTCATGGATGAGTAAGAAACAGACCTCAGTATCCATATCAACTGCTGAAGCTGAATATATAGCTGCTGGAGCTTGCTGTGCACAAATACTATGGTTGAAGCATCAACTTGAAGATTACAACATAAAAATCAGTGGAATCCCTATCTACTGTGACAATACAAGTGCAATCAGCCTTACTCAGAATACTACAAGTCATTCAAGGACTAAGCATATTGAGATCAAACATCTTTTCATTAGAGATCATATGGAGAAAGGAAATGTCATGATAGAATATGTGTTTACTGAAAATCAAATTGCTGACATCTTCACTAAATCTCTAAGTGAGACAAGGTTTTCAACTCTAAGAGCTGAACTGGGATTACTAAAATTGGATGCATAAGCTGAGGGGGAACTCATCAGAAGACTGGAGTTCAACAGCTTACTCATCATATTTATCTTCAAGGATTAACTCTCAACAGACTAGTTAACTTATGAATTCTTACAGTCAGGGGGAACGTGTAAGACTAGCGGTAGTTCTGATTAAGAGATGAAATTTGTTGATGACAGTTAGTTGAAGTTATGCTTTCAACAGAAGATTAAAGTCTTGAAGAATTGAAGAATTATTATCTAGCTGGATTGACAAACAGCCGAGGAAGGTTATCAGCTATTGGCTTTCTCTGATAACAATTTGTCATCAGGACAATAGTCCCATCAGATAAGTATTTATTTTACTCGTCTGATCGCTTGTGTAAAAGCTTACTGTTTAAAACGCTTTATCTAAAAACACGCTTTTACAAGTGATAAAAGAGCGGTACATATTCCCGCTCCTCATTTAATGCGATTTGAATTTGAAAAGTCACAACTGACGTCGCACGATCAGAACTGACAAGAAACGGATCTAACGGTTTGCTGGTATCACGGAAACCAAAATACCCTAACCTCTATAAATTCCAATCTGATCAGCTGAGTAGCTCTTTACGCACACTAAAATTCAGAACGCACTTGTGAGAAATTACTAGCAATTTTCTGCAAAATTCTTCTTATTTCTCTAACTTCAAACAGATTCGAGATGGCTGCTGAAGGTATGTACTTGGCCTATGATTCCTACTACCAATCTGGTACCGATTTGATGAAGGAGTTGCTGGAGAAGTTCAAATCGGCTTCACTGGTAAATTTTAAGGAGTATCACGAAGGGTTGATCTGGACTGACCAAGTGTTGGAATACTACCGAACTGCTACTGTTGATCTCAACACTAAGGAAATCAAAGCTACTGTCTGAGGTAAATCCATTGTTATTACCCCAACTCTTCTTCACGAGACTTTTGGGCTTCCGAACAAAGGACGACATGATATCACTGTTCTGACGGAGGAGAAGCACCAACAATTCTGGGCACTCTGTGCCAAGGAAGGAGAGATGTTGTCTGGCAACATCAAGAAGAGGCAATTGAAGAATGAATATCAGCGGATGGCTGATATGATCTCAAAGCTGATTGAAAATTGTACGTTTTCTCTGGATGCTGTTACTATGAAGAGGTTCAGCATCATGGCTGCTATCTACTACGGATTGGAAGTCAACTGGTCTGTAGTAATTTGGTACATTTTGGCTAACTTCCACGAGAAAAAGAAGGGCAAGGGTCCCCAGACCAATCACAGAATCACACTGAGTTACTTGCTATTCAAAATGGGATGTGAGGTCACAAATGGTAAGGAGATTCATACTGCAAAGGCAATGTCCAAGTACTTGCCTGTTACAAAAAGAAAAGCTGAAGAAGCTGATGTGGAAGAGGAGACTGAGGAACCAAAGGAGGTTCCTGCCAAAAGGCCAAGGAGATTAGTCAAAACAGCTCAGCTAGCTGTTGAGACTCAAAAGAAGAAGGCTACTGAAGAGCCTAAGGAAAAGGCTCCAAAGAAAGTGAAGAAAGTGGATGATGCTGAAGTTGATAAGATCATTGATCAAACCACTGCTAATGTCAGGAACATGTCTCCTGCATCATCTTCAAGAACACCATCTGCTCAAGTGCCTAATGAGACTGTCTCTCACAGGACCAGAAGTCAATTGAGGGATACTGCTGCTTCCCTACCTGTTCAAGGAAGGACAAATAAAACAACAAGGAAGCAAATGACTTTTGTGGAAGAGCCCACTGAGCTGGTGGACTTGGTGAGACAAAGCCTTCAAACCGCTGAAAGACCTGTTGGAGCTGAAGAAGCTTATGTTGCTGAAAAGACTGATGCGCAACAGACTACTCAAGCAAAGCCAACAGTTGAGGTTGCTAAACCTCAGGATGATTCTGATGTGATGATCATCCATCCCATTGCAGCTGCACCTCTTGCATCTGCTGCTCCTCAACCTGCCCCAGCTGACAAGGGAAAGAGAAAGATTCTGATCAAGAAGAAAAAGATCTCTGCAGCTGATAAGAAGAAAAAGGAGGAAGTTGAGCAGAGAAAAATGGATGAGTTGGAAGAAAAGAAGGCATTAGAACTAAAGATTCAGGAAGCTAAGGATGCTGAAAGAAGAAAAATGTCTGAAGCCGAAAGAAAGGCAGCTGAAGACGCTGAGCTTGCTATGGTCATTGAGCTAAGTAAAACTGATGCTCATGGACCAGTTCATGCTGGAGGCATCAAGATCGATGAAGACAAAGAAAAGAAGCCTAAGATGCCTGCTGGAGAGGTCAAACCAAAGACAAGTATGAAGTAAGAAGAGCTTTTGACATCATTC
Organism: Penstemon barbatus; assembly: GCA_003313485.2. NCBI lineage: Eukaryota > Viridiplantae > Streptophyta > Magnoliopsida > Lamiales > Plantaginaceae > Penstemon > Penstemon barbatus. The sequence goes on along the minus strand of CM064883.1, from coordinate 20,278,674 downwards.
ATGCTGATAAAGCTCTCTTCAAAAGGTTTGAAAAGACCTTGGCTTATTATGACTAGAAGCTAATGCTTAAGACTCTGTTCACCCACGAGAAGCCTAGATACATGAAATGGAGGGATTATAGACTGAACAAATCTATTGCAGAGCTTCAGAGTTGGAAGGAGTTAGCTGATGAGGAAAGATGGGTTCTGAATTGTCTAAGGACCGACTCTATTCAACAAGCCTTGGATCCTCATTTTGTACGGGATGCTATGCATCAGTATGCTAAGGATTATGCTATGGAGGAGGCCAAGATTATACAAAACACGTTGCCACCAAAGAGAAGAAAATCTGATGATGCTGCTGAAAGAGCAATCAATATAGCTGTTATGACCGCCTTGAAGAGATGGGCAGAAAGGTCAAGATACCAGCAAGGATCTTCAAGCGAATTGCCTCAGCTGCCAAGCATTCAACAGATAATATTTGGCAAGGAAATCAAAGATTACTATGGTATGCCTAAGGTAAAGGACCCAACGCCAAACTTATGGCCTGTTGTAAGACAAATCCGTCAAACAACAACCTTTACTGATGATGGCAAAATCATTAGTAAAATCTTTGAAGATGTAACTGATCAGCCCAAAGCTGCTGATGAACCCTTGGCAATTGAGTGGAATGCTAAGGAATCTAAAGCTGATCAGGAGACAGAGTTAAAGGATGCCCCTGTCCACTAGGAGGATGAAGGAATGGGAGCTGCTGATTCTGCTTCATCAGGTGATTTACACTCATCACTGATGGAAGCCTTCTAAATGCTGATGGAGAATCAAATAAAGGAATTGGAAGAAAAGAACAGCACGCAGCTGAAGAAGTTGCAACAAGAGTTGGCAGAGTCCAACAGACAATAGCTGGAAAGCATGCAACTCTTAACTGCAGAAACTATCAGGAATGCCATTGATAGTTTTCCCATGCCCGAAGATAATTCCAAGCAGTTACTGCAAGGCCTTGTTGATGTAAGCAGAAACGTAGAAGATGTGAAGGCTGATGTCAATCACCTTTATGCTGCCTTAAAGATAGTTGAACACAACATAGCTGATCTAACTGCTAACTTCATCAGAGTCAATGAAGAGGAAAAGGCTGTTAATGTTGCACTGCTGCAAGAAGTTTCAAAAGCTGAAGGAGTCATTCAAGAAGAACTTTCAACTATGCAACTTAACATTGATTGCTTCAATGACCAAACTGACACCATTAGCACTACTCTTCATCACTTAACTGCCAGTCATGATGTAGTGTGAATCAGAATTTGAAGGCTCTGTGTGCTGCAATGAAGATTCATTCAGCTGCCCTTAACCCTCCTGTCAAACCTGCTGCTGTCATTATTCCTGATGATGAAAAAAAGGGAAAAGAGAAGAAGGAAGAGGAAAAAGTGGAGGAAGCTGCTGCCACTCAACCTGAAAAGATTGAAGAAGCTACTGAAAAGACTAAGGCTGAAGAAAAGGTAGAAGGCAAGGATGAAGCTGCTGAAGAAGCAAAGGACAAAGCTTCTGATGGAGACAAATCAGAGCCTTACACTAAGTATAAGGATGAAGACAGATTGAAAAGGAAGATTGATGAGATAGCTGAAGAAGAAGAAATAAAAGCAACAATGGAAGCTGTTAAATCAAATATCCTTCTAGATGCTGATGAGGATGAAGAGGAAGAAGATGATGAAGAATTATCTTATGAATATAAGAAGTGCTTGAAGGATCTGATGAAGAAGCTGATAGTTAGGATAGACAAATCTATGTGTAATCAGTTTTCTTTATTTTTTTTCTTTCAGACATCTCATCTGATCAGAAAGTGTAACTTGTAAGCATTTATCAGATTATCAATAAAAGTTCAAGTTTCTGTTTCCAACATATATTTTCTATCTCAGAAAATTTTGAAGGTTACAAACTTTAGTATAGGTATAACAGGTACTTAGCTGAAGTTTTGTCATCATCAAAAAGGGGGAAATTGTTGGATAAGGATGAAGATGAAGGCACTTAAGACAATAAGTAAAGGGAGGTTTTGATGAATTCCAAAACTTCAAATCTGCTAAGTATAAATTAACTTAGCTGATATCCCTTTGAAGTATAATTTTGACTAAGTAAAGAAGATATCAGAAGAATCAAATATTCAAGGTCCAAAAGACTACTGATCTGCTGAAGGGAAGGAATCAAACTGGTGAAGATCAGCCGACTCAAATCAGATTTGTTCAAGTTTGGGATCAGCTTCGTTCGCCATCAGACGTGCACTTTCGTCAGCCAAGTGGAAAGGATCATAAAGTCGTCCTAACGGTAATAAATGCCTTGGAAGTAATAAATGCTGAAGTACAAGGCTATTTAAGACAAATGATTGAAGAAATGCTTCGCATCAGATGGGTGCATTTAATGCTGCCTGCAGAAAAGTACTGTTGACAGTACGGACAGCTGCAGAGAGCCGTTCGCGGAAATTAAGGACCAGAACTCGAGGAATTTGAATTTTGTCTCTCTTCAACGGACATTTTTCAAACCTCAAGTATAAATAGCTGAAAGAGACGAAGAGAAAAAAAAACAACACAAATCTCTGAGAAGAATTTCGAAGCAAAATCTCTTAAGTCTCAAGAACAGCTCACTCATCAGCTCTGTCATTTGTTGACTGAAGCCGGCGTTGAAGATCAAAGATAAAACATATTTTCTAAGTGAAAAACTGTTTGAGTGTTGTGCGAAGTGTAGATCCATCTTTGTGAGTGATCTAGCTTCAGAGGATAGGTTTTCTTAGTGATTTCCTATTGCGAGCTTACGGCCAGATTCATTTGTTGTATTGGCGTAAGTGGAGTGTACTAATAACTTTGTGTTCTTAGTATAACCCAAGATCTTTGTGACTTGGAAGAGTGGACTAAAGGATATTTAAATCCATATAACCACTATAAAAATTACTTGTGTTTTTACATTTGTTATTAACTTGCATATTTTAAGATTGCATAAAACACATTCATAACTGTTTGAAAAGAGTTTAAAAGAGTTTATAAAACTGGGGATAAACTTTCAAACTACTAAGTTTACTTGTGAAAAACACTTTGAAAATCCGCTGCAAGTACTCTAAGTATTGAAACTGATTTTAACAAAATCAGCTAAGTAATTATCAGATTAGTGGTCAACGAAGCTGTTCAAAGATTTGTTCGAGATCAGCCAAGTAACTTACTGTTCGATAACATCTTAGTATGTTCAGTGTTAGTAAAAGTTTTAAAGTTATAGTTTAAAAGAAAAAGTTTCAGAGGTCTATTCACCCCCTTCCCCCACCCTCTAGACCTCATTTGACCACTTGGGACCAACAAAATTCCTATGTGATCCCCATATGAATTCTTGGAATTTCAATTTTACCAAATTGTGCTTGTATTCTGTATAGAAAATGAATATTTTCATCAAATTTAAAATTATAAAGCCATTTTTTAAGATGAAAAAACTTATTACCATAAAATCTTACCAAGTGTTGATTTGCTCCATGCATGGCCACTAAGAAAGCAGGCATCATCGAAAAATTATAGCAAGACTTTAGTAGAAATGGAGTTATGAGATTTGACACTTCGGTTTGCCCTCCATATTCGGTATTTATATCTTCGATTCCTCCATATTCATTAAATATTTGAAACTTTCGAGATGTGCAATCAGTGAAAAGGCTAAATTCGAACGTATTTATTGCTGACTGATATAAAATGATTATATCTTCATATTCCACTAAATTTCCAATCATTATTCCATTCCATGCTGCTTCTGAAAGAAGTTCTGCAACTTTGATTTTCCAAAATATGTTTCCATTGCCTATAAATATTTTTGTTACTTGTGATAATTCAATATTTCTTTGTATTCCGACTGGAATTTTCTGACAAATCATCAACACATGTTATAAAATATACTAAATTAATACATGATTGAAAATTTTATTTAAGACAATAGTATAATACCTGAATATCTTCTAAAGGATTGTAATTTATCATGAAGAAGACTCTCCTTTCTCTCTGAGCAAAGTTATTCTGACTTTGATAACTTATAATTCCATATTCCAGTTCATCGGCGACTCTTTCTTCTAACATATAACTTCGAATAATACTTTCTATGAATGGTTTCTCAATTGAAAAATTACATTGGAACTTTACCTCAGCTGCATAAATAAGTTGATCAATGTCTACTATATCAATATCTAAACAATCTAATTCATTCCTTATAAAACGTCCCAGTTCAAATGACCGAACCATTTTTGAACCTTTATTTTAAAAAACAAAAACTTATTCATAACTATTTACGATATTTGCATTTGTGATATAAAATTATATGTTTATTCTCACGTGTGATACCATAAATATTGATTCAGATATCAAATCTATTTTGGATTCTGAAAAATTTTATTTAAAAATAATTTTATAAAATATTATGTATATATATCATTTTTTTATTCAATGTCAAATACGGATATCTAAATGATCGGTAGACCTATATTTATATTCGATCCATTTTTTTTGTATTACAAATCTTTCTAACCGGATCATTGCTGCGATTCTCTAATCACAGCTCAAGATATATGGAGATAATTTCACCTTTGGTACCACAATTTACCTTATTTTAAGGATTTGGTATCAAAATTATTTTACTCGATACATTTGGTACAATTACTTGACGGGACGTCACACATTTTATACTTCCGTCAAATTAATGGAGGAATTGAACACCCGTGGAGCACGTGGACATCAAAATTTACGGAATTGATGAAAAATTTATAGAATTGGTCCCATAATTAATTATTGCTGCCAATTTTTACCCCACAATACACAAATTCTATTTAATAAAATTTATATATTTGTATTAAATCTCTTATAATAATTAGATTATATATATTATATATGTAATTGATGGGGGCTATTTTATACCCCATATGATATTCGGAGTGACTCAGAGATATTTGATCGGCCCGACCATACGTCTCCATCATTATTATGATTCTGCCCGATCAGTAAAGATGTTCCTCATCGATCAGGCTGCAATCCGAGCCTGAGAAGGACAAATACCAGAGTCCTTATAGGATTATGTTTCCTTGTATGACTAGGGTTTATATCTTATAAATACCTAGATCTATGTTGTATTACACACACAAGATTAGAACTTACGCCTACATACTTGTACTAACTAAGATTAATCTAATACAAGAGCTTTTGCTATACTTATTGATATTTACATTACTCTCGTAACGTGTTGTTCTTCCTTGAGATTGATCCATCTGGAATAAAGTAACTAAGCCCTATAATCTCCATATAAACCTTATCCGAAACATACTTTATTGATTTAATCTAACCATACGAAAAACGGTTTAATCAGTAGGCGCCCACCGAGGGGTTGAGTTATTATTCGATAGACACATGGCTTTCTCGAGGAAGAACGCTCGCAACGAGGCAAGAAGCAACACAACGCACCCACCTATGACGTCGGATGATTTCCAAAACAATACAACGAATAACGAACCAATCGCCAACAATGGCGAAAACCAGCAAGAGAACGATCGACTACCAAATCAGGAAGAACGCCAGGAGGTCAATGTCCTTAATTCTCAAGAATAGCAAGAAATTGCCGCCAATGCAATACCTGAAGTCCCTAGGGTTCCTACAATTCTTCTCCCTTTAGCAGAAACAGAGGAAAAATTGAGACAAATTGCGCTGCTATTTAACTCTCTGTGTCCAGGAGGACTGTTAATTCCTGAACACGAGCCCAAAGACCCAAGAGCGACTAAGGCACATCCAGGCAGAAAGGCTCCGAGGCAGCTCGATCAAATATTGGAACAAGCAGATAGCCCTGTGACCGAACAGCGATCATCACCGAGTCCGCAAAGGAGCAACGCGAAACCTGCAGACAACAGGGTCCGAAGAAAAATGAATCGAACAAAGCTACACCCAGCACGTCGGGGATAAAAATAAAACACTTTAATTCCCGTCGATGATGATGTCACCGACCCGATCCCTAATCAACCAAAAATTGTCCGCGTCTCAAAAAAGGACATCGAAAAAATGGTACAAGAACGTCTTGAACAACGTTTACTAACTGCTCAAAATCCATGGGCAAGGAGTACGGGAGTCCAGGAAAGCTTAGCAGCATGCTCCCCATTCTGCAGGGAAATAAAAGAAGCCCAATCATCCGGGCAGGTCCCGGGACGACTACCACGATATAACGGAACAACTGATCCAGACGATTATATATTCAGCTTTACGAACATAATGAATCTATATGCACATTCCGCGGAGTATACCGCCATGTTGATGGTCACTATGTTTGAAGGGTTGGCATTGGATTGGTTTGGAAAACAACCCCCCAACTCCATATTCAGTTTTCGCGAGCTATGCAACAAGCTGACCCAACAGTTTGCCATCCAGAAGAGACAAAAACTGTCTATGAGCTACCTAGGAACTATTCATCAACAAGAAGGGGAATCCTTGAGAAGCTGGTTGGCGAGGTTTAATGTGGAGCTACTTAAGATTGATTCCCCAAATATTGATTACATAATCTCTATCCTGTTCGACCTCACCAAAAACAGCCAGTTTGGAAATGCGCTGAGTAGAAAACAACCGAGGACATTCGCGAAAATTATGACCTTGGCGTCAAAATACATGACTCAAGAAGAGATGAACTCTTTTAAGGATAAGAGTAGGAATAAAGCCTCTACCTCCGACCCAATGTGATAGGATAAAGCTCCTATTTCAAGGCCAACGGATTACGATCGATCCTTCAGGAAAGGAAACATTTTTCAAAGATTGGATTATAATCGAAGTGACCAAGATAAAAGACCTAATGTCTATACTAGATCGAGATCGGCCGAACTACCCCACAGAAATCGAGTAAACCACGTGGAACACACCAAACCGTGCGTTTCTATTGAAGAAATCTTGGTTGTACTGGAGAGAAACAATTGGATTCCACCGGCAAAAAGAATCGCACAACCAAAGCCAGGAGCTCGAAGCTACAATTTATAATGTAGATACCATCGGGCCCATGGACATCGGATCGAGGATTTTTCCATTAGAAGCAGAAATCAAAAGACTAATTGTACAAGGAAAGTTGGATGACTATGTCAAACGAAACGACCGAAGGAGAAAGAGAAGTAGGAGTCCTCGAACTCATAATCACAGAAGAACCCCCGGGAGAAGAACTCCAAACGATGGTCCATCTCAGGAACTGAACAACGATCAAGTAAACGGCACTATCCATACGATCTTTGGAAGACCAGCAGGGGGAGATAGTCGTAATGCCCGATGTAGAACCGCCAGATCGATTGAAGGAAATCTTAGATATTCGAGGGAAGTGTGGACTCTCGATAAAACTTATTATCTTCAATGAGAGTGAAGTGCCAAGAAATATCATCTGAGATTTGAAAGAAGACAACCCCGACTTTCCAATGGTAGTGTCTCTCGAGATAGCGTACTACAATGTGAAAAGAATCTTAATCGATAATGGCAGTTCAGTGAACATCATTTCCAGGGAAGTTCTAACACAGATGAATCTAGGGGAAATAACGCTTTAGAAAGTAGCCACTCACTTAGTGGGCTTTGGAGGATCAGAAATAGTCCCCTCCGGGACTACGAACTTGAGTGTCTTGTTGGGAAAGAGACCCGGACGAGTAGTAAAAATGATAAAGTTCCTAGTCGCAGAAACACCATTTGCATACAATGCGATATTAGGACGACCAGCGCTAAATTTGTTTCGTGCGGTGGTATCAACATATCATCAGAAGATAAAGTTTCCAACAGCTTCTGGGATTGGAGAAATAATGAATGATCACTGCATGACATGGGACTATTATAATACCTCTCTTACGCTGGGAAGCAGATCCAAATCTTTCATTCCAGCAAAAAGGAAACTTGAGAACGACGTCGAAAGGGCTGAAATCGAGATCCCCAGCACTGACAGAATAGATCGGAAGGGAAATGAGCCGGTCGATATAGCCATAAAACCACCAGAACACATGGATATTATGCTTGTGCAAGGAGATCCGTTGAAAACAACTAGGATCGGGACTGAACTCAGCCCGGAAGGGGAAGTAATGCTGATAAACTTCCTCAGAAAGAATGTGGACATATTCACATGGAGTGCATATGACATAGAGGGTATCGATCCAAGGGTAATTACTTATTTCTAAATATAGATCCATTGGCGAAACCCGCAAGACAAAAGAAGAGGAATCATGGACCTACAAAAGATAAAATAATTAAAGCAGATGTCGAGAGACTGCTCAAGGCCAAACAAATTCGAGAAATATATTTCTCAGAATGGCAATGCAACGTAGTCTTAGTAGCAAAAGGGGATATAAAGGACAATAAATGGAGGATGTGTAATGATTTCACCGACCTCAACAAATTATGTCATCGGGACCCTTATCCTCTCCCTAGAATCGACCTATTAGTCGATTCAACTGCAGGATTTGCTATTTTTAGCATGATGGACGCCTTCCAAGGCTTCTATCAAATTTACATGGATGAGCGAGATCAAGAAAACACTGCTTTCGTCACATAGCAAGGTGTATACTGCTTTATTGTGATGCCATTCGGACTAAGGAATGCGGGGGCGACCTACCAAAGATTAGTTAAAGTGGACTCTTTTGAATTTCCTATACAGAAAATTCGAGAAGATTCATAGGAGTAAGAGACTTAGTCTAAGAAAGGAAAGTCATTTCGTAAAATGGGATTCGTAGTCAGCAATTGGCTGTCGGATTTCGTCCCGCAACCCTATTCTATTGACTTAAAAGGTGAGCCCAGTCAGTGCAGTCTCGATCTTTATGATTCCACTTCTCTTTGCGAGCTAGCCCAACACCTGCATTTTGGTGTATTCTTCTTTCTTTCCTTGGTCTTTCGTTCCGTTATATTGATGTTCCGAGAGTTGATCGGAGAAATAATGGAAGTCTATGTGGACGACATGTTGGTAAAAAGCATGAATGAAGCTGAACACGTCAAACATTTTGATCGATGCTGCAAAATTTTAAGAAAATACCGCATGAAACTCAATCCCGCAAAAATGCACCTTTGGGGTCAAATCAGGAAAGTTCCTGGGGTATATGGTTCATCAGTGGGGAATTGAAGCCAATACCAAAAACATTTGAGCCATAACGGAGATGAAACCACCTAAGACGATCTCCCAAGTACAAAGTTTAGTAGGAAAGGTTGTCGCACTAAACAGATTCATATCCAAATCAGCGGACAGGAGTTTGCCCTTCTTTCAAACCTTGCGGAAAGCAAAAAACTTTATTTGGACAAAGGAATGCGATCAAGCCCTTAACCAATTAAAGGACTACTTGACTTTTTCCCCTCTACTTGCCAAACCAACTGAAGGAGAGCCGTTATACATTTACATATCTATCTCCGAGGTTGCCATTAGTTCGGTATTGGCAAAGATAGAAGGTGATGATCATAAACATGTCTATTATCTAAGTCAATTACTACAGGGAGCTGAGAAGAATTACTAGGAGACAGAAAAATTTGCTTTGGCTTTAGTGGTGGCGGCGCGGAAACTCCGACCATATTTCTTGACATATAAAATCATTGTGCTTACAAATCAATCACTGAGACAAGTCTTAGCGAAACCTGAAGGCTCGGGAAGGTTAACTAAGGGGCGATCGAATTAGGACAATTCAAAATCGAGTATAAACCAAGAACTGCAATCAAGGTCAAGTATTGGCTGACTTCCTATTAGAAACTCCAACCTCGATACAAGAACCTAACGACTCGACCAGCGGTGAGAATGATATCATGATTGTCGAAAATCGCACTTGGTTGATGCATGTCGACGGTGCCTCAAACAGGGACGGAGGCGGGGCCGGAATCAATTTTACCGGTCCAAAGAAGAAAGATTTGAATTATGCAATAACTTTAGATTTCATGGTAACCAATAACTAAGCGGAGTATGAAGCGTTGATTGCAGGAATGGAAATGGCAATAATAGCAAACAATAGAAGCCTTAAAGTATTAACTGACTTGAAGTTGGTACAACAGCAAATAGATGGTCTATATGAAGCAAAGGAATTCAACATGGTCAAGTACCTCGCCAAGGTAAAAGAACTGGCGGAAAAAATTGAGAAATTCGAAATACAAAACGTTCCCCATTCAGAAAATAAATGGGCGGACCAACTCTCCAGATTCACGGGATCGAGAGATGGAAGAACGGAAAGAGTAATCACTTGGTTGATCTCAAATACTCCTGGATTGACATCGACAACACACCAATCGCTAAAATAATGGAAATCGAGATAGCAGAAAAAAACTGGATAACTCCAATAATGGATTATCTTCTGGAAGGAATCCTGCCAACCGATCAGAATGAGGCCCGAAAAATAAAATATCGAGCACCGAGGTACACAATATTGGAGGGAAAACTTTACAGGAGATCGGTCTCCGAGATCCTACTAAAATGCATTTCCGAATCCCAAATCGATGAAGTACTTCGAGAAATACATGAGGGGAAGGCAGGGCGTTAGCTTTGAAATGTCTCCGAACAGGATACTACTGGACAAATTTAAACAAGGATGCAATCGAATATGTAAAAAAGTGCCATCACTGTCAAGTTCATGCAAATGTAAGTCACCAACCCGCAGAAAAGATGCACCTACTACCAGTTTGCTGGCCCTTTAATCAACGGGGAATAGATATTGTAGGTCCTTTCCCAGTAGCCAGGGTAAAAAAAAACTTACGTTTTAGTCGTTGTTGAGTATTTCAGCAAATGGATAAAATGCATCGCTCTGGCTCGGGTAACACAGTTTCAAGTAATTAATTTCTTGTGGAAATTCATAGTATGTCGGTTTGGCATCCCACGGATCCTGATCTCAGACAATGGAACTCAATTCGCGAGAAAACAAGTATTGTAATGGTGCTCTAAGTTCGGAATTTAACAAAATCTCACTTCGGTAGGACACCCAAGGGAAAATGGACAAACTGAAGTGGCCAACCGTGAAATAGTCAAATCTTTGGAAAAAAGATTAGGGGCAACCTAGGGGAGATGGTTAGATGAACTTCCTGGAGTACTTTGGGCCAACCGGACGACTGTCAAAGCCTCAAGTGGCGAGACCCCGTTCAGTTTAGTTTACGACTCGGAGGCTGTTACTCCCGTTGAAACATTGGTCCTTACCCCGAGGATTGATATGTACGACACCGAGGAAAATGAAAAGACTAGAAAAGATGATGTCGACCTGACTGAAGCCTTAAGAGAAAAAGCAGCAATACGTTTGCAGGCCGCCAAATCAAATATGGAAAAAGCCTATAATCAAAAGGTGCGTATACGAACCTTCAAAGAAGGGGACTTAGTACTAAAAAAGGTGGAAGTATCCAAGCACGTTGGGAAACTGCAACAAAATTGGGATGGACCTTACATCGTTGTAGGTGTAGGAAAGAAAGGTTCATACAAAATTGCGCAAATGGATGGAATACCCTTACCCAGAACTTGGAACGCTGTCAACCTGAGAAGATACCATGGACGTTAACTCCTACAAATCGCCTTTCCTGTTTTCTTTTATTATTTATAATGGTCAGCATTTATTCTGTTTATTCAAGCAATCAGTACGGTATAATGCAATAAAAGCTCGTGCTTAAGTTCTTTCAAAAAAGTACATTTCATGATTATACGTTACTAGCCGTTTGCAAGAAGACTTAAAGGGTTAAAACCAACAATTGGTATACAACCTAAAATTAGACAGAGTAAAACCGATTGGCTCGGTAAACACTCAACGATCTCCAAAAAGAAGACTTGAAGGGTTAAAACCAATAATTGGTATACAACTTAAAATTAGACTGAGTAAAATCAACTTGCTCGATAAACACTCACCGACCTCCGAAAAGCAGATTTAAAAAGGTTAAAGCCAATTATTGGTAAACAACCCTAAGTCCTAAATAGAGTAAAATCGACCTGCTCAATAAACACTCACCGATCTCCAAAAAGCAGACTTACAAAGGTTAAAGTCAATTATTGGTAAACAACCTAAGTCCTAAATTGAGTAAAATCGACATGCTCAATAGACACTCACCGATCTCCAAAAAACAGACTTAAAATGGTTAAAGCCAATTATTGGTAAACAACCTAAGCCCTAAATTGAGTAAAATCGACCTGCTCAATAAACACTCACCGATCTCCAAAAAGCAGACTTTAAAAGGTTAAAGCCAATTATTGGTAAATAACCTAAGTCCTAAATTGAGTAAAATCAACCTGCTCGATAAACACTCACCGATCTCCAAAAAGCAGACTTACAAAGGTTAAAGCCAATTATTGGTAAACAAATTAAGTCCTAAATTGAGTAAAATCGACCTGCTCGATAAACACTCACCGATCTCTAAAGCAGACTTACAAAGGTTAAAGTCAATTATTGGTAAACAACCTAAGTCCTAAATTGAGTAAAATTGACCTGCTCGATAAACACTCACCGATCTCCAAAAAGCAGACTTAGAAAGGTTAAAGCCAATTATTGGTAAACAATCTAAGTCCTAAATTAAGTAAAATCGACCTGCTCGATAAACACTCACCGATCTCCAAAAAGCATACTTAAAAAGGTCAAAGCCAATTATTGGTAAACAACCTAAGTCCTAAATTGAGTAAAATCGACCTGCTCGATAAACACTCACCGATCTCCAAATTTACGGAAAAAAGGGTTAAAGCCAATTATTGGTAAACAACCCACTTATTACATCGAGTAAAATCGATCTGATCGATAAAACACTCAGTGATCTCCAGAATTAAGAATTAAAAGTTAAAACCAAATCTTGGTAAAAAACCTAAGTCTTCGACACACTGACTGAAGTGAAGGTCGAAATTACATGAGCAAGAATAATCATATGAGACAAAATATAGAGAATATAAAGTTTTTATTCATCTGTATACAAAGAACATATTTCGATTTAAAAATCTTTACAAATACAAAAATGGAAAATCCTATGCAATAGATCAGAGCTTTTCACGACAATGTCCACGGAAACACCAATCTCCTTCCTAGTGCCACGACATTCTTCTTCAACCACCTAAGAAGCATGCAGCTCAGGATGGTCGACTTCTTTAGTTCGATGGCCAGGATCTGAAGATCGATTCTCCCTTTAATCGGAACAGCCACTACAAGCTAGATATCTTGTAGTGGTCATTCGACCAAAATGAGCTCCCGCTTGAGAGATTGCTGCAGTTCTCCGTCCAAAGCAGGATCTCGCGAGGACCGTCGCAAAAGTTAAAATCTACCAGCACACCCCGTCAGAAAATCACTCCGGAGGTAACATCCAAGAAAAAGGATGCCTGGTAGGTATGAACCCTCCATGTGCAAACAAAATACCATGGACCCCAACCCCATGAAGACTAAGGCTGAGGCCACATGGGACTCGTCAGTACTAGGTAGGGAATTAATGGCACTTGTCAGCACTAGGCAAGATGGTGATTGAGTAGTCAAAAATGGGTAATCATGGTAATGCGATTTTCTAAAGATTATGGGATCGCTTAGTAAAGTGAAGCGTGATGAAACTGAATTCTCCATTTTGTACGGTATAAGTGGAAATGGTGAAATGAATTGTTACCTTTTTTTAAGGAACTCTAATTTGATCCTACGGTTGGATACTACTTAAGTCAACGGACGAGAAAAGGACCTTTTGACTTTCCCTATTTAACGCGAGTAAGTTGGAACGACACAAGGATAGTCGATAAAGCTGCTCGATGAGAATGGGATATTGAGATCGAAACGACTAGCATGTCAGAACCGATACGCAACCAGGTTGATTTGATGACTAACAACTTAGTAACTTGAGAACGGTAAATCAACTGACGATCAACACATCTAGAAGAAAGAAAAATACAGTAAAGAATGAGCATTTTCACTCAAAATGCCAGATCCGTTCTTTTTACAAGGAGTTTACAAAATAGTTGATCGTTTTGAAAACTTATGAGAACCCAACAATGCAGAATTCAGCTTTCTTCTTAGAGTCCAAGAAATCTACCAGAATATTAGAAGGGGCGGTCATCCTCACTAGGGCATATAAACTCATCACTGCCTAATATACCAAAGAATTGCTTAAGGAGGTCATGACAAGCTGGATCTAACTAATGGTTCTACATTTTCCAATTCCTCCCATACCAAAGATACGACATGGTAGTATAAAAGGTTGTTTTATCTCAGGAGAATGAAGCTCGCAGTTCGTACACAGAAACATTGATTCCGAAAATAACAGACAAGCTATACTAAGAGATTAACTCTGATGAGAATAATGTGTGCGAAGGAGTTACAAAGAAACCTTTATATAGATCTTTATAAATGACAAAATAATGTCTGACAACTTCGATTGATCGGCTACCGATAAGAACGGCAAACCTACTACCCGGCAATTTTAAAATTTGAACAGAGAGAATGACTGTTCAGATAAAATATCAAGGTCAAACATACAATTAAAAGTTCTAACGACCTACATGGTTCGGCTTAGTAACATAGATGGATTTTGGAATGCATATTCTAATATCCACAAAACTCAACAACAAATTAAATCATATTGCAACGATCGGAAGTTTTGAGATTGAATATGAGTCCGATATTTGAACAAAGTGCAAGAATAGTCATAGAAATGATGAACACAATATGTTTTATTATGATATTACATTCAGCAGTATTACAGGATAAAACTTCCCTACCACATCTATTACACAAAATCAGTGTAATCCTATAACTATGTCGACTAAAATCTTCGACTTGCTGCTACGCCTCTTGAGATTGGCACCATGAGGGTGAAGTATATTGCTTGATCAGAAAATGACACTACCCATTAGTAGTCCACCCTTGACCAAAGGGGCATACGTTTTCAACAAGGGCTTTTTGCAAAACTGACGGAGGAAGACGACTGTAACAACACTTCAGCTCTCTCACATATGACAATCGCCACAATCGGACGGAATACTGAAGACAAGAAAGTGTTGGCCCTTTTTGATGAATTGACCAGCTTTCCATCAATACTGTTTCTAGTACAATGGATCCCTCGGAGAAAGATGGACCCTCCATATTTCCTATTCCACCCAAACCAAAGTAGAAAAGAGATTCTAGACAACCTAAGCGCCATTTGGTCTCCTGTTTTGTAATTCCTACAGAAGGAACTGGTGGAAATACATGTGGAGCCATTATAGTTAAGTTATCTGGAACCTGCATATTTATAAGCACATATAACATTATAAAGAACATGCTAAACGTCATACACTAAAAGCAACTTCTCGATATCCAAGGAAGACTCATGTCTATTCGACGACGACATCTTACTTATTCCCGACCTATAAGGTTGGTCGCTACAAGGCAAATACTTGGAAATAACTGAAGCAATCTACGCTAAGTCCACCAGGATAAGCTTTTATTGAGCTCTATGCATGAATCGTTTACTAACGAGCAACTAAAATTGCTTGAACTGTAAAATGATAGATATTTCTTACTATCAGATTATGTCTAATCGATCAGGTAATCTAAATTACTTCTCGATAAAGATGGTTAATAACAAAAATATATTTACACCAAAATATAATATGGTGATATAAAAATATTCCTTAACAGTCAGTGAAAAGCCTTCTATTCTTACTACTACTAATAATAATTAAAAAAAAAAAAAGGCTAAGTTGAAACATTAGAGCTGATCGGGACAAGTAAGCCTGCTCGAGTAAGCAACTTTTCTTGGAGTTGGCGTATCCAGAAACGCCACCAGTTCTTCTTGGCGCTTCTGATAACCCTGGTCATAGCCTTCATCAAAAGCACGTTGACGAGACTGGTCCGCATTGGCATTCAATTGAACCAGAGCATCCCTCTCCTTCTTAAGAGCCAATTTTTCATCACGTAACTTCTGGAGATCATCATTAAGCAGCTCAATTTGAAGGGCAAGCCCACCGGCTTTTGATATCTCCGCATCCAGTCGTAGCCTCAGGTTCTCTTTGCTGAACTGTTACGCTCCAAATACGAGTGCGTAGAAACGCAAGTATACGGTCGCTTTCAAGTAATAAAATGGTAAAGGGTGTCGAACCCACGAGGAATATAACGAATAATTATCAAGATCTATTCTAATATCTTACGCGAACTTATGTGATTAAAAGTAGTTGGTTTGTTGTTTGTTTGAACATATAAAAGTGAATTAAATAAAAACACAATACGTTGATTCTATTAGATAAAGGTTCCTAGATTTCCATGTCACTAAGAGTTATCCAATCTCGAATGATTCGCAAGTTGACGACTATACTTATGTTTGTTGTTCAAGATTTCATAATATATTCATACGTATCTTTCGATATCGTACGAACCTACCAAAGTAAACTAATCCAATTTATTTCTAAAAGGATTAAGCCTAAATGATGCTTTAGTTTCCAAATCTTAATAGAACATGAAATGATCTAGGTATATTTCTATCCTAAAATCAAATCACAACCTAGTTTTATAATCTAATCTTTAATCAACTATATCTAGCCATTAAAGATCAATCCATTTCATCTTATGGTTGGCCTAACCACAAGTTGACAAAGGCTCAAACTAGATTAACAAACACATGTAAGCATAGCAACAATCATAAACTCATCATTCAATCATAGACCAATCAAAGCTTCATGAAAACCTAGGAGTTAAATACTTAGCTACTCATATTTATAAACAAAATATTCATTACATTCAAAATATTCATAATACAAGATAAAGATAAAGGTAGGAATAAGCTTATGTAAATGGAAGCCACTACAACTCTTCTCTCAAGCTTCTTTAGTCTTCCAACCAAAGCTCCAAGCAAGAACTCTTCTTCTTTTTGATGGAGGCAAGAGAAAAATCTTTTTCAAGTATTTTGTTGTAAGTTGCAAGAGTTGTCAAATGATTTCCAACTTCTACCCTTATAACCTAGCAAACTAACACCCCCTCAATGCCTAAATTGCCCCAAAAACTATAGCAACTTGGCCCAAAAGATCCCTAAAGGAAGGTTTTAATTACAAGTGGGGAGGAAGGTTATATACATAAAGGCCCTCAAAAACGCAGAAAAACAGAACAGGTCTCGCGGCCGCGAGACCTGGGCTCGCGGCCGCGAGCCTGCAGGAAGTGGACACCTCGCGGCCGCGAGCTGGAGTCTCGCGGCCGCGAGGTCGTGGCAGAAACTTTCTGCCAGCCTCTCGCGGCCGCGAGGTTAAACCTCGCGGCCGCGAGACCTGGGCAGAAAGTTTCTGCCTCAGCTCGCGGCGGCGAGCAACTACCTCGCTGCAGCGAGGTTAGGCAGGCGCCTAATTCTTCAATTCTTGCTCTCTCGCTCGCGTTAGGCCCCCCCTCAGTCGAAGGAGACTTGCCATCCACGCACGAAACGTTCCGGATGTGCTCCAATACGTCAAAACCTACAAAACACCGACAAACAAAAGTAAAACACGAACAAAACACGAAAAACGAACAAAGGTCGAACAAAGGGACCCAAAGCACAAACGACACGAAAACACGCAAAGACACAAAGAAACTCGGATCAAAACAAGACGTTTTGAGCTTAAAGGGATATGTAATAACGACGTTTTCACGGCGTTATCAACACCCCCAAACTTAAACACTTGCTCGTCCTCGAGCAAAGAAAACAAAACAAAAACTAAACAAGCATGCTTGAGATCAAAACACCAAAACTTAACACTTTCGAATTATTCTTAAAACAAACTCCACGTGTGTGTGTGATGGCTTTTGGTTAGATTCTATCTTAGGTGAATAATTCCCGATAGGTCAAAATCATCGGTTCTATTTGCAAGGACTTCTAATGTTTAACAAATAATCCCTCCTAGCCGTAGATTGCAAACTTAACGTTCAAATCACTTCACAACACTAAGCTATAGGAATTTTAAGAGTGTTGTCCCTTTTCTTGAATTATTGACGATTTTAGTTCCTAGCTCTTTTCTCACCATACTTTTGCTTTTCTTCTTTTGATTCACAATGATAACATAGCACTTTGTGCTTTACGATATTGCAATACAAAACTAACACAAATCATGATGATTGTTAACTTTTTGGGCTACTAGCACCATTCCAACGAAATAGAGTAATTACAAAAATTGATTCATGAATTTAATCGTTTGAAGGCTTTGCCTTTCTTTTCTCTCATAGAAGTGCATACATTTTAGCAACTTCTCTACTCGTTTCTTTTAAGAGCTAGGTGTTCAAAAGTATTTTATTCTTAAAAAGGGGTTACTCCCCCACACTTAGGCCATTTATGCTCTCCTCACATTTAATTTCCAAGCTAAAGATTGGAGGGATTGTAGGTTACGCAAAAGAAGTCCTAGATCCTATTATCGTTAAAGTTCATTATCCACTTTAAATAGAATCTTAGCTATAGCCAATGTACTCGAACTTTGTAGAGCATGTTGAAAGAATAAGAGGAATTTGAAAAATTTTGACGGTTCGACTTAGCATGCCACAAGTGCAACCTTACTCCCCCAAACTTAAAATGCACAATGTCCCCATTGTGTGAATTAAGTATGACGGAATTAGGTACGCCACGACAAAACAAGAACAAAACGGAAAAACAAGCAAAACAAAACAACACAAAAAGATAAATGAGCGAACACAACTCCAATAGTTTAAACCGATAAACAACGCAAAATTAAAGAGTTTACAAGCCAACGGGAGTGAAAAAGTTTACACTTTCGAGAGTTCAAAACAAAACCAACATAAGACTGAAGTATATTTAAAATAAACCAACGGGAATGAGTAATTTTAAATCCAACGTCCCTTATGTATGCATCCCGTGGTTGCTTCCAATCTTTAGCGGTTTCGTTCATTGCGGGCTCGCTCTTCTTCTTCATCAAAGTGAAGCTCGTCTCCTTGATCCATCGGAGGTTGTGGAGGCAAATTGATACGCCCAGGAAAAGTAGTCTGGGGAAGGGCATTGTACCGGTCGTCTCCGAGCAATGTACGATGCACAGCATCATTCCTATCTTGCATAGCATAAACATACTGAGCCAGTTGTCTTTGCTTGTCACATATGTCTCGGACCCTATCGTCCATTGCTTGGACAAGATGAGTCAATCTCCCGATATCATCTCGACCCCCCATCTGTGCCTGAGTGCTCGGCTGTTCCTCGATCCGCTCCTCCTCCTGATCATCTTGACCCTGTAGACCCGGTTGACCTTCTTCATCGGGTTGACCCTGCTCATTTGCTTCACTATACTTGTATACTTTATCATTGTACACACTTTCGTAGTCCAACTTCAAAGTCTTGCAAATGGTAGCCGTACCGATCACGCCAGTCAACTTCCTCTTCTCAGTGATGACCCCGAAGTCAACTCCCGCATTTCTACACAGTCCGTCTATGAGGTGCGGAAACACAAAACTCCTTAAGTTAGGATTTTTCTTTGTAATAGTTTCCTCTATCACCTCGCGTATTATCCGACCTACATTTATTGAAAGCCCTTGGGTGAGTGCATATAGTAGGGGAATGCGATCTTCACCATAGTCGCTGTTGTGTTTGCTCGGACGGAAATGCGCAAGTAAGATCAAAGTCCAGGCTTTTGCCTCCAGAGTCAACCTCTTATGCGCCACCCTCGGAATGCCCTGAACAACCGTCCCTGGCAAGGTGATGAACTCTTTCAATTGATCCATGCTTGTCCTATCTCTCCTCATGTCTCTGTACAGCTCTTCAAGCTCATCTCTTTGGTTCGCTGGCCACTCGATCCTGTAATAAGCATTGATGGTATCTGGATCGAATTTTATCTCCCGCTCCCTCACAATTGTAGCATCGTCATCCCTTTTTACACTAGCGTTAGCGTAAAATTCTCGAACAATATCGCCGGAATAAGTGTCACGAGGTGGTTTCGTCAAGAACACGTTCCAACCTCTAGCGTTGATTTGGTCTTGTAAATAAGGATAAGCCTCCCTCTCATAGTCAACGAACCTTTCGGAAACGAATGATTGGCTTATGTCTTTCAAGTATTGGTCCGAAGCTTCCTTAAGTACGAACCGAAAGGTATCATAATCTTCTTCAACTACTTTTTTCTTTCCTCTCGGCTCCCGTGTTCGTTTGGGAAGTACACTCGAACTTGCGGCTTTCGATCTCCTAGACATTTTTCTTCGAATGTATGATTCCCTTTAATCAAAAGCACAAAATTCCCCCAAACTTATGATTCAACCAACCAATATCGACAAACCAATACCCCGGCAACACCAAAGTTAAGAACTAGCAAAATGATCAACAACTTCTCATACACATTCTATCAAACACCTTGTGTGCATTCTTCGGTTTACTAATTCTCTTTGAAATTTTCAACTACTTCCACCCAAAAATTTTCAATACCAAATCAATACACACAATATCAATCAAGCAATACCATAAGTTTTAGCCTCACTTACCTTCTGATTTGAATTGAAGAACTTGCAATTTTCGAACCCCTAGGGTGAATTCGGATTTGAGTGAGGAGTATGTGGAGGAATTGGGATTCTTGAGTGATTGAGGGAGTATTTGTATTAGCAATTGGTTGTTTGAGTGAGTTTGAGAGAGAGCCGATTGAGAGAGGTGGTTTGAGGGTGTTTTGAGAGTGAGAAGTGAGGGAGTGTTTGAGTTAGGGAGTGTGTTTAAACCGGAAAAAATTTTTTTTTTATTTTATTTTTTTTTTATTTTACGTCTCGCGGCCGCGAGGTGCAACCTCGCGGCCGCGAGACCTGGGCAGAAACTTTTCTGCCCAGACTTCGCTGCCGCGAGGTTGGGCAGAAAGTTTCTGCCTAAATCTCGCGGCCGCGAGGTCAAACCTCGCGGCCGCGAGAGCTGGGCAGAAACTTTCTGCCCAGACTTCGCGGCGGCGAGCTGGAAGCTCGCGGCCGCGAGGTTGGGGCAGAAAGTTTCTGCCAACTTCTCGCGGCCGCGAGCCATGAGCTCGTGGCAGCGAAGTTTAGACAGAAAATTTTTCCTCCGGTATACCAAATAATCCAACTTCTCACCTTACGTCGTTCTCAATCTATGGTTAGTTCGCTCGATCTCACTCGAGTTATGCTTGTTAATCCTCGATCTTTCGTGCTCGCTCATTTACCTACAACACAAAACGCAAAACGAAAACAAAAACGAACAACAAAAACGCAAAAACACAAAACACAAAATAATAGGCTCGGGTTGCCTCCCGAGAAGCGCTTGTTTATAGTCGTGAGCTCGACTTGGATACGGCATGATAACTTCACGATAGGACCACAGAAGTCCTATTTCTTTCAAATTCTCCACCCCAATAGTGTTTGACGCGTTGGCCATTCACTTTAAATTTGTTTCCGGTTGAGGGATCGGAAACCTCCACGGCTCCATAGGGAAACGCTTCAACAACTTGAAAGGGTCCCGACCAACGAGACTTGAGTTTTCCGGGAAATAATCGAAGCCTAGAATTAAAGAGTAGCACTTGTTGGCCTGGTTCGAACTTCCTTTCCACTATACGTCGATCGTGCCATTTTTTCATCTTTTCCTTATAGAGCTTGGCATTCTCATAAGCTTCCAAACGAAATTCATCAAGTTCATTCAGTTGGAACAACCGTTTTTCTCCAGCTAGACTTGCATCCATGTTTAGCTTCGTGACAGCCCAATAAGCCTTATGTTCCAACTCCAACGGTAGATGGCAAGATTTTCCGAACACAAGCTTATAAGGAGACATCCCAATTGGCGTCTTGTACGCGGTACGATAGGCCCATAGAGCATCGTCAAGTCTTAGCGACCAATCTTTCCGGTTAGGAGATACCGTCTTTTCCAAGATACTCTTTATTTCACGGTTAGATATCTCGGCTTGCCCATTAGCTTGCGGGTGATACGCAGTCGTAACCTTGTGCTTTACTCCATATTTTGCCAAAAGAACATCAAGCCAACGGTTACAAAAGTGCGAACCACCGTCACTGATCAATGCTCTCGGCGTGCCAAAACGACTTAATATATTTTTCTTTATGAAGCTCATGACTGCTTTTGAATCATCCTTAGGAAACGCACTTGCCTCGACCCACTTGGAAACATAATCAACGGCCACCAAAATGTATTGGTTCCCATTAGAAGGTACAAAAGGTCCCATGAAGTCAATTCCCCATACATCAAACAACTCCACTTCAAGAATGGTCGTTAGTGGCGTCTCATTTCTTTGGGAAATGTTTCCCACCCTTTGGCACCGATCACATTGGGATACGAACATGTGCGCATCTTTGAATAAAGTAGGCCAATAGAATCCCGATTACAACACCTTTGCAGCCGTACGATCTCCCTTGAAATGACCTCCATAGGGTGCAGCATGGCAATCTTTTAGAATTGCATTTGTGTCCTCCTCGGGAATGCACCTCCTTATGACCCTGTCTGCACAAATCTTAAAAAGAAACGGCTCATCCCATACAAAACTCTTTACATAATGTAAAAACATTTTCTTTTGTTGATAAGTAAAATCAGGGGGTAGTAAGCCACATACCAGATAATTCACGTAGTCGGCATACCATGGAGTTGGAGATAGTGCGAGGGCAAAGAGTTGTTCATCCGGAAAAGATTCGTTAATAATCTTGGGATCCTCCGTAGCTTTAGCATTCTCGAGCCTAGATAAGTGATCTGCTACTTGATTTTCGGACCCTTTTCTATCCTTGATCTCCAAATCAAATTCTTGAAGCAATAAGATCCAACGGATTAATCGGGGTTTCGCATCTTTCTTTGTCATCAAGTATCGAATAGCTGAATGATCCGTGTAAACTATTACCTTCGTACCAACCAAATATGCTCGGAATTTGTCGAAAGCAAACACCACCGCCAAAAGCTCCTTTTCCGTAACTGTATAGTTCAGTTGGGCGTCGTTCAAAGTCTTGCTAGCGTAGTAGATAGAATGGAAAACTTTGCTTTCCCTTTGGCCCAAAACAGCCCCAACCGCTATATCACTAGCGTCGCACATTACTTCGAAAGGTAAACTCCAGTCCGGTGCTACAACAATCGGTGCCGAGATTAGCATTTGCTTCAAAGTTATGAAGGCTTGCAGGCATTCATCCGTGAAGAAAAAGGGAACGTCTTTCTCTAATAAATTGCATAACGGTTTGGAAATTTGCGAGAAGTTTTTGATAAATCTTCTATAGAAACCCGCATGCCCAAGGAAACTTCGAATTCCCTTCACAGATGTAGGCGGAGGTAGCTTTTCTATTGCTTCAATTTTTGCTCTGTCAACCTCGATACCCTTACTTGATATCTTGTGGCCTAAGACGATGCCCTCTTTAACCATAAAATGACACTTCTCCCAATTCAATACCAAGTTCGTTTCTTCGCACCTTTGAAGCACTTTGCTTAGATTACCCAAGCATTCATCAAATGAATCCCCAAAGATAGAAAAATCATCCATGAAGACTTCTACGAACTTCTCGATCATATCGGTGAAGATAGCCATCATACACCTTTGAAAAGTGGCGGGAGCATTACACAAGCCGAAAGGCATTCTTCTAAAAGCAAACGTACCATACGGACATGTGAAAGTTGTTTTCTCTTGATCCGCAGGGGCGATGAAGATTTGATTGAAACCCGAATATCCATCCAAAAAGCAATAGAAAGCTCTTCCCGCTAGTCTATCCAACATTTGATCAATGAAAGGCAACGGAAAATGATCTTTCTTCGTATTTTGGTTCAGTTTTCGGTAGTCCATGCATACTCTCCACCCGGTAACCGTTCTAGATGGTATCAACTCATTCTTTTCATTCGTAATTACCGTCATTCCGCTTTTCTTCGGAACGCATTGCACCGGACTCACCCATTTGCTATCGGAAATAGGAAAAACGATTCCGGAATCCAACCACTTGATTATTTCCTTTTTGACCACCTCTTTCATAATTGGATTCAATCTTCTTTGGTGCTCAACGGACTCCTTGAAATTGTCCTCTAAGTTGATCTTATGCATGCAAAAGGTGGGACTAATCCCTTTGATGTCGGCAATAGTCCACCCGATGGCTTTCTTATGGCACTTGAGGACTCTCAATAATTTCTCCTTTTGAGTGTCCGTTAAGTCCGCCGCAATAATAACCGGAAGAGTAGAAGAATCTCCCAAGTAGGCATAGTTCAAATGAGATGGAAGTGGTTTCAACTCCAAGATTGGAGGCTCCTCAATAGAAGATTTCAACGGCTTGGGGTTTGACAACGGCAAGTCAAGAGATTCAAATCTTCTTCTATAATTCTCCCCAACCGAATTAGCTTCCAATTGTGAGATGACTTGAGCCATTTCATCAATTTCTTCATCAAGTTTATTCAAGATAGCTCCTTCGATTAAATTCTCATAGTGACTCTCTTCAAATGTACTAGCCACCAATGAATCAATCATACAAACGGAAGAGATTTCTTCCTCATCATCCGGGTATCTCATAGCATTAAAGACATCGAATTTCACTTCTTCATCATGTACCCTCATGGTGAGTTCACCTTTTTGTACATCAATCAAAGCTCTACCCGTAGCTAAAAATGGTCTCCCAAGTATGATAGGCACATTGACATCCGCCTCATAATCAAGAACAATAAAATCGACGGGGAAAATGAATTTATCAACTCTTACCAAGACATCGTCGATTTTTCCTTCCGGATAAGTGATGGAACGGTCGGCGAGTTGCAAAGAAACCGTAGTAGGTCGTGCTTCTCCGATTCCAAGCTTTTGAAAGATAGATTTGGGCATGAGATTAATGCTAGCTCCCAAATCACAAAGAGCTCTTCCAAAATACTTATCACCAATAGTACACGGGATAGTGAAACTCCCCGGATCCTTGAGCTTTGGAGGTAATTTGTTTTGTAAAATAGCACTACATTCTTCGGTTAGTGCAACCGTTTCAAATTCCCCCAATCTTCTTTTCTTTGATAGCACGTCTTTCATAAACTTGACATACTTTGGCATTTGCTCAAAAGCTTCCACAAGAGGGATGTTTATGTGCAATTGCTTCAAGATATTTAAGAATTTTTCAAATTGTTTGTCATCCTTTTTCTTTTGAAATCTTTGAGGGAACGGAGGAGTTGGATTGCTTGCCGGAATTGGTGTTGAAATGATTGGTTCTTTAGATACCTCCTTTTCCAACTCCACTTCTTCAACCAAAGACTCCTTAGTTCCACTTTGAGTCTCCTCGGCTTCCATTGGATTTTCATTAGGCATAGCCGGACCTTCATACCTCTTTCCATTCCTCAAAGAAATAGCTTTGCAATGTTCATTCGAGCCTTGATTAGGTGACTCGGTTGTACTTGGCAAAGCTCCTTGCGGTCTCACACTTAAGGCTTGTGAGACTTGCCCCATTTGAGTTTGAAGGTTTCTCAAGGCAACCGAATGTTCTTGTTGATTTTTAAACACATCTTGCAACTTAGAGTCATTGGCTACCATATATTTGGTGGTATGTTTCATGAAATCACCAAATGCATCTTCCCACGAATGCTTCGACTCTATGGGTTGCTTTTGCCTATCTTGAAATCCGGGGGGAGCGGAGGATTGATGACCTCCTTGATATGGTGGTTGTTGTTGGGCATTGTTTGGATTACTCCAAGAGAAATTTGGGTGCTTTTGCCAATGAGGAATATAGTTGTTGTTTTGATAGGGGGCATGTCCTTGATTGTTTCGATAATTGTTCCCAAGGTAATTCACCGCCTCGGGACTTCCGGGACACATGTCATAAGTATGAGCTCCCCCACATGTCACACAACTTGGCGGCATAGATTGTACTTGTTGTACTACTTCCGGCTTTTGGCCAAGCTTGTCTACTTTGTTGCTCAAGATCGCCATTTGGGCACTTAATGCCGTAATTGCGTCCAATTCGAGCCTACCCGGAGTAGATTTAGCTGAAGTTCCTCTCTCGGACGTCCATGAGTGATTGTTATAAGCCATGGTGTCAAGAATTTCCCACGATTCATCATAGGACTTGGAAAGCATAGTACCACCCGCAGTGGCATCAACGAGAGCTCTAGTAGGCCCGTGCAAACCATTATAAAATGTTTGCATCAAGATATACTCTGCTATGCCGTGGTGTTGACACTTCTTTAACAACTCTTTGAATCTCTCCCAAGCTTCATATAAAGATTCTTGATCTAATTGCTGGAAGCCTAGAATGTCATTCCTCAATTTTATAGTCTTCGGGGGAGGGAAAAACTTCCTCAAGAACTTTCCCGTTAGATCTTCCCACGAATTAATAGATTGGGATTGAAGAGAATCCAACCAATCTTTTGCAAGGTCTCTCAACGAGTATGGAAATAGCATCAACCTCAACGCCTCCTTTGTTACACCTGCTATGATGAATGAATCACTAATCATCATAAACTTCTTCAAGTGAGCGTGAGGATCTTCGCTAGAATGACCTCCAAATTGATCCGCGGCATTGAGCATATTGAACATGACTGGCTTAAGCTCAAAGTTAGTTGCCGTAATTGTCGGTCTAACGATGCAAGAACCGGGCTCATTCAACATAGGTGTACCATACTCATTAATAGGCCGATTCCTATTATTTGGCTCTTCGGGAGCAACTTGTATAGGATTAACCATAGCCGGGTTAACTCCTTGATCGTCCATGGGTAGAGATTTACCCTTCTTTTTCCTTGCTTTTCTTCGCTTTCGAAAAGTCCTCTCAATCTCCGGATCAACAAGAGCTAGGGGTGATGACGAAGCTCTTGGCATACACTAAGAGAAAGGTACCTAGGAATACAAAGATCACAAGATAAATAATACGTTCAAGCTAAGATAAACAAGAATATAAATTGGCAATAATCGTTACTACTCCCCGGCAACGGCGCCAAAAACTTGTTACGCTCCAAATACGAGTGCGTAGAAACGCAAGTATACGGTCGCTTTCAAGTAATAAAATGGTAAAGGGTGTCGAACCCACGAGGAATATAACGAATAATTATCAAGATCTATTCTAATATCTTACGCGAACTTATGTGATTAAAAGTAGTTGGTTTGTTGTTTGTTTGAACATATAAAAGTGAATTAAATAAAAACACAATACGTTGATTCTATTAGATAAAGGTTCCTAGATTTCCATGTCACTAAGAGTTATCCAATCTCGAATGATTCGCAAGTTGACGACTATACTTATGTTTGTTGTTCAAGATTTCATAATATATTCATACGTATCTTTCGATATCGTACGAACCTACCAAAGTAAACTAATCCAATTTATTTCTAAAAGGATTAAGCCTAAATGATGCTTTAGTTTCCAAATCTTAATAGAACATGAAATGATCTAGGTATATTTCTATCCTAAAATCAAATCACAACCTAGTTTTATAATCTAATCTTTAATCAACTATATCTAGCCATTAAAGATCAATCCATTTCATCTTATGGTTGGCCTAACCACAAGTTGACAAAGGCTCAAACTAGATTAACAAACACATGTAAGCATAGCAACAATCATAAACTCATCATTCAATCATAGACCAATCAAAGCTTCATGAAAACCTAGGAGTTAAATACTTAGCTACTCATATTTATAAACAAAATATTCATTACATTCAAAATATTCATAATACAAGATAAAGATAAAGGTAGGAATAAGCTTATGTAAATGGAAGCCACTACAACTCTTCTCTCAAGCTTCTTTAGTCTTCCAACCAAAGCTCCAAGCAAGAACTCTTCTTCTTTTTGATGGAGGCAAGAGAAAAATCTTTTTCAAGTATTTTGTTGTAAGTTGCAAGAGTTGTCAAATGATTTCCAACTTCTACCCTTATAACCTAGCAAACTAACACCCCCTCAATGCCTAAATTGCCCCAAAAACTATAGCAACTTGGCCCAAAAGATCCCTAAAGGAAGGTTTTAATTACAAGTGGGGAGGAAGGTTATATACATAAAGGCCCTCAAAAACGCAGAAAAACAGAACAGGTCTCGCGGCCGCGAGACCTGGGCTCGCGGCCGCGAGCCTGCAGGAAGTGGACACCTCGCGGCCGCGAGCTGGAGTCTCGCGGCCGCGAGGTCGTGGCAGAAACTTTCTGCCAGCCTCTCGCGGCCGCGAGGTTAAACCTCGCGGCCGCGAGACCTGGGCAGAAAGTTTCTGCCTCAGCTCGCGGCGGCGAGCAACTACCTCGCTGCAGCGAGGTTAGGCAGGCGCCTAATTCTTCGATTCTTGCTCTCTCGCTCGCGTTAGGCCCCCCCTCGGTCGAAGGAGACTTGCCATCCACGCACGAAACGTTCCGGATGTGCTCCAATACGTCAAAACCTACAAAACACCGACAAACAAAAGTAAAACACGAACAAAAGACGGAAAACGAACAAAGGTCGAACAAAGGGACCCAAAGCACAAACGACACGAAAACACGCAAAGACACAAAGAAACTCGGATCAAAACAAGACGTTTTGAGCTTAAAGGGATATGTAATAACGACGTTTTCACGGCGTTATCATGAACCACAACTCATCATGCTGGGCACCCAATTGCAGAGCATAGTACTTGCCCTGAAAGGGAAGAAGATATAAGTGACAAGCAACGAAAAACAATACGAGAGTAAGCCCAAATAGATGAATACCTGCTCAAATTGTTTGAAGAAGGACTGAACGAGGCGAACCTGGTAAAATGGTACCAAAACCCAGATCCCAGGATAGAGGATCGGGTTCACAAGAATCGGGCAGAACAGAGTCAAGGGGAATCTTATCATAACGAGGGGAATCAGACTCGGATATATCCCTAATCTGCACCAAAATACAAAAATCATCCAACTGACGTGGGGATTCATTCTCGTTAGGGCTCACAGAAGTTTCCTTTCCCGAGGAGGAGATTACAGTCCTCCGACCAAACCTATGCTCGGCCCGACCTCCGAAAGGACCACCAGCCTCGAAAGAAGTAGTCATTGTCGTGGTATCAGAGAATAAAAAATCCGTTAAACTTTGGGTGACAGACTGCGGAATGGAACTACCCAAAGGAGGACCAAAAATCACGCCACTGCTTACCGGCCCAACAGCTTCACTTACTTGACCCTGGCTGACAATTTGGTCAGCAGTAGAGTTTGAAAAGTTTGAATTATCTTGAGCGTAATTCTGAAATGCATGCTTGAAAGAAGGAATGGTTGTCGAAAGGGGAATATCGAAGGATTGCTCCTCGCTAAACATATCCCCAAAGGCAATCCTACTAGGAGAAGGTCTCCTTTGAAGATCTGAAGATGAAAGAGAAATTTGTTGGGAAGAATTTAAGGGAGCATTTGCATCGCTCGTACCACTAGACCCACGCGAAGGGACATCATATACTTGTGCCCCCGAGGTGACAATAGGTTGGGGTTGAAAAGGATCGTAGAAGGGCCCCTCGGTGCTGGACCTTTTTGATCTAGTATTTCTATGGTGATCGCGCGAAGAACGCTTAGACATGTTACCAAAAAGACTACTCATTCTCGGAAACTCAAGAAAATAATTGGAATATCGAGGAGAGTTATCGACCTACTGGGAGAATATTTTGTCTAAGTAGGGACGCGCAGTAAAATAACTAAGAACTTTTTACCTCAAGTATTTATACTAAGAGAAAAGACGCGATGGACCCTGTGAAGAGGCGCGAAACAAATTACCTAGCTAATGAACAGTTGCACAAAATTTGAAAGCATGCGCATAATAAATATACTGAAAATAAAGACTTATGTCTGAACATGCGATATTAATGAGAAAGTTAAATCATAAAGACGGGATACGAATCGTCTCAGAACAATGGTTAAAACAGTAAAATTACAAGTCACAACGTGACGATTACTATTCCTAAAACTACTGCTCGCCTTCGCCTTGATTTTGCTGGTCACCTTCTGCCTGATCTTTTTCATTAGCATTATTTGCTGGTTTAGGGTTCTCCTCTTCACCTTCCTGATCGCTCAAATCATTTTCCAGCTCGGGATCAATGTTAGGAGGAGGAATCGGCAAAGGAATTCCAAACTCTTCTACAAGACGCGCCAATGGGAAATGCTCAAATTTAACAGTTTGTACATCCGAAGAAGTATAATCCTCGCTGTGACGGTTAAGCCTGACATGAATGGCCTTAAAATACTCACTCCGACGATCCTCCGTTAAACCCATGGCGACCATCTGATGAACGGCTTTCTTAAAAGTACTTTCCAAAAGAGGGCCCACCATTCGATAGACTAATGAAGTGTGAACAGGAGAATTGAGGAACTCACGAATCACTTTCTCAGTAGGGTTCCTACCATATCGATCAGTGAGGCCATCAAGATAGAGGTCTTCTTCATGCTCATCCAGATAAGCCTGAAGACGCGCGACCAGAGATTCCAGCTCACTGATACGAGTAGAGTACTGAACTTGATGATCTTCCAACTACTTGGCCAAGTGGTCAACTTGCTCCTGGGCACGAGACTGTTGGGATTCAGTAAGATAAACAGCCCTAGGCACAGCGGAATATAAAAATTTTAGGACCTCTTACGGAATCTTGCCAGGATACTCTCTAGTTGTATATATATGAATAAATAAAACGATAGTATAAGTTTGCACGTTATACCTATCTCCTTGCAAATCCAAGTTGGCAGTCAGCAAAACGGACTCTGAAATTCTCCTCAGCAAAATCGACCCAAGCTCTGCAGTAGCGCCCCACGTGTTGCGCCTCTACGGGTTGATACACCACAATTACACGAAAATAATAAATCTTGATCAGCTAGAACACAAGATATATTATGATCTAGGATTTAGGAACGATTTAGGAACAAAGTCGAAAACGAAAAATTCTTCCAAAAGGAAGACATGGTTCGGTCGACTACACAGGGAGAGGGGAGAGAGAATTTTTGCTCTTGCTCAAATTTTGCTTATTGAGTTATATGAAAAATAACTACTAGAAGGCTACTTATAGTTATCTCCCTAACCTAGTCCTATTAGGACTAGGGCTCTTCTCTCCTACATGGGCCATGGCCCTCTTTAATTTAGAAGACCAAGTCTTCTAATTAATTCATGGCCCAGTTAATTAATTTGACCAGGCTTTATTTAATCTCCCAATTAAATAGCCCAATTAATTAACTTAATCTCCCATTTAATTAAATCAGACTCTAAGTCCATTTAATTAAAATCCCTTTTAATTAATTAAATCCAACTTAATTAATTAATCCACAAATCAAATTCCAATTTAATTTATGATCCTGATCCAATTCCAATTGGATCCCATTTTGTTCCAATTGGGTCGACCCAGTCGACCCACCCATAATAATCGACCCAGTCGATTATTCACCCAGTTGACCCAGTCGACTCGGTCGTTCTTATTTCCTCGCTTTCGCTTCATGTGTATTGTGTATGACCCCGTAGGTTCACCACATAATTGGCCGTGGGTTATAATTAAATATTATTTAATTAATCG
This sequence comes from Penstemon barbatus, assembly GCA_003313485.2. Lineage (NCBI taxonomy): Eukaryota > Viridiplantae > Streptophyta > Magnoliopsida > Lamiales > Plantaginaceae > Penstemon > Penstemon barbatus. The sequence continues at coordinate 20,247,453 of CM064883.1, read as the reverse complement.
AGTAAGACTTACTCTAAATCAATCGAACACTCTGTCGATTGACCATTCCAAAATTAGCACCCCTGCCAATTTGGAAATTCTCCCACACTCCACGGTCGATGTCCAGCCACAAGCCCATGGAGCCCAATCACTGGTGAATTAATTCAGTGAACCTTTTATCATTTACAATTACCATATACGACATAATCTCTCCATCGATCAATCTCCCAGTCGAGACTTAAGGGTATGGTCTTTCATCGGTTTCCCTTTTCTTTTGTCTTGACCTTATGCATTCTGGTCTCGAAATAATTCTCTTTGACTTAACCTTTATGAGCTACTTACATAAAGCTGTCAGATACCTCGGCCGAGGATTTTACCAGAATTAATTTCTCACAGAAATCCATAGGAGAATTTCCCAACCTATCAAGTTGGGTCAATGGATCCTTTGTTGATGATATGAATCTGCATACGAGTTCCTCTATACCCAATATGAGTCCACAGAGACTTTCTGGCGATCTCCAGTCAGTCGGGACTCATATCAAAGCATAGACGTTCTCGCACCAGATAAACCCTATCATCTCAAGTAGTTAGGGATCGTTCCTCGTATACTATTGTAAATTGGAATAACTTCAACCCCGATATGCGACTACCGCTTCCATGGTGAGTTATTTCCTAATTGGGGTATTCAGTGCACTTGCCATCCAGCAAGTCACCCACTTATGTGTATCGACTATCCCAGTCACGCTCGTGGACCCCAGCGTTCTCCAGTTCATCGGAGTATACACAATAGTGAGAGTCTAACTGAATCCAACGATGTCCTATCTCGATTGGATTCTATGACTCTTGAATATGTTCTAGATCACGGCCTTGGAGATCAGTCCACGGGTTGTCCCATAGCCCTGTGATCTAAGGACTTCTATCCTTATGCGTAGATAATTATTACATAAGATAAAGATGACCATATAATAAAATGCATTTATTAATCCAATTGAATGGTCCTTTCAATTAAATGCAGCCAAAATAGTTGGCTTGCAGGACACTATTCTATCAATCTCCCACTTGTACTAAAGCCAACTTTTCATACTTCTGATTCCCATCTTAGACAGATGTTTTCGGATGCCTTTGAGGCAATGGCTTAGACAGCGGGTCCGTCGTATTATCCCTTGAGGTGATACGTTCCATCTTTATGTCTCCTCTACCAATGATATAACATATCAAATGGTATCGTCTTAGTTCGTGCTTGGATTCTGATGAGATCTCGACTCCTTCGCTTGCGAGATAGCTCCATTATTATAACAGAAGATAGTAATGGCTCGACAATGCTAGGTATAACATCCAATTCCTGGATGAAGTTTTTCATCCAAACACCTTCCTTTGCTGCTTCACTCGCGGCAATGTATTATGTCTCGGTGGTTGAATCTGCGGTAGTGTTTTGCTTGGAGCTCTTCCAGCTTACCGCACCACTATTGAGGCAGAACACGTATCCAGATATCGACTTGAAGTCGTCTACATTACATTGGAAGCTAGAATCAGTATAGCCTTCCAATTTCAATTCTCTTCCACCGTATACCAAGAACAATTCCTTAGTCCTTCTCAGGTACTTCAGAATTGCCTTTACGGCTATTCAGTGCTGCTCACCTGGATCAGACTGGTAGCAACTTGTAACGCTTAAAGCGTATGCTACGTCTGGTCTCGTACATAACATACCATTCATTATGCTTCCTATTGCAGATGCATATGGTACTCGAGACATATTGCTTCTCTCTTCAGGCGTCTTTGGGGCCATAGACTTAGAGAGTGCAATTCCATGTCTCATTGGAAGCAATCCTCTCTTGGATTCTTCCATATTAAATCTCTTCAAGATTTTATCTATGTACTGGGAATGGGAGAGGCCCAGCAGTCCTTTTGATCTATCTCGGTAGATCCTTATACCTAGTACAAAGGATGCTTCTCCCAGATCCTTCATTGAGAATTGTATAGATAACCATGCTTTAGTTTCGGACAACACTTTCACATTCCAATGAGAAGAATGTCATCAACGTAAAGCACCAAAAATTCAACTGTACTCCCACTGATCCTTTTGTACACGCAAGGTTCGAACATGTTTTTGATGAATCCAAAAGTTTGGATTGTCTCATCGAAATGAATGTTCCAACTTCGGGAAGCTTGCTTCAGTCCATAAATGGACCTCTGGAGTTTGCACACCTTGTGTTCATCTCCTTTGGATGTATATCCTTTTGGTTGCTCCATGTAGATCTCCTTGTCAATGTCCCCATTGAGAAAGGCAGTCTTTACATCCATCTACCATATCTCGTAGTTATACCACGCAGCTATGGCCAGCAAGATTCGAATGGATTTAGACATTGCGACGGGCGAGAAGGTCTCCTCAAAGTCGATGCTTGACCTTTGAGTGTATCATTTTGCCACTAGTCGCGCCTTGTAGGTTATTACCTCTCCGTTCACTCCAAGCTTTCGCTTATAGATCCACTTGCAACCCATGGGAGCTACTCCCACTGGTGGATCTACCAAGGCACAGACCTTGTTCGAGTGCATGGAGTCCAATTCGAATTCCATGGCTTCACGCCACCTTCCCGAGTCTATGCCTAGCATAGCCTCTTCGTAAGTCCTTGGGTCGGTTAGAGACTGTCTAGTCTCACGCAGCAGACCGTAGTACCTCTTGGGTTCTCTACGTTGTCTTTCTGACCTACGAAGTATCGGTGTACTCTCTGATGTACTTTCATGCTCTTGTTCTCCCACTGCCTGTGGTGATGGGTCAGCTTGATCGACCTCTTTGGTCTTTTCAGCTTCAGTGACCTCATCTAGTTCTACGTTGTGTTCCTTCTTGCATAGCAAGAAATCCTTCTCCAAGAAGTGTGCGTTCCTTGAGACAAACGTAGTTTATCTTGTAGGATCGTAGAACTTGTATCCTATAGAGTTTTCTGGATACCCCACGAATTGCATAAGATGGACTTTACGTCCAACTTATCTCCCACCAGCTTATTCACATAAGCGGGAGACCCCATATGCGCATGAATGCATATGAAGGTACAATACCAAAACTCATATCACGTGATATGTTTTGGATCTGGCTTCAGAGATACTTAGCTCAGTATCTTCGATTTTCTCGATCAAGTATCATTCATTTGAAGAAGGAATTTCATGCAAGATTTCTTAATGGACGTTTACATGTCCAAAATGCTCAACAACTGACAATGTTTTGAGCGATTCTTACATTTCGAGAATCTAATTCTCTATTAAAAAATCAATTGCGTGCATGTTCGATTTTGAATTGATCCAAATCTCTTACATGCTTTCATTGATTAGGTTCTCTTCTTTTATTCCAAAAGTAATTTGGAATTGTACATCACAACGTACTTTTACCCATGAGGGTACTAGAGACGCCTTATCTCCCACTAATGCTTTAGTGTTTCTACACACTTATAAATGGATTAAATCCATTGCAATTGTTTATGCCTCTTGGTTGCCTAGCAACCAACTACTAAATCTAATTTCCATTAAGCAAGATTCGAAAGTCGGTTACTATGTACAGCATCCCAGTCAAGCTCGACCCAGTCGAGCTCAGTCTTTGAATCTTTTAATTCGGAAATATGTTTTAGTATTCGTGTATCGCCTTCGGTTTTTACAACGACTCAAGTGTGTGAAATCTTGATTATTTATATTTTATTGACTATGCATATTTTATTTAGTCGATATATGAGTATCCATACTCATTTGCTTATGTACACCTTTTGCGTATAAATCTTATAGCGCAATCAGCTCCAACCATTGTGGAACTATCACATCCTTTAAGACAAGGGATGGTATAAGCAAATTCCAATGATCTAAATAATTCATGGCTTTAGATGCATTGAATGCATCAATGAGTGCTTCATCGGGCATCCAACACCCTTATGCATTACTTTAACCATAAGGTTAAGTTCAATAAAATTTAATCATCCCTTATGGGATGAATAGGTTCAATTCCCTCTTCCCTTGATCTTAATCCATGGAAGAATCATTTTGATTGACTTTTCAACTTATCATCCTTACAGAAAAACCTCCAAGGTTATTTCCCTTTAGAGAGGATACATTCCTCTTCTTCCATCTCTCGAGCCTTTTGAGGCCTTTTCACAAGATGTTACTTCCCATTCATGGGAGACTTCATGTTTGCCTTCAAGAAAATTTGGGCTTGAGAACCATCCTCAACCCTCTGGTGAAACTTATCACCTTTCTTATTTCAAGAGTAACTTCGAAAAAGGCAGCTTGGTGAAACCTATCACCATTCCAGTCGAAGTGTAACTTCGAAATGAAAAACAATGAAATCTTTGTAAGGAGATTAGTCCTTGCTTGGACTCGAGAATAATTTCTCAAGTTTCGAAGTCATTCAAAATTCATTTGGGTTCAGTCAATTTATTTGATTCAAGTATGATGGTAAATATTCATGGATACATAACTTATGATAAACTATCATAAACATGACGATAAATACGCGGCAGATTAATATCAATGCATAATTTACAAACATGGTTTTCATTTGTAAATTACTCCCACTATTTTTGTCGAATACTTATGCCCCCACATAAGGTTCGGGAAATAAAAATTTCCTAATGGGCTCAAGGCCCAAATGCAATCGCTCAGTACCCACGACTCGTTGGCCATACCAATCGATCCACTTGGTGGGCGATCACGTCGCCGGTTAACCATCCCAGCTAACCCTTGAGTTCATTCAGCCTCGGTTTTCGTTATGGACCCACGACTCGTGAGACATCCATACTTACTCGCATTAAATCATGTCCAATACTCGTGAAGAGAAATAGTTCAATCCTAGACGACCCACGACTCATGAGACAGCGCCTAGAACCTTGCTATCCCCTCCCTTGGCACTAAACTGTGCATCGAGGCAATAGACATATCATCTTCCTATAGCTCGACCCACGACTCGTGAGACATCGAGATATATTTGTACAATATGCCTAAGACCTAGTAATTGGATAGGCTCGGACCATAGACACCATTCATATGCGCCCGTTAATCGATTTAATATTCTAATTTAGTTTTTAAGTTCAATTGGAGGTTTTAAGTTTTCTTCGTGCGAGGTCTCATCAGATTATGATTTATCTTGTTTACGTGATCTATTCTAAGCATGCAAGACATACATCAAATAATAATAGTAAACATATATCACCTAGCATTGCACATATGATTGGTCGATTGCCCATCCTATGCGATCCATCACGAGCCACATGATGGACCAATTGGTCAGTCTAGGGTGGAAATTAAATGTCCTAACTATTACAATTTTCAAACCCATACATCATGGGCCTTCTTGTAATATCCACCTTGATTGGGCCTCCATGTAATGAATTGGGCCTCCATGTCATCCAAGGTAATGGGCCTCCATGTGGATCTCCAAGTCTTCATGAGGTCTTCTTGGCTCCAAGCCTAATCTAAGCCTAGCTTATAAAAATAAAGGCCCTATTCTATTACATTCGTTTGCGCAAGCAAGGGCCCCAATCAGGCTCATTTAATTACAACCCATAAAATAAATAAACCAAAACTACACAGGGCTTAAGGGCAAAATCGACAAATCCATATATTCACTCAAGAACATGTATAAATTCACATAAGGGCATAAATGTAAATTTACCGGCTCCTTTAATTTTAATTCACAAAAATTATCCATGTTAATTTAATTTTGAATTAACAATTAACCTCTAAGATTAATTAACTCTTACTTGAGTTCTAAGAAATCTACAACTCTTATCTTGATAAAGTTGGTTAATTAAGATAGTTACAAATCTTCCAAGATTACTATCTTATCCAAAACTCTAAGTTTCCCAAATTTACAAATCTCCAAGATTCTCAAGATAATACTATTTTGAATAGATTAGTTAACTAAGGTAGTGTTCATATCCACCAAGATTTCTACCTTATCCAAAACTCCAAGTTTCCTAATTTAATAAGATCTCTAAGATCTGTTAGATATTTTCAAATTAAATTTGTTTAAAATTAAATCTGGACCATTTGTAAATAACTATCAATCTAATGGTCATTATTTGATGTAATAATCTAAACATTGTGACTTTTAGATTAAGGCATTTTCAAATCATTTGCCGTTGGTTTACTCCGAAAGGACACGACTCATAGGAAATGAGTTAGTTTTCTTATTTAAATGTGCAAAAGAGCATTGAACAAAAAGATATAGAAAAATAATTTCCTCCATTTTCAGTAGATAATTCCATTAATAAATTTGGGTTTATTGTAATTGAGTATTTGAGTTTGTTTTCGAAAGTGTAATTCGCAGACAAACAAACAGTTTATGACTGGGCTCCATTGTATCCTGGGACAAATTCGTTGTAGAACCCGTTTACACATTGGTGGGGACGAATATTGTCTTGAGGAGAGCGTAGAATCTGCGCGACTTGGAGGAAACGACTTTCGATATTGCTGAAATTTATTGTTGTGTTTCAGCGGTTCATATAACAATTTGCAACAAATATTTTCATCATTTCCAGCCCACTACTTGGTGATAATTTCCCAACAAGATCTTTAATCTTGGTAATAACTTACTAGATGAGATTAATTAAATCTCTTCTTACAATTGAAACTCTAAGTTTCCTTGTTTAATAAGATCTCTAAGATCTTTAATCTTGGTAACTTACTAGAAGAGATTAATTTTAATTAAATCTCTTCTTACAATTGAAACTCTAGGTTTCCTTGTTTAATAAGATCTCTAAGATCTTTAATCTTGGTAACTTACTTGAAGACATTAATTATAATTGAATGTCTTATCTCAAATGAAACTCTAAGTTTCCTTGTTAATTAGATCTCTAAGATCTATCCAAGATTCACCAAGATTCCATAACAACCAAATCTCCAAGATTTTGTTCAAGATTATCCAAAATTCCTGCCACGAAAAATTTTGAACCACCGTATCATAGCCGTAATTTGTTCGGCTTCAAGTTGCAATTTACCAAATCTAATTGCAATACATGATGTTTGATTCAAAATTAACGTAACATTTGCCAATTTAAAACAATATGCATGCCATTATACACATGCCACGAGAATTGTATCTACAAAAGAAAAAATTTGTGCCGAGCACTAAGGTCGAATTTAATCCTCACCAAGAGAATAAAGTTTCGATCTAATTACTTTGTTTTCCTTTTGTTTTGTTTTAATTTGTGCTTGATTCCTTAATTAATTAAAATCAACAGTTTTAATTAATTTAATCGAAAATAAAAATTAACACGATAAAATTTTTGAATCAAAATTTTACATTAACTCCAAGTTAACAGATCTACGTCCTAAAACATATACAGTCATAGAACTAGCCATACATAAATCAAACATATGATTTATAACACAGAATTTGCAAATTCATATATATACAAAGCCTAGAGTTGGCTCTGATACCACTGTTGGGATTCGGTAAGATAAACAGCCCTAGGCACAGCGGAATATAAAAATTTTAGGACCTTTTACGGAATCTTGACAGGATACTCTCTAGTTGTATATATATGAATAAATAAAACGATAGTATAAGTTTGCACGTTATACCTATCTCCTTGCAAATCCAAGTTGGCAGTCAGCAAAACGGACTCTGAAATTCTCCTCAGCAAAATCGACCCAAGCTCTGCAGTAGCGCCCCACGTATTGCGCCTCTACGGGTTGATACACCACAATTACACGAAAATAATAAATCTTGATCAGCTAGAACACAAGATATATTATGATCTATGATTTAGGAACGATTTAGGAACAAAGTCGAAAACGAAAAATTCTTCCAAAAGGAAGACAGGGTTCGGTCGACTACACAGGGAGAGGGGAGAGAGAATTTTTGCTCTTGCTCAAATTTTGCTTATTGAGTTATATGAAAAATAACTACTAGAAGGCTACTTATAGTTATCTCCCTAACCTAGTCCTATTAGGACTAGGGCTCTTCTCTCCTACATGGGCCATGGCCCTCTTTAATTTAGAAGACCAAGTCTTCTAATTAATTCATGGCCCAGTTAATTAATTTGACCAGGCTTTATTTAATCTCCCAATTAAATAGCCCAATTAATTAACTTAATCTCCCATTTAATTAAATCAGACTCTAAGTCCATTTAATTAAAATCCCTTTTAATTAATTAAATCCAACTTAATTAATTAATCCACAAATCAAATTCCAATTTAATTTATGATCCTGATCCAATTCCAATTGGATCCCATTTTGTTCCAATTGGGTCGACCCAGTCGACCCACCCATAATAATCGACCCAGTCGATTATTCACCCAGTTGACCCAGTCGACTCGGTCGTTCTTATTTCCTCGCTTTCGCTTCATGTGTATTGTGTATGCCCCCGTAGGTTCACCACATAATTGGCCGTGGGTTATAATTAAATATTATTTAATTAATCGAGTAAGACTTACTCTAAATCAATCGAACACTCTGTCGATTGACCATTCCAAAATTAGCACCCCTGCCAATTTGGAAATTCTCCCACACTCCACGGTCGATGTCCAGCCACAAGCCCATGGAGCCCAATCACTGGTGAATTAATTCAGTGAACCTTTTATCATTTACAATTACCATATACGACATAATCTCTCCATCGATCAATCTCCCAGTCGAGACTTAAGGGTATGGTCTTTCATCGGTTTCCCTTTTCTTTTGTCTTGACCTTATGCATTCTGGTCTCGAAATAATTCTCTTTGACTTAACCTTTATGAGCTACTTACATAAAGCTGTCAGATACCTCGGCCGAGGATTTTACCAGAATTAATTTCTCACAGAAATCCATAGGAGAATTTCCCAACCTATCAAGTTGGGTCAATGGATCCTTTGTTGATGATATGAATATGCATACGAGTTCCTCTATACCCAATATGAGTCCACAGAGACTTTCTGGCGATCTCCAGTCAGTCGGGACTCATATCAAAGCATAGACGTTCTCGCACCAGATAAACCCTATCATCTCAAGTAGTTAGGGATCGTTCCTCGTATACTATTGTAAATTGGAATAACTTCAACCCCGATATGCGACTACCGCTTCCATGGTGAGTTATTTCCTAATTGGGGTATTCAGTGCACTTGCCATCCCAGCAAGCCACCCACTTATGTGTATCGACTATCCCAGTCACGCTCGTGGACCCCAGCGTTCTCCAGTTCATCGGAGTATACACAATAGTGAGAGTCTAACTGAATCCAACGATGTCCTATCTCGATTGGATTCTACGACTCTTGAATATGTTCTAGATCACGGCCTTGGAGATCAGTCCACGGGTTGTCCCATAGCCCTGTGATCTAAGGACTTCTATCCTTATGCGTAGATAATTATTACATAAGATAAAGATGACCATATAATAAAATGCATTTATTAATCCAGTTGAATGGTCCTTTCAATTAAATGCAGCCAAAATAGTTGGCTTGCAGGACACTATTCTATCAGAGACGTCTCCAGAATACTGTTTAATATGTGAGGATTATCTGTCCCCATTCCCTGCTCGCCATCGACCTGGGATGGATGAGAAGAAGAAGAAGTGGAAGGACCAGCTCCTGTCGCACCACATTCTAAATTAGTCACTTTCTGAAGCAAGACTTTGTTCTTCTCCTCCAAAAATTCACACTGCTGCCTCAGAAGGGCTGCTTCGCAAATGGATGATAGCATACATGTGCTAGTCTGAACAATCAAGAAAACAAGCAAATTTGAGTAAAATCCTCTTGAACGTAAAAATGATGAATGATATCGTTTACCCTTTCAATGGAGAAAGAGGCTTTATGTAACTTCTCCAATGGAACTTTGTTAAGCAATTTCTGGATATCCCGCGTGAAAACGGAAGAAAGGAGAATCTGCGTAGCTTTATCTGTTGCACTCTCTTTCGCATCATTGATCAAAGATTCACGTTCAGAGTAGCCTGCAGCTCTTTTCCCTGCAAGGTGGTCTTCAATCATCTCGACAAGAGTAGGCTTAGGATGCAGTAAAAGCAATTTTTTAAAAACCTTAAAAAAACCTTAATGATAAACCTTCTTATATTTAATTTTTTTCTTATAATTTTTTTTAAATTAATATAAAAAAGGAATTTATTTTATTTAAAATGGAAAAAATTAATTTTTAAATTTTATGTATTATTTATTAAATTTATATTTTAAATTAAATCTTTAGCAAAATTAGTTTTAATTAAAATATTTACAAATTAATCGAATTATAAATTATTTTTAATTAGATAAATGAGCTTTAATACGATTCAAACTCGAGTACAACTTGATATTTATAAGTGATTTAGAAAAATATGATTTAATGCATTAATATAATTTTATTATTATTATTATTATTATTATTATTATTATTATTATTATTATGTTGAGAGTAGTGGTGGAAAAGTAAAATAGTTCCAACTTCAAAGGAACATACCAGATGATCGACACCAACAGGTGATTGGTCTAGTGGAAGGGACTAGTCACTATAAAGTTGCGGACTCAGATTCGAATCCCTGTTGGGAGAGGTACCCACTTAATGTGCCCGACCCGCATCGAAAGGGATTAAATCCTTGGGAAACCAAAAAAATACCAGATGATCGACGTCATTGCAATTTGATTCATTGGAATACAAAAATTAAATTAAACTCAAAGTCCACTATTAAATCTCATTTGCAATTAATAAGTTATAACTTGAGTAATGTATTCAAACCCTCTAAGAATTTGAAGGATTTCAGGTAATTAAACTATCCAACTCTACAAACTCATTCACAAGCAATACTGAATATACGCAAACCCAACAAAATCTGAAGTACAATTAAATTAGCTTTCTTTTCTCTAATTAAGGAATAAAATACCATACATGTACCTGTGGTCGTGTAGTGATGGGAAAAAATATTTCGGGGAGAGCAAATAATTTAGAGGGAATGGATGTGGTTTGGAAACAGTGTACGTGGCACTTTGTAGGTGAACGATTGGTTTAACGTTTAAGCCCTTCGTTTTACTTGTCCAGGATTTTCTTTTTACTTTCGGATTTTAGCTATTCGATATATATTTGGATCGTTCAGATAAAAATTCGCTTGAACTCGATTTGATAAAATTAAATTAAGTTTGAATAGTGTGTCATTCAACGCTACTCGACTCAATTACACCCCCAAATGTAATGGTGACTCGACCAATTTTCTTTATCTTGGCCTAATTAAAAAGATAAGATATCTATGTTTTTTAATCTTTTTACGATATTATCTTTTATTGGTAAGCATGGAAGGAGCCAGAAATTTAAATCGAGGGGGGCGAGTCTTGGTAAAAAAAAAAAAGTATAAATTATTTTTATATATCATAATTATTATTTTTTATACTAATTGATATATATATATATATATATATATATATATATATATATATATAAAATCAAGTAAGGTAAATCTATTGGATAATATATATTCATTTCTATATTATGAGATAAGCAATCATTAGACATAAGAAAAATATGAAGTAACTTGACGAAATGCAAATATCAACAACTAAAATTTAACTTAGACATGTTAAATAGCGTTCTACGCACTTTCATGAAATTTATTAGAATTCACCACATGGATTTGGCTAAATCCACTTACTTAGCTTGGGTCTAACTCAACCTCAAAAGCTAACTTGTAAGGTGAGAATTGTCCAAGACCTTATAAGGTGGACTTAACTATTGTTTTCAGCCAATGTGGGACAATTAGTCTCAATACTCCCCCTTCACGTGTGGGCGAGCTGAATGTGTGATTAAAGCCCAATATTTGCGAATTATAAACATGTGGGTAAGAGTCCAACACGCGGATTTGCCCAGACCATGTGGGTGAAGAATAAATCCCATCATGCGCGCAAGGAAGAGCCCATCACGGAAGGAGGTGGCTCACTTCAACCTGGGGCTCTGATACCATATTAGAATTCACCACATGAATTTTGCTAAATCCACTTACTTGGCTTGGGCCTAACTCAACCTCAAAAGCTACCTTGTATGGTGAGAATTGCCCAAGACCTTATAAGGTGGACTTAACTATTATTTTCAACCAATGTGGGACAATTAGTTTCAATAAAATCTGATAATCGATTTCTACCATATATTTTGTCGATAAACAAAAAAGTAGATCAAGCAAGTCATCTAAAACAATATAAAATTTATCTCCTAAGTAATAAAAGTAAGAATAAATTTAAATATTCATGATTTAAAGTTTTAGAATAACAACTTTTTTATAATATTTTGATGATTAACTTACCCACTTTGTTAAGAAAATAGGAAAGAATAACTATCTAAGTTTAAGAAGGAAATTACATTTATGTGTAGAAATTTTTTCCTTGATCATCTAAAATTATTGTAAAGGTTAATTAATTGAACAAACTGTAGGAACTTTCTTATTCAATTTCTACTTGAATAGGTAAGTGAATAATAAATATTGTAGGTTCTATGTTCAATCACCTGAGTCAACATTAATACTTTGGAGACTTGAATTTTGGATTTGGGTTATGATTAGATGATCAATTAAAAAAAAAATAATGACTATATGACCAATTTAAAAAAAATTAATGTTGACTGAGGAATCAGGTAATTTATAGGAAGTGATGCATTAAAACTAGGAAATAAGTCACGGGCTGGGGTTGCGGGTGCCCCCATCCGCACCCCATGTCCCTCCGCCCCTGAGTCTCTTCCACTAGAACAATCACATTTTTTCATGCCTTTTCAAAATTTAAAAATTCAGTATTTGTATTGCTTATGCTGCACGATACTGATCCAGTATTTGCATTGATTATGCTTAAAAATTCTTCTCAATATCTTTCGTACATGAGTCATCTATTGCATATTCTTGCAATGAGCTACAAGGATATACTTTTGAATGACCAATTTGAAATTGAACATTGCCAATTGGAATCCAGTTTCCTGTTGCCTGAAATTTGAGAAAATGATACTGGTAAGACGAAGAATTATAATCTCAGTTAGCATTTATGCATGGCGGATAACGTCACCTACATCGCTTTTATTGAAAGGTTCATATTCAATTTGAAAGACTTGATCTGAACACCATGCTTGCAACAACCAGCGATCAGAGGATCATGGACAACTTTATTGTAGCAAATATTGTGCCTTCCCAATATGAGCAGCATAGAACAGGTAAGAAACTGCGATAACATAATCAAATGATCAAATGCGAACACTTGTAGCTCCATTGTCCATGCCTTTATCTCTGATTTTTATCTATAATTTATGAAACTTCAGCTTCAAAATTCTCGTAGATTGGTGTTCACTACTGAAATAATTATCGTATTTTGAGTTTCAGCATGCACTCAGCAAATTTTCTATGAAGTTTGATTGCCTCATTTTAGTCCAAAAGTTTCCCACAAGGATCTCAGAAATTTTTTGTTCGTCTATAATTTGTCATACATAGCATTCTGTTGAAATCTTAAGCCTAGAAAAGCAAGAATTTCAGTTTTCATAAACTAACTGCTACAGAAACAAGTGTACTATTTTAAACAACAGATGTATGAGAACGACTCAGACTACTTGTTCTTGCCAATAGATCATTCATCATTGTCTCTGGTGATATGGGCAATGAAAGAATCCAACTCGACACGAGACACACCACCTTCTTCAGTTGCCCGTCGAACGGTAGCACCTAACTCCTGGGCCCTCTTTCTTATCTCGTTCCCTTCTTCCGATGCCATTAATATTTTCACAACATTCTCAATAGTCGATGCTTTCACTAATTCTTCCCTTTGTGTCCATTCCCTCACAACAAGGCCTATCTTCAGTATATCTGCCACGAGCATCGTGTTTCTTGGTTGGTCTGAATGCATAGGCCAAGCTGCTATAGGCACTCCCATTGTAATGCTTTCTATGCACGAATTCCATCCACAATGGCTCATGAATCCACCAGTTGATGGATGAGCCAAAATTTCTGGCTGCGGTGCCCAATCTCTCACTACTATTCCCACTCCTTTCACCCTCTCTTCATAACCTTCAGGTAGTTTAGCTCTTCTGACTTCTCCATCGAAAACATTTCCTTTATCGGCATCCCTTAACACCCATAAGAACCTCTGCTTGCTCTGTTCTAACCCGAACGCTAGCTCTTCTATTTGTTCATCGGACAACGACGTTGTTGTCCCGAAAGTAACGTACATGACGGACTTCGCCTCTTGTTTATCAAGCCACTCTAAACATTTGATGGATTTGTTAGCCGAAGAGAATTTAGTAGGAAGTATTGGTCCTATAGCCCAACTCTTCCTGTTACCAGTTTCATCCTCCCTATCTAATAAATCCAAATAAGGGGCTTCTATCAATCTACAGGTGTTGTAGATATCTCCAGCTCTATATTTCAGTGGCTCCATTTGTAAAGCTACCAAATTTTGTACCTCATCTGTTATACATCCTTCTATAGACGGCAACTCTTTCGGGAGTTCTATCGGGAAAGGTATGCCCTTGTTCTCGCAATTGAAAGAGAATTGACAAAATGCGGAGATACAGTTGAATACATAAGATTTTGCATTAGGAATTGAAGCAACATCTTGAACCACCACTGCCATCATTGGGTCGTGAATGACAACAACCCGATTGGATTTGGAGGACATGTCCCGTAAGTAAGTAGCAAACGGTTGGCGTAGGCTCAACGTGGCATCCCAGGCGGGTTGAAGCTGTGACGGAAATTTATTTGATGAGTTGGGGTTCGGAGGTGGAGAGGCGAATGATGGGGTAGGGAGATCGTGAAAATGGATCTTGGCTATGTCATGAGGGCTTAAGCCATTGGCACGGACTTTGGCTTGGCGATTGTGGATGGCAAAGCCAACATAGTAAACGGGGATATTGTACGAGGTTATTAGACAGGAGAGTTGCATCAACTGATTGAGGTGTCCCTGAGCCGGAAATGGAACCATGATAACGGCAACATGAGGTTGTTCTGTGCTTTCATTATCATGCTGAATTTGGTGATTTGTTATGCTCCCCATTGAATGAAGTTACATGAGTAGTAGCATATGCCCCCATGATCTTAAATAGAGTAAGAAACTTGGGGAATACTCTAGAAGGGGTTACTTTTCGTGGTGCACAAGTAATAAATCATTTTCATAGGAAGAGTTCACTTTTGTGAAACCATGGATCAAAATTTTCATTTTTTTCGTCAAAAAAATCGAAACGTTCCGTTGTTAAATCAATGGAAACGAAAAAAAAGTTGTATTTTCGAAACTCTGTATTTGCTTTGGAAATTTCTTTTTTTTCTTGATTTAGTTCTTGATTTTTTTTCTTTGTTACCATAGGTGTGATGATAATGTAATATAATGTGAGGCAGAGATGATCCATCAAGAATTCTGATTCATTGGGAGAGCTAACACTAACAGCCATGAGAAACAAAACAAGGTATATAATCCAAGTGGTGCAGCAAAATTTCATTCTATCTTCTCTTGCCTTCTATTAAAATTGTCTTCTTGCTTGATATTTTTTTCTTTTTTTGGTCCAAAGCAGCTCATTGTTTGGCAACACATGACGTAAATGCTTATGCTAGCTTCACATTTTGGACCATATACTTTGAAGTAATGAGAGCATTGCTTGTTAATCTGATATCTTTCCTTTTCATACAGTTCCAACAAGTAATTTATATCATTTATTTTAAGTTGTCGCAATTTTAGTATCTTTGAATTAGTCCTTAAATTGCTAACAAATAAATTAGGGAGTTTTGTCCTTTTGGTTGATAATTCATTACGTCACCTTGCCAAATTAACTTATATTAGAGAAAAATTAACACCTTATTTTTTTTTTTTAGTTTCCCAATGGTTGAAACCCTTTCGATGCGGGTATTAACACCTTATTTTCTTTCATTTCTTTCCTTAATTATTAGGGCAACCTCAATTTGTTTGCTTATGTAAAAATTTATAGGGGTTTTTGGCAAGTTAACTTCCCGTGATATGTCTAATAGGCAATTTACCTTCCTGTGATATGAAAATAGGTAATTTACCTCCTTGTGAAATGAAATAATGGACAATTTATCTCCTTGTGATATGAATTAATGAGCAATGTATCCCCTTGCTAGTGGAGGTGTTGCACATACTCTATAATGCGACTGAGACTTCATTTTCATATAAAAAATAAACCTATTTGACCTTACCATTGGTAACATATTCTTCTCACTTATCCCCCTGTGATATGCATAAATAGACAATTTATCTCTCTGTAATATGCGTAAATTGGTATTTTACCCCCATGAAATAATGTAAAAATCAAGAGGGAGGCAGTGTGCTTCTTTTTTAAAAACATAGGGAGATATTTTGCTCTTTTATTTATCACAAGGAGTTAAATTGCATATTTAGAAAAACAAAGGGGGTTAATTTGCTATTCGCACAAATTTATAGACACTAAATTTAATTCCGACGAACATATAATTAAAATTGCGGGTAAGAATACTAAAATTACAACAACTTAAAATATATATTCTGTAAATTATTTACCTAAATTACAAATGTCTTATTTCCACGTCCCTCCCAAAGTTAAAGGATTAATTAAAGCTTCTTTTCCCCAAATGTCACATAGTGTAAATTATAACAACAGAACACCCCTTTCTAACTAACGACCACTAATATTCATATTAGAAAACAAAAGTGGTCGTTATGTTCCCTCTATAAGAAATGTCTTATAGAGAAATGTCTTCTTGAGAAATGTCTTATTTGTTCCCGCTATGACAAAACATAAGATTACAATTTTATGAAGGTTTGGTCAAATTACCAAAACCTCATTTAGGTATCTAAAACTATAATAGCACCCCCTCAATTTTATTTTGAAAACCGCGAAACCTCTTCCTCATCTTTTTTATTCTTTACAATTTCTACAATTTCAAGATGCTTGTTACTATTGCTATCAAGTCCAATATGCTTGTTACTATTGGCAAACTACCCATTCAATGACTTTCGCACTAGACGTTTTCAATGTGGGTTCGGGTCAATTCAATAATAGAGACATGTTAGCATTTGGCCCTTACTTCTCCTTTCAAGGATTATTCAAAAGAGACAATCCAATACTTCTTGATCGTGAATATTTGGAGAAAAAAAAAAGACTTTAGTTTGAACTTCAGGTAACTATATTAGTTCATCTAATTTTTTATACGGTAAAAGTAAAGAAATTTTAAATTAAAATTTTCATGTACTTAATAAAATATGATTCAATTAAAATATCAAGAAGAATCATATTTTAAATGTTTACAAACTATAACACTCCACATAAAATGATAAGCTATACTCAACTTGAGATACTTATTTCATAAATAAAGAAGAAAATCCAATTTATTAAAATATGAAAATTCTTTTGCAAATAATACACATATTGAGGTTATAAATTAATACATAATCTGGCAGTTAATAATTTCCAATGGACATTTAGGAAATACTTTATTACTACTTATATTTCAATCCCAATAAATCCCAAATATCATAATTATGCCCATTAATTGCCGGTAGGAGTTAAAGCCGTTGGGGGGAAATTGTAGGTGATTTTAAATTGAGGGGTGTTCTTGTATTTTTTTTATACCAAGGGGGTTTTGGTTATTTGGTTAACCCTCGTGGAGTGTTCAAAATGAGTAGCTTCAAATGGGTTGCATACAACTAAAGAACCAAAATAGTGTGAGCTCCTTATCTAGATCAAAGTTGGATTGTTTGTCGAATTTTTCTTGTTTGCTTTGGTTTACCGTGTACAAATTGAACAATATGCTCTTGTATTTCGTAAGACTATTTGGATATCGTAAGAATCGAAAAATATTATCTTTAAGATATTGCACTCGAAAAGCTAGTTACGTATATCATTCTTCGAATTATTCGAACTCAAGTAGCTAGTATTATATACCATGCATTAGTCAGTTCACAATCAACCCGTATTAGCTACACTTTTTGTTGCCTTCTTCTAGCCCAACTCAAACAATCTCCCGCACGAGTTAAATTATAAAAATTTAAAGCTTTCCCGGATATGACATATTGCAAGTTAGAGACAAACAATACAAATTTGTTTTCCGCGCGGAAAATTATCGGAGCTTTTTCATATGCCATGGCCTGACCTCACGTGTTAAAGACAAATAATATGAATTTGTTTCTCACACGTGTTAAGTAATTAAACACATGATTTTTTAAAATGTCCTTTATTGAGATTAAATGTCCCACATCGGTTGATAACAATAGTCAAGTCCACCTTATAAGGATTTGAGCAATCTTCACCTTACAAGCTAGCTTTTGAGGTTGAGTTAGGCCCAAACCAAGTAAGTGGACTTGATCCAATCCATGTGGTGAATTCTAATATGGTATCAGAGCCCCAGGTTGAAATGGGCCACCTCCTTCCGTGATGGACTCTTTCTTGCGCCCATGATGAGATTTATTCTTTATCCACACGGTCTGGTCAAATCCGCGTGTTAGACCCTTACCCACATGTTAATAATTCGCAAATATTGGGCTTTAATATGTCACGTGTTGGGCTTGTTTCACCCACACATTCAGCCCGCCCACACGTGAAGGGGGGGTATTGAGACTAAATGTCCCACATCGGTTGATAACAATAGTCAAGTCCGCCTTATAAGGATTTGAGCAATCCTCACCTTACAAGCTAGCTTTTGAGGTTGAGTTAGGCCCAAACCAAGTAAGTGAACTTGACCCGATCCATGTGGTGAATTCTAATATCCTTGAAACCAAACTCACAACAATATTGAGTGCATTTCACAACACAAACTGAAGTAGTTTGGGTAAAAGATAAAACAAAGATCAACTACACTTATGACAAAAGTAGACTTATAACCTCAAAAGATTTAAGAGTACTTTAGAGCATCTAAGTAGATATATATCCTCATATGACAAAAAAAACGTAGATATATATCCTCCACCAGAAACTTATCAGCAGTGGCAATTATTTTTTGTAAAATATTATAATTTGCAAACTCAAGTTCAATCATTATCATTATATTATATAATTGGCTCTTTATCTTTGCAACAAATTATTTTACTCTTTCTTTAGATTACTATTAATAATAAAAAAACAACAAAATACTTATGATTTTCATCCATGTAAATGCCAAATGAATACTTCTAGGCCTTTCACAAAATATATTCTAACTTACTTCTAAGATTAGAAACACAAAAATGTAATCTAATATGTATTAACTCGAATAAAATCAGATGAAATAAAATAAACAAAATTTATGGTTTTAATCTGCAGTTTATGCAATGCAACTTGTAGTTGGTTTGGTACTCAATACTGTCAATTAGAATTAGATGCCCCACCCCAACAAAAAAAAGTTTCTCTCAAGCATCTGAGATTCGAACTCGGTTTCATTACTTTGGAGGATCATTAGTAATATATAATTTATGCTAAATTACCCATACAAAAAATTGTGAAAAAATTACTGATTTAAGAAAAATAAGAGAGTCTCAAGGCAAACAAAGAATTCCGGAATTATACCTTATTTTGTTTTCACTGATTCAAAAGCAGAAATTTTGACTGAAACGATGAAAATTTGGATCCATGTAAATCATAATCTATACTAATACTAAAAGTGTGAATATTTTAAGTTTTTTTCTTTTTTGTGAAGACAAAAATGCCCTTATTCAACTTGTAAAGTATAATAAAAAATATAATTAAACATGAATTTTCCTTAAATTTTATCATCAAAAATTTGGTAGGAAAATATTTTAAGAAAATTTGTAACTTCCTTTCCTCCTAACCAAGCACCATGAATATGGAAGAAAAACAAAACTAAATTCAAATTAAACTATATTAACTCTAATAAATAAGAAATTAACTCTTACATCACTTTTATAATTTCATTATTGTTCTCTTATAACACATAAAAATAAAAATAAAAACACTATTATATTGAATAGTTGCTAAATTATATATGTAAAATTATTATAATGTATTATCAAAATGTTATTATGTGCAAAATATTATTTGTATCATTTAAAGATTTAGTACAATATGTCACTCCTTAAAAAAAATTATATTCTCTTAAATATCATGAAACATATTCAAGTAGAATCGCATCTTACCTATGAATGAACAAAAATGTTTATGACATAGTGAACTAAGTAATCTTTATTTGACGTGAGAAACATTACCTTAAATTTTCATGGAAATCTTTTCGACAAAAACGTGTGAATTAAGTGAAAAAAAGGATATGAGAATTGGTGAAACCGTTCAATTTGATGTAATTAATGAAAATATGTGAAATCGATCTTGATGAAATTTATGAACGGTGAAGTAGGTGAATAAAGAGGCAAATCAGTAATAAAAAGTGCCAGTAAAATCGATAAATACATGTGAAATCGATGAAATTCGGGTGATATTTGTGAAAACATGGGAAACAAATCGGTGAAATCGGTGAAAAACGGGTGAAATATATGAAGAATGGGTTAAATCATTGAATAAATGTTAAAGTATATGAAATCAATGTGAACTAAACCACTAGAAAATTTTTGTCTTTTTTGTTTGAATATGAAAAAATAAAAGAAATTGATGAAAAATAGGAAAAGCAATGTACAATAGGGTATAATTGATAAAAAAAAAAACGAGTAAATCAGTAAAACAATATAAAACCAGTAAAAAAAATCAATGAAAATTGAATTAAACTAATTAGTATAATAAGTGAAATGGCTTAGATCGATAAAGAAATATCTTTCAAATGATAAGGTAAGTGAAATAATTTGAAATATACTTAAAAGTAATTGAAGATGTATAATTATTTAAGTTGAAAATTCGATAACTTCATGTGAAATCGATGAAAATTCAAGTGAAATTAGCGACAAAAATGGATGATATCGGTGAAACGATGAAATTTTGTAAAAAATGATGAAATAGGTGAAAAATGGGTAAAATCGGTGGAAAAGGCTAAAGTCCGCGAAAACATGTGAAAATTGGTTAAACTGGTAAAAATGAATTAAATCAATATAACAAAAAAATTTCAACCAACAAGAACAAAATCAAACCAAGAGATAAATGGTTTAAACCAAAAAAAACTAAAGAAATCGATGAAAATTTTCATGATGAAGTTAATAAATTGAATAGCAGTCATTAATATGTGGTATTTTATGATATAATTAAGTTAAATTTACTCCGATTTACAACAAAATACCACTGAAATTAAATAAACATGTACAACGTATGTAATGGTATGTGAAATCATAAATACATTTGAAATCGATAAAAAAATTTGGGTAAAATTTGTGAGAAATGGATGAAAACGGGTAAAATCGATTAAAACAAAGGTAAAGTTGGTGAAAATATTTGAAATCAATGAAAATTAATTCTAATGGAATTTCTAAGAAAAATGATGAATTCAGTAAAATTTGGTAAAATCGGTGAAAAAAGGGTAAAATCGGTCAAAAAACGTAAAGTTGGTAAGAACATATTTAATCAATGAAAAATTCTGGTGAATAACATGTGAAATTAGTGAAAACATATGAAAAATAGGTAAAAATGGGTTAAATGATAAAAATGAATGAAATCAGTTAAAGAAATAGTATAACTGGTGAAATCGGTAGAAAAATGGTTTACACTAAATAAGAAATACAAAAGAAATGGACTAAAAATGAGAAAACAATGAAAAATATTATAAGCTGTAAAAAAAAGGGATAAATCGCTAAAAAAAATAAACCGATAAATTATTTTAAAGAAATGGATAAAATCAGTAAAAAAAGCTTGAAGTCGGCGAAACATGTTTAATCGATGAAAAATTTAGGTGAATAACATGTGAAATAGGTGAAAACGAGTTAAACTTTAACCGACAAAAACAAGGTGAGATTAGAAGAAAATGGTTTAAATTGGAAAAAAAGATCAACGAAAAAGGGAAAACAATGAAAAATATTATAATCGATAAAAAACGGAAAAATCGACAAAAAAAAAAAAAAAAACAGTGAAAACATATGAATCGATGAAACTTCGGGTGAAATTGGTAAACACTTGTGATGTTTGTGAAAAAACCGGTGAAACCAGTAAGAAAAAATTATCGTGAAATCGATGAAAGTTCAAGTGAAATTTTTGAAGAAACGGATGAAACATGTGACATCGGTGAATAACGGATAAACTTGACATGAAAACTACTATGATGTAATGAACTAAAAAAGTTCTTATGATCTTATTTGAACCAATTTTATAAGATGTAATTAATAAATTAGTCATCATTTTATATATAATTAACTATTCAAAGTCATCATTTTTTTTATAAATTAATAATAATTAATAATAATAAATTTCATAAAAAATAAATTGACCAATATATGATATTCTATGAAATAAATAGCTAATTTTACTCTAATTTATGAAAAAAGTCATCATTTTTTTTATAAATTAATAATAATTAATAATAATAAATTTCATAAAAAATAAATTGACCAATATATGATATTCTATGAAATAAATAGCTAATTTTACTCTAATTTATGAAAAATACCCATGAAATTAAAACTAGACACGTACAACGTACGTGCACCTTTCTAGTCCTAAAAAAAGCATGAAAAATACTTACTATAAACTATAACTGCTACCTTTTGATGATAGGGCAAGGCTAAACATTGAGATATGAGGGGAAGAAGTATCACAAGACAAAGAAGAACTCAAACTAGTTTCTTTTTGCAATAGGTCATTGTCTCTGGTGATATGGGCAATGAACGAATCCAACTCGACACGAGACACACCGCCTTCCTCAGTTGCCTGTCGAACGGTAGCACCTAACTCCTCGGCTCTCTTTCTCATCTCGGTCCCTTCTTCCGATGCCATTAATCTTTTCACAACATTCTCAATAGTCGACGCTTTCACCTGTTCTTCCCTTTGTGTCCATTCCCTCACAACAAGACCTATCTTCAGTATATCTGTTACGAGCATTGTGTTTCTTGGTTGGTCTGAATGCATAGGCCAAGCTGCTATAGGCACTCCCATTGTCATGCTTTCTAAGCACGAATTCCATCCACAATGGCTCATGAATCCTCCAGTTGATGGATGAGCCAAAATTTCTGGCTGCGGTGCCCAATCTCTCACTACTATTCCCACTTTCTTCACCCTCTCTACGAAACCTTCAGGTAATTTAGCTCTTCTAACTTCATCGAAAACATTCCCTTTATCGGCATCCCTCAATACCCATAAGAACCTCTGCTTGCTCTGTTCTAACCCGAGTGCTAGCTCTTCTATTTGTTCATCAGACAGAGAAATTGTTGTCCCAAACGAAACGTAAATAACGGACTTTGCCTCTTGTTTATCGAGCCACTCTAAACATTTGAGTTTGCCATCATCAGATTTGTTAGCCACAGATAATTTAGTAGGAAGTATTGGTCCTATAGCCCAACTCTTCCTATTACCAGTTTCATCCTCCCTAGCTAATAAATCCAAATAAGGGGCTTCTATCAATCTACAGGTGTTGTAGATATCTCCAGCTCTATAATTCAGCTGCTCCCTTTGTAAAGCAACAAAGCTTTGTACGTCATCTGGTATACATCCTTCTATAGACGGCAACTCTTTTGGAAGTTCTATCGGGAAAGGTATGCCCTTCTTCTCCAAGTTGGAAGAGGATTGAAAAAATGCGGAGATACAGTTGAATACATAAGATTCTGCATTAGGAATTGAAGCAACATCTTGAACCACCACTGCCATCATAGGGTCGTGAATGACGACAACCCTATTGGCTTTGGAGGACATGTCTCGTAAGTAAGTAGCAACCGGTTGGCGTAGGCCCAAGGTGGCCTCCCAGGCGGGTTGAAGCTGTGTAGGGTATTTATTAGATGAGTTGGGGTTCGGTGGTGGAGAGGCGAATGATGGAGTAGGGAGATCGTGAAAGTGGATTTTGGCCACATCGTGAGGGCTTAAGCCATTGATACGGACTTTGGCTTGGCGGTTGTGCATGGCAAAGCCGATGTAGTGAACGGGGATATTGTACGAGGTTATTAGGCAGGAAAGTTGCATCAGCTGATTGAGGTGTCCTTGAGCTGGAAACGGAACCATGATAACGGCAACATGAGGTTGTTCTGTGCTTTTATTATCATGTTGATTTTGGTGATCTCTTAAGCTGCCCATTGAATGAAGTTGCATTAACATGAAGGTTGTGTTTTTTTTTTCCTTTTTCTTAAATAGGTGGGGTGTGATGATAATGTAATGTAATGTGAGCCAGCCAGAGATGATCCATCAAGAATTGTGATTCATTGGGAGAGATAACACTAACAGCCAATGAGAAACAAAACAAGTTGCCAAACAAAACAAAACACTAACAGCAAAATTTCTATTAAAATTGTCTTCTTGCTTGTTATTTTTTTCTTTTCTGGGTCCAAAGTAACCATTGTTTGGCAACACATTACCTAAATGCTAGTTAGCCTAACATTTTGAACCATATACTTTCAGGTAAATGAGAGCATTGCTTGTTAATCTGACCTCTTTCCTTTTGATACAGTTCAAACAAGTAATTTGTATTCTTTTTAAGTTAAGTTGTCGCAATTTTAGTCCTATTTGAACTAGTCCTTAAATTGCTAAGCAAACAAATAAATTAGGGAGTTTTGTCCTTTGGTTGCTAATTCACCATGTCACCTTGTCAAATTAACTTAAATTGGAGAAAAGTTAACACCTTATTTTCTTGCATTTCTTTCCCTATGTACTAATTATTAGGGCAACCTCAATTTGTTTGCTTATGTAAAAATTTATAGGGGTTTTTGGCAAGTTAACTCCATGTGATACGTCTAACAGGCAATTTATCTCCTTGTGAAATGAAATAATGAGCAATTTATCCTCTTGTGATATGAACTAATGAGCAATTTATCCCCTTGCTAGTGGAGGTGTTGCACACACTCTATAATGCGACTGAGACTTCATTTTCATATAAAAAATGACCAATTTAACCTTACCATTGGTAACATATTCATCTCACTTTGCCCTCATGTGACATGCATAAATAGGCAATATATCTTCCTGCAATAAGCGTAAATTGGCATTTTACCCCCTTGAAAAAAATGTAAAAATCAAGAGGAAGGCATTGTGCTTTTTTTTTAAAACACAGGGAGTTATTTTGCTCTTTATTTTATCACAAAAAGTTAAACTGCATATTTAGAAGAACACAGAGGGTTAATTTGATAGTAACTCGAATTTATAGACACTTTCTGACGAACATAGGATTAAAATTACTGGTAAGAATACTAAAATCACAACTTAAAACATACATTCTGTAAATTATTTACAGAAATTACAAATGTCTCATTTCCATGTCCCTCCCAAAGTTAAAGGATTAATAAAGCTTTTTTTCCCCAAATGTAACATATAGTGTAGATTACAACAACAGAACACCCCTCTCTAACTAACGAACACTATGAATATTAGAAAACAAATTAAAAGTGGTCGTTATGTTCCCTCTATAAGAAATGTCTTATTGAGAAATGTCTTATTTGTTCCCGCTATGACAAAACAGAAAATTACAATTCTCTGAAGGTTTGGTCAAATTACCATAACCTCATTGGGCATCTTCAATGGAGACCTAGATTGCACGTATACGGATACGACGATATGTTATAATACGATACGAATATGGCGATACGAATTTTTAAAATTTATAAGATTCGATACGGCAAAGATATGCATATAAAATAAAATAATTTTATATTATGCATAACAACATAACTAATTTGATCCTTTTATTATACCACAAAATAAATAGATCATATTCAAAATATATATTGTCCACTAATTTCTGATTGGACAACATCACATAAAAGTTATATGCTAAAATTGTCCAAGACCATTCAAAATACACAAAAGTTATATCAAAAGTTAGAAAAGTTAGAAAAAACCCGACTTAATTTGAAATTTTCAACTAAACATCACGAGGATGGACACCCATATCCAAGACCATTCAAAATACACGTTTTTTTTTTAACTTTTAATTTATTAATTTTTAACCCATAACTTTGAAAAACTAACAAAAACACCTCATGCGTATCCAAAACGTACTGTACCCGTATCCGAATTATTTTTTATTTAATTTAATTAGGATACTCCAGATGGCGTACTGTACGAGTATCCCACGCGTATCCGTATCCTCGGAGTACTGAATACTGCACGGGGCCATTTTTCGGAGTATCCGTGCAACCTTGATGGAGACCCTATATGGGTCATCAAACCCATCAACTTCCAATTTGGGGACTGAAATCAGAAAAGTTGAGCTCCAATGGAAGCCCTATCTCAACCATCAAAATGATTTCAACAACCTCTTGCCATCAAAGATAGGACCAATTCTTCTTGACCCCAAATTTTGGTAGGAAACTTTTCACACTCCAACGCCTATTTGAGACTAAACAACGGTAACATTTCTTTTGAAAAAGATCCGTTGTAAATTTTTTGTATAAATTAAACATCACTTTCAACAAAAAAATTACACTTGCAATTACAAATCTAGATATAAAAAAAATACAGAAAATTAAAACGAAAGGAAAAAAAAAGTTACAAAGATTCAAATTTTAAATCGAAAAGAGAGGCAGAAGAAGAAAAGGTAAAAAATTATATCTTGATGGCTGCTTAAAAATCGACACGTGACATCAGAAAATCATATCTATCTTGATATAATATAAAATTTATTATATTATATGGATAAGAAATCTGATAATATACCTTGATATTTGAATTCAAAGCAACATGTGGCATTTTTAAAATTTACCATATGATATAATATAAAAAGTTAGCAAGATATAATATTTGTAATATACACTTTATTCTCGTTTTTATATTTGATTGTATTTTTAAATGGGTTTAATTTTATTTTAGTATCAATTTGACTTAATTTTAAATAATGAGAAATATTGATGTTCCATTTTGATGGTTGTGCATTGAAATATAAAACATATGCCGGGGCCCCAAAACATTGTAGCAGTTTTCAAATGAGTATTTGATTACCCA
This sequence comes from Penstemon barbatus, assembly GCA_003313485.2. NCBI lineage: Eukaryota > Viridiplantae > Streptophyta > Magnoliopsida > Lamiales > Plantaginaceae > Penstemon > Penstemon barbatus. The sequence goes on along the minus strand of CM064883.1, from coordinate 20,220,607 downwards.
CTTTGATGGCTTGGCTTTAGGAGATGGCCTTAGGTGTCTAAAACTATGATAGCACCCCTCAATTTTATTTTGAAAACCGTGAAACCTCATCCTCATCTTTTTTAGAGAATTTCACTATTGATACAATAATTATACTTACTTTAGGAATTTGATACCACAACTATTTTTGTCGACACATTTGATACCATATTTCAATTCCACTTTATTTTATACATATTTTTGTCGACACATTTGGTATCAAAAGTGAAATTATCTCCATCTTTTTTATTCTTTGCAATTTCTACAATTTAAAGATGCTTGTTACTATTGCTATCAAGTCCAATATGCTTGTTACTATTGGCAAACTACCCATTCAATGACTTTCGCACTTGACGTTTTCAATGTGGGTTCGGGTCAATTCAATAATAGAGACATGTTAGCATTTGGCCCTTACTTCTCCTTTCAAGAATTATTCAATGGACACAATATTTCAATACTTCTTGATCGTGAATATTTGAATTAAAAAAAAGACTTTAGTTTGAACTTCAGGTAACTAATTATAATCTAATTTTTTATACTGTAAAAGTATAGAAATTTTGAATTTAATTTTTCATGTACTTAATAATAAATGATTCAAATAAAATATCTAGAAGAATCATGTTTTAAATGTTTAGAAACTATACTCATCTTGAGATACTTATTTCATTTATAAAGAAGAAAATCCAATATATTTAAGTATGAAAATTCTTTTGCAAATAATACACATATTGAGGTTATAAATTAATAATTTCCAATGGACATTTAGGAAATATTTAGTACTACTTATATTTCAAGAGTGAATAGCATTTTTGGTTCTCTTATGGGTCAGATTTTTGTAGAAGATTATCAATGTAATGTATCACATTTGTCTCTCTTATAACACATTCTTCCCTCTTAAATTTTTTGTAGTAAATTCGTCGCTTTTATCAATATAATGTAACACATTAGTCCCTCTTAAATACAAATACAACAACTTTCGACCACGTTAGAATATATTTTGAATTTAAGTGATGTGTTTTGTATTTAAGAGGGATTAATGTGTTACACTACATTGATAAAAGGGATGAATTTGCTACAAAAAATTTAAGAGGGACGAATGTGATATACTACATTGATAAGAGGGATCAATCTGCTATAAAAAATTTAAGAGGAACGAAAGTAATATACTACATTGATAAGACGGACCAATGTGATTTTAAATTGAAGGGTGTTTTTCAAGAACACCCCTCAATTTTTTTATACCTAAGGGATTTTTGGTTATTTGGTTAAACCTCATGGGAGTGTTCAAAGTGAGTAGCTTCATGGGTTGCATACAACTAAAGAACCCAAATAGTGGATCTAGATCAAAGTTGGATTGTTTGTCGAATTTTTCTTGTTTGCATTGGTTTACCGTGTAGAATCGAACAATAGGCTCTTGTATCATGAAAGACTAGTTGAATATCGTAAAAATCGGGAAATATTATTTTTAGGACATTGCATTCTGAAAGCTAGTACGTATATCATTCTTCGAATTATTCGAATTCAAGTACCTAGTAGCTACACTTTGTGTTGCTTCTTCTAGCCCAACACAAACAAGCCCTTAAAAATTCCACCCAAATGCATTCAAATTATCAAAATTTGAAGCCTTTTCGGATTGGCCATGTCGCTTGTTAGAGACAAACAATACGAATTTGTTTCCCGCACGTGTCAAATTATCAAAATTTAAAGCTTGAAGATAGAGACAAACAATACGAATTTGTTTTCCGTGCGGAAAATTATCCAAGCTTTTTCATATGCCATGACATTAACATCACGTGTTAAAGACAAATAATATGAATTTGTTTCCCACACGTGTTAAGTAATTAAACACTTGATTTTTAAAAATATCCTTGAAACCAAGCTCACAACAATATTAAGTGTATTTTACAACATAAACTGAGGTAGTTTGGGTAAAAGATAAAACAAAGATCAACTACACTTATGACAAAAGTAGACTTATAACCTCAAAAGATTTAAGAGTATTTTAGAACATCTAACTAAGTTGAAATATATCCTCTACCAGAAACTAATTATCAGCAGTGGCAATTATTTTTGATAAAATATTATAATTTGCAAAAAGATTTTTGATAAACTGAATTCTAAGATTAGAAACACCAAAATGTAATCTAATATGTATTAACTCGAATCAAGTCAGGTGATATAAAATAAACGATATTTAAAATAAACACCATTCCCCCCCCAAGTTTCCCTCAAGCATTTGAGATTCGAACTCAGTTTCGCTATTTTGGAGGATCAGTTATATATTATATAGGCTAAATTACCAATACAAAAAATTGTGAAGAAATGACTCATGATTTAAGAAAAATAAAAGCCTCAAGGCAAAAAAATAATCCCGGAATTACACCTTAGTTTTGTTTTCATTGATTCAAAAGCAGATATTTTTCGAAATCCCGGAATTACACCTTAGTTTTGTTTTCATTGATTCAAAAGCAGATATTTTTCGAAATTTTCGACGGAACGATGAAAAGTTGGATCCCTGGAAATCATAATCCTAAAAAAGCATCAAACTTACTTACTATAAACTACTTTTTGATGATAGGGCTATGCTAGAGGTATGAGGGGAAGAAGTATCACAAGAAAAAGAAGAACTCAAACTAGTTTATTTTCACAATAGGTCATTGTCTCTGGTGATATGGGCAATGAACAAATCGAACTCGACACGAGACACACCGTCTTCCTCAGTTGCCTGTCGTAGGTTAGCACCTAACTCCTCAGCCCTCTTTCTTGTCTCGTTCACAACATTCGCAATAGTCGATGCTTTCACTAATTCTTCTCTCTCTGTCCATTCCCTCACAAAAAAACCTATCTTCAGTATATCTGTCACGAACATCGTGTTTGTTGGTTGGTCTGAATGCATAGGCCAAGCTGCTATAGGCACTCCCATTGTCATGCTTTCTAAGCACGAATTCCATCCACAATGGCTCATGAATCCACCAGTTGATGGATGAGCCAAAATTTCTGGCTGCGGTGCCCAATCTCTCACTACTATTCCCACCCCTTTCACCCTCTCTTCATAACCGTCAGGTAGTTTAGCTCTTCTGACTTCTCCATTGAAGATATATTCCCTTTATCGGCATCCCTCAATACCCATAAGAACCTCTGCTTGCTCTGTTCTAACCCGAGTGCTAGCTCTTCTATTTGTTCATCGGACATAGAAGTTGTTGTCCCAAACGAAATGTAAATAACGGACTTAGACTCTTGTTTATCGAGCCACTCTAAACATTTGAGCTTGCCATCATCAGATTTGTTAGCCAAAGATAATTTAGTAGGAAGCATTGGCCCTATAGCCCATCTCTTCCTATTACCAGTTTCATCCTCCTTAGCTAATAAATCCAAATAAGGTGCTTCTATCAATCTACAGGTGTTGTAGATATCTCCAGATCTATATTTCAGTGGCTCCATTTATAAAGCTGCAAAACTTAGTATCTCATCTGTTATACATCCTTCGCTAGAGGGCAACTCTTTTGGAAGTTCTATCGGGAAAGGTATACCCTTACTCTCCCAGTCGAAAGAGAATTGATAAAATGCGGATAAACAGTTGAATACATAAGATTCTGCATTAGGAATTGAAGCAACATGTTGAACCACCACTGCCATCATAGGGTCGTGAATGACGACAACCCTATTGGCTTTGAAGGACATGTCTCGTAAGTAAGTAGCAAACGGTTGGCGTAGGCTCAATGTGGCATCCCAGGCAGGCTGAAGATGTGCAGGGAATTTATTGTATGAGTTGGGTTTCGGAGGTGGAGAGGCGAACGATGGGGTAGGGAGATCGTGAAAATGGATCTTGGCTATAGCTATGTCATGAGGGCTCAAGCCATTGACACGGACTTTGGCTTGGCGATTGTGGATGGCAAACCCTACGTAGTAAACGGGGATATTGTACGAGGTTATTAGGCATGAGAGTTGCATCAACTGATTGAGGTGTCCCTGAGCCGGAAACGGAACCATGATAACGGCAACCTGAGGTTGTTGATCTGTGCCTTTATTATCATGTTGATTTTGGTGATTTGTTAAGCTCCCCATTTAATGAAGTTACATGAGTAGTAGCATATGCCCCATGATCTTAATTCTTAAATAGAGCAAGAAACATGGGAAATACTTTAATAGGGGTTACTTTTCGTGGTGCATAAGTAATAAATAATTTTCATAGGAAGAGTTCACTTTTTTGTGGATTAAAACAATGGACCAAAATTTTTTATTTTTTCTGTCAAAAACATTGAAATGATCCGTTGTTAAATCAATGAAAACAAAAATAATGGGTATTTTCGAAACTCTATATTTGCCTTGGAATATTTTTTTTTCTTTGTTACCATAGGTGTGATGATAATGTAATGTAATGTGAGGCAGGGATGATCCATCAAGAATTCTTATTCAGTGGGAGAGATAACACTAACAGCCAATAAGAAACAAAACAAGGTGTATAATCCAAGAGAGTGTTGCAAAATTTAATTATATCTTCTCTTGATTTCTATTAAAATTGTCTTCTTGCTTGATATTTTTATCTTTTTTTGGTCCAAAGGAACCATTTTTTGGCAACACATGACGTGAATGCTTATGCTAGCCTCACATTTTGGAGTTTGGACCATATACTTTGAGGTAATGAGAGTTGATATATATGAAGTATAATATAATAAAAGGAAAGAAAGCATTGCATGTTAATCTGATCTCTCACTTCTCAAAAAAAAAAAAAAATCTGATCTCTCACTTTATGCAGTTCCGGCAAGCAATTTATATCTTATATCTTTTGTCTTTTCAGTAGTCGCAATTTTAGTACTATTTGAACTAGTCCTTAAATTGCTAAGCAAACAAATAAGTTAGAGGGGTTTTTTGACAAGTTAACTCTCCATGATATGTCTAATAGGCAATTTATCTCCTTGTGAAATGAACTAATAAACAATTTACCTTCTTGCTAGTGGAAGTGTAGCACACACTCTATAATGCGACTGAGACTTCATTTTCATATAAAAAATGATCAATTTAACCTTACCATTAGTAACATATTCATCTCACTTTACCCCCTTGTGATATGCATAAATAGACAATTTATCTTCCGGTAATATGCGTAAATTTGTATTTTACCCCCTTAAACAAGACAAAGAAGAACTCAAACTAGTTTATTTTCACAATAGGTCATTGTCTCTGGTGATATGGGCAATGAACAAATCGAACTCGACACGAGACACACCGTCTTCCTCAGTTGCCTGTCGTAGGTTAGCACCTAACTCCTCAGCCCTCTTTCTTGTCTCGTTCACAACATTCGCAATAGTCGATGCTTTCACTAATTCTTCTCTCTCTGTCCATTCCCTCACAAAAAAACCTATCTTCAGTATATCTGTCACGAACATCGTGTTTGTTGGTTGGTCTGAATGCATAGGCCAAGCTGCTATAGGCACTCCCATTGTCATGCTTTCTAAGCACGAATTCCATCCACAATGGCTCATGAATCCACCAGTTGATGGATGAGCCAAAATTTCTGGCTGCGGTGCCCAATCTCTCACTACTATTCCCACCCCTTTCACCCTCTCTTCATAACCGTCAGGTAGTTTAGCTCTTCTGACTTCTCCATTGAAGATATATTCCCTTTATCGGCATCCCTCAATACCCATAAGAACCTCTGCTTGCTCTGTTCTAACCCGAGTGCTAGCTCTTCTATTTGTTCATCGGACATAGAAGTTGTTGTCCCAAACGAAATGTAAATAACGGACTTAGACTCTTGTTTATCGAGCCACTCTAAACATTTGAGCTTGCCATCATCAGATTTGTTAGCCAAAGATAATTTAGTAGGAAGCATTGGCCCTATAGCCCATCTCTTCCTATTACCAGTTTCATCCTCCTTAGCTAATAAATCCAAATAAGGTGCTTCTATCAATCTACAGGTGTTGTAGATATCTCCAGATCTATATTTCAGTGGCTCCATTTATAAAGCTGCAAAACTTAGTATCTCATCTGTTATACATCCTTCGCTAGAGGGCAACTCTTTTGGAAGTTCTATCGGGAAAGGTATACCCTTACTCTCCCAGTCGAAAGAGAATTGATAAAATGCGGATAAACAGTTGAATACATAAGATTCTGCATTAGGAATTGAAGCAACATGTTGAACCACCACTGCCATCATAGGGTCGTGAATGACGACAACCCTATTGGCTTTGAAGGACATGTCTCGTAAGTAAGTAGCAAACGGTTGGCGTAGGCTCAATGTGGCATCCCAGGCAGGCTGAAGATGTGCAGGGAATTTATTGTATGAGTTGGGTTTCGGAGGTGGAGAGGCGAACGATGGGGTAGGGAGATCGTGAAAATGGATCTTGGCTATAGCTATGTCATGAGGGCTCAAGCCATTGACACGGACTTTGGCTTGGCGATTGTGGATGGCAAACCCTACGTAGTAAACGGGGATATTGTACGAGGTTATTAGGCATGAGAGTTGCATCAACTGATTGAGGTGTCCCTGAGCCGGAAACGGAACCATGATAACGGCAACCTGAGGTTGTTGATCTGTGCCTTTATTATCATGTTGATTTTGGTGATTTGTTAAGCTCCCCATTTAATGAAGTTACATGAGTAGTAGCATATGCCCCATGATCTTAATTCTTAAATAGAGCAAGAAACATGGGAAATACTTTAATAGGGGTTACTTTTCGTGGTGCATAAGTAATAAATAATTTTCATAGGAAGAGTTCACTTTTTTGTGGATTAAAACAATGGACCAAAATTTTTTATTTTTTCTGTCAAAAACATTGAAATGATCCGTTGTTAAATCAATGAAAACAAAAATAATGGGTATTTTCGAAACTCTATATTTGCCTTGGAATATTTTTTTTTCTTTGTTACCATAGGTGTGATGATAATGTAATGTAATGTGAGGCAGGGATGATCCATCAAGAATTCTTATTCAGTGGGAGAGATAACACTAACAGCCAATAAGAAACAAAACAAGGTGTATAATCCAAGAGAGTGTTGCAAAATTTAATTATATCTTCTCTTGATTTCTATTAAAATTGTCTTCTTGCTTGATATTTTTATCTTTTTTTGGTCCAAAGGAACCATTTTTTGGCAACACATGACGTGAATGCTTATGCTAGCCTCACATTTTGGAGTTTGGACCATATACTTTGAGGTAATGAGAGTTGATATATATGAAGTATAATATAATAAAAGGAAAGAAAGCATTGCATGTTAATCTGATCTCTCACTTCTCAAAAAAAAAAAAAAATCTGATCTCTCACTTTATGCAGTTCCGGCAAGCAATTTATATCTTATATCTTTTGTCTTTTCAGTAGTCGCAATTTTAGTACTATTTGAACTAGTCCTTAAATTGCTAAGCAAACAAATAAGTTAGAGGGGTTTTTTGACAAGTTAACTCTCCATGATATGTCTAATAGGCAATTTATCTCCTTGTGAAATGAACTAATAAACAATTTACCTTCTTGCTAGTGGAAGTGTAGCACACACTCTATAATGCGACTGAGACTTCATTTTCATATAAAAAATGATCAATTTAACCTTACCATTAGTAACATATTCATCTCACTTTACCCCCTTGTGATATGCATAAATAGACAATTTATCTTCCGGTAATATGCGTAAATTTGTATTTTACCCCCTTAAACAAGACAAAGAAGAACTCAAACTAGTTTATTTTCACAATAGGTCATTGTCTCTGGTGATATGGGCAATGAACAAATCGAACTCGACACGAGACACACCGTCTTCCTCAGTTGCCTGTCGTAGGTTAGCACCTAACTCCTCAGCCCTCTTTCTTGTCTCGTTCACAACATTCGCAATAGTCGATGCTTTCACTAATTCTTCTCTCTCTGTCCATTCCCTCACAAAAAAACCTATCTTCAGTATATCTGTCACGAACATCGTGTTTGTTGGTTGGTCTGAATGCATAGGCCAAGCTGCTATAGGCACTCCCATTGTCATGCTTTCTAAGCACGAATTCCATCCACAATGGCTCATGAATCCACCAGTTGATGGATGAGCCAAAATTTCTGGCTGCGGTGCCCAATCTCTCACTACTATTCCCACCCCTTTCACCCTCTCTTCATAACCGTCAGGTAGTTTAGCTCTTCTGACTTCTCCATTGAAGATATATTCCCTTTATCGGCATCCCTCAATACCCATAAGAACCTCTGCTTGCTCTGTTCTAACCCGAGTGCTAGCTCTTCTATTTGTTCATCGGACATAGAAGTTGTTGTCCCAAACGAAATGTAAATAACGGACTTAGACTCTTGTTTATCGAGCCACTCTAAACATTTGAGCTTGCCATCATCAGATTTGTTAGCCAAAGATAATTTAGTAGGAAGCATTGGCCCTATAGCCCATCTCTTCCTATTACCAGTTTCATCCTCCTTAGCTAATAAATCCAAATAAGGTGCTTCTATCAATCTACAGGTGTTGTAGATATCTCCAGATCTATATTTCAGTGGCTCCATTTATAAAGCTGCAAAACTTAGTATCTCATCTGTTATACATCCTTCGCTAGAGGGCAACTCTTTTGGAAGTTCTATCGGGAAAGGTATACCCTTACTCTCCCAGTCGAAAGAGAATTGATAAAATGCGGATAAACAGTTGAATACATAAGATTCTGCATTAGGAATTGAAGCAACATGTTGAACCACCACTGCCATCATAGGGTCGTGAATGACGACAACCCTATTGGCTTTGAAGGACATGTCTCGTAAGTAAGTAGCAAACGGTTGGCGTAGGCTCAATGTGGCATCCCAGGCAGGCTGAAGATGTGCAGGGAATTTATTGTATGAGTTGGGTTTCGGAGGTGGAGAGGCGAACGATGGGGTAGGGAGATCGTGAAAATGGATCTTGGCTATAGCTATGTCATGAGGGCTCAAGCCATTGACACGGACTTTGGCTTGGCGATTGTGGATGGCAAACCCTACGTAGTAAACGGGGATATTGTACGAGGTTATTAGGCATGAGAGTTGCATCAACTGATTGAGGTGTCCCTGAGCCGGAAACGGAACCATGATAACGGCAACCTGAGGTTGTTGATCTGTGCCTTTATTATCATGTTGATTTTGGTGATTTGTTAAGCTCCCCATTTAATGAAGTTACATGAGTAGTAGCATATGCCCCATGATCTTAATTCTTAAATAGAGCAAGAAACATGGGAAATACTTTAATAGGGGTTACTTTTCGTGGTGCATAAGTAATAAATAATTTTCATAGGAAGAGTTCACTTTTTTGTGGATTAAAACAATGGACCAAAATTTTTTATTTTTTCTGTCAAAAACATTGAAATGATCCGTTGTTAAATCAATGAAAACAAAAATAATGGGTATTTTCGAAACTCTATATTTGCCTTGGAATATTTTTTTTTCTTTGTTACCATAGGTGTGATGATAATGTAATGTAATGTGAGGCAGGGATGATCCATCAAGAATTCTTATTCAGTGGGAGAGATAACACTAACAGCCAATAAGAAACAAAACAAGGTGTATAATCCAAGAGAGTGTTGCAAAATTTAATTATATCTTCTCTTGATTTCTATTAAAATTGTCTTCTTGCTTGATATTTTTATCTTTTTTTGGTCCAAAGGAACCATTTTTTGGCAACACATGACGTGAATGCTTATGCTAGCCTCACATTTTGGAGTTTGGACCATATACTTTGAGGTAATGAGAGTTGATATATATGAAGTATAATATAATAAAAGGAAAGAAAGCATTGCATGTTAATCTGATCTCTCACTTCTCAAAAAAAAAAAAAAATCTGATCTCTCACTTTATGCAGTTCCGGCAAGCAATTTATATCTTATATCTTTTGTCTTTTCAGTAGTCGCAATTTTAGTACTATTTGAACTAGTCCTTAAATTGCTAAGCAAACAAATAAGTTAGAGGGGTTTTTTGACAAGTTAACTCTCCATGATATGTCTAATAGGCAATTTATCTCCTTGTGAAATGAACTAATAAACAATTTACCTTCTTGCTAGTGGAAGTGTAGCACACACTCTATAATGCGACTGAGACTTCATTTTCATATAAAAAATGATCAATTTAACCTTACCATTAGTAACATATTCATCTCACTTTACCCCCTTGTGATATGCATAAATAGACAATTTATCTTCCGGTAATATGCGTAAATTTGTATTTTACCCCCTTAAACAAGACAAAGAAGAACTCAAACTAGTTTATTTTCACAATAGGTCATTGTCTCTGGTGATATGGGCAATGAACAAATCGAACTCGACACGAGACACACCGTCTTCCTCAGTTGCCTGTCGTAGGTTAGCACCTAACTCCTCAGCCCTCTTTCTTGTCTCGTTCACAACATTCGCAATAGTCGATGCTTTCACTAATTCTTCTCTCTCTGTCCATTCCCTCACAAAAAAACCTATCTTCAGTATATCTGTCACGAACATCGTGTTTGTTGGTTGGTCTGAATGCATAGGCCAAGCTGCTATAGGCACTCCCATTGTCATGCTTTCTAAGCACGAATTCCATCCACAATGGCTCATGAATCCACCAGTTGATGGATGAGCCAAAATTTCTGGCTGCGGTGCCCAATCTCTCACTACTATTCCCACCCCTTTCACCCTCTCTTCATAACCGTCAGGTAGTTTAGCTCTTCTGACTTCTCCATTGAAGATATATTCCCTTTATCGGCATCCCTCAATACCCATAAGAACCTCTGCTTGCTCTGTTCTAACCCGAGTGCTAGCTCTTCTATTTGTTCATCGGACATAGAAGTTGTTGTCCCAAACGAAATGTAAATAACGGACTTAGACTCTTGTTTATCGAGCCACTCTAAACATTTGAGCTTGCCATCATCAGATTTGTTAGCCAAAGATAATTTAGTAGGAAGCATTGGCCCTATAGCCCATCTCTTCCTATTACCAGTTTCATCCTCCTTAGCTAATAAATCCAAATAAGGTGCTTCTATCAATCTACAGGTGTTGTAGATATCTCCAGATCTATATTTCAGTGGCTCCATTTATAAAGCTGCAAAACTTAGTATCTCATCTGTTATACATCCTTCGCTAGAGGGCAACTCTTTTGGAAGTTCTATCGGGAAAGGTATACCCTTACTCTCCCAGTCGAAAGAGAATTGATAAAATGCGGATAAACAGTTGAATACATAAGATTCTGCATTAGGAATTGAAGCAACATGTTGAACCACCACTGCCATCATAGGGTCGTGAATGACGACAACCCTATTGGCTTTGAAGGACATGTCTCGTAAGTAAGTAGCAAACGGTTGGCGTAGGCTCAATGTGGCATCCCAGGCAGGCTGAAGATGTGCAGGGAATTTATTGTATGAGTTGGGTTTCGGAGGTGGAGAGGCGAACGATGGGGTAGGGAGATCGTGAAAATGGATCTTGGCTATAGCTATGTCATGAGGGCTCAAGCCATTGACACGGACTTTGGCTTGGCGATTGTGGATGGCAAACCCTACGTAGTAAACGGGGATATTGTACGAGGTTATTAGGCATGAGAGTTGCATCAACTGATTGAGGTGTCCCTGAGCCGGAAACGGAACCATGATAACGGCAACCTGAGGTTGTTGATCTGTGCCTTTATTATCATGTTGATTTTGGTGATTTGTTAAGCTCCCCATTTAATGAAGTTACATGAGTAGTAGCATATGCCCCATGATCTTAATTCTTAAATAGAGCAAGAAACATGGGAAATACTTTAATAGGGGTTACTTTTCGTGGTGCATAAGTAATAAATAATTTTCATAGGAAGAGTTCACTTTTTTGTGGATTAAAACAATGGACCAAAATTTTTTATTTTTTCTGTCAAAAACATTGAAATGATCCGTTGTTAAATCAATGAAAACAAAAATAATGGGTATTTTCGAAACTCTATATTTGCCTTGGAATATTTTTTTTTCTTTGTTACCATAGGTGTGATGATAATGTAATGTAATGTGAGGCAGGGATGATCCATCAAGAATTCTTATTCAGTGGGAGAGATAACACTAACAGCCAATAAGAAACAAAACAAGGTGTATAATCCAAGAGAGTGTTGCAAAATTTAATTATATCTTCTCTTGATTTCTATTAAAATTGTCTTCTTGCTTGATATTTTTATCTTTTTTTGGTCCAAAGGAACCATTTTTTGGCAACACATGACGTGAATGCTTATGCTAGCCTCACATTTTGGAGTTTGGACCATATACTTTGAGGTAATGAGAGTTGATATATATGAAGTATAATATAATAAAAGGAAAGAAAGCATTGCATGTTAATCTGATCTCTCACTTCTCAAAAAAAAAAAAAAATCTGATCTCTCACTTTATGCAGTTCCGGCAAGCAATTTATATCTTATATCTTTTGTCTTTTCAGTAGTCGCAATTTTAGTACTATTTGAACTAGTCCTTAAATTGCTAAGCAAACAAATAAGTTAGAGGGGTTTTTTGACAAGTTAACTCTCCATGATATGTCTAATAGGCAATTTATCTCCTTGTGAAATGAACTAATAAACAATTTACCTTCTTGCTAGTGGAAGTGTAGCACACACTCTATAATGCGACTGAGACTTCATTTTCATATAAAAAATGATCAATTTAACCTTACCATTAGTAACATATTCATCTCACTTTACCCCCTTGTGATATGCATAAATAGACAATTTATCTTCCGGTAATATGCGTAAATTTGTATTTTACCCCCTTAAACAAGACAAAGAAGAACTCAAACTAGTTTATTTTCACAATAGGTCATTGTCTCTGGTGATATGGGCAATGAACAAATCGAACTCGACACGAGACACACCGTCTTCCTCAGTTGCCTGTCGTAGGTTAGCACCTAACTCCTCAGCCCTCTTTCTTGTCTCGTTCACAACATTCGCAATAGTCGATGCTTTCACTAATTCTTCTCTCTCTGTCCATTCCCTCACAAAAAAACCTATCTTCAGTATATCTGTCACGAACATCGTGTTTGTTGGTTGGTCTGAATGCATAGGCCAAGCTGCTATAGGCACTCCCATTGTCATGCTTTCTAAGCACGAATTCCATCCACAATGGCTCATGAATCCACCAGTTGATGGATGAGCCAAAATTTCTGGCTGCGGTGCCCAATCTCCTTGTGCTTCTTTTTGCTGGGCCTACCTCCATCCCTAGAGGAGCCGTATGAGGCGGAAGCTTCACGTACAGTTTTGTTAAAATCACATGGATATATTTTGCTCTTTTATTTATCACATGGAGTTAAACTGCATATTTAGAAGAACACAGGGGGTTAATTTGATATTCAATCAAATTTATAGACACTAATTTTAATTCGACGACATATGATTAAAATTGAGGGAATTGCACTTTTCATACCAAACATTTACCTACTTTATACATTTCATACCACATCTTTCAGAATGACACATTTCGTACCAAAATCAATCAACCTTTTTCAATATTCATACCACCATTAAATTTTGGACGTTTCTTACCAAAATCAATCAACCTTTTACAATTAACCCCTTGCCCCCTAAAATGTTCCAATTTTACCATTGGGTGTTATTAGTACTAATAAATATGTAAAAAATTGAAATAATTTTTAAATTTATGAGCAATTATAAATTATATCAATTAATGAATATGATGATTTTGAATTGAAACAGTAGTACCACATAGAGTCTTCTCAATTTGAGGAAACTATAATAAATCATATGATCGATAACATTCCTGCTTCTTTTTCGAAAGGGTACAAAATATAATAAAATACGGACTTCTCTATCTATGAAAATCATACTCAATCATAATTTTGTAATTTTTCTGCCAAATTTTTAAGTATAATTCATTTACAAAAAAATCCGCTCGTGTTTGTCACTTTCTTATAATTAATTCATTGCCCCTAAAATGTTACAATTTTGACCATTGATTTTGAGCTGAAAATATCAAATATGGTCTACTCAGTTTGGGGAAAGCAAAATAAATCGTAAATTTGAACTTTTTCTGCAAATTTTTCTGTATAAATTTACGGGCAATTATGAATTTTATTAATTTATGATTGATAACAAGATTTTGAATTGAAACAGTACTGCCACATATGGTCTTATCAATTTGAAGAAACCGAAATAATCACGTTTTTTGAATTGATAAGATTATTTTCGAAAAGGTAAATTATGAATAACTCCATGAGAAAGGGTCCTCTTACAAAAATACACCCTACGTATTGGTTGTGACAAAAAAAATCCCTCCGATTAGGATTTTATTACTGGATCTGTTTTTTATTAAATAATAAGTAATCAATCAAACAAAAAAAAATCATCGACTGGGCGGCCACTGCGAAGCTGCTACAGGGGGTATTTTTAAATTTAAGGGGGTATTTGCAAATTTTCAGGGGGTATTTGCAATTTTACAGGGGTATTTGCAATTTACGCAATTGATTTTTCCCCCAATTTGCAAAAAAAGGATAATGAAAGGAAATTGTTCGCCCCACCCCCACCCCCACCCCTAATTTTCTGCCTTTCAATTAATCCCCTGCCCGCGAGCATTTTTTTTTTTTTTTTTTGTGAGTTAACGTTGGTATGAAAATTGAAAAAGGTTGATTGACTTTGGTATGAAATATGTCATTCTGAAAGGTGTGGTATGCAATGTATAAAATAGGTAAATATTTGGTATGAAAAGTGAAATTCATAACTCCCTCCCTGCCCAAAAAATTTCCTCCTTGCCCGAATTTTTTTTTTAAGTAAATTAACGGACACGTGCGGCGCACGTGTCCGATTCCGTCCAAATTTAACGGTAGTATGAAATTGAAAAAGGTTGATTGATTTTGGTATGAAATGTGTTATTCTGAAAGATGTAGTATGAAATATATAAAGTAGATAAAAATTTGGCATGAAAAGTGCAATTCCCTTGAATACTAAAATTACAACAACCTAAAACATGCATGCTGTAAATTATTTACCAAAATTACAAATGTCTCATTCCCACGTCCCTCCCAAAGTTAAAGGATTAATAAAGCTTTTTTGGCCCAAATGTCACATATGGTGTAAATTACAACAACAGAACACCTCTTTCTAACTAACGACCACTAATATTCATATTAGAAATCAAAAGTGGTCGTTATGTTCCCTCTATAAGAAATGTTTTATGGAGAAATGTCTCATTGAGTTCCCGCTATGACAAAACAAAAATTACAATTCTCTGAAGGTTTGGTCAAATTACCAAAACCTCATTTAGGTATCTAAAACTATAATAGCACCCCCTCAATTTTATTTTGAAAACCGCGAAACCTCTTCCTCATCTTTTTTATTCTTTACAATTTCTACAATTTCAAGATGCTTGTCACTATTGTTACTATTTGCAAACTACCCATTCAATGACTTTTGCACTAGACGTTTTCAATGTGAGTTCGGGTCAATTCAATAATAGAGACTTGTTAGCATTTGGCCCTTACTTCTCCTTTCAATAATTATTCAAAAGGCACAATCCAATGCTACTTGATCGTGAATATTTGGAGGAAGAAAAAAAAAAAAAAGACTTTAGTTTGAATTTCAGGTAACTATATTAGTTCATCTAATTTTTTATACGGTAGAAGTAAATAAATTTTAAATTAAAATTTTCATGTACTTAATAAAATATGATTCAATTAAAATATCAAGAAGAATCATATTTTAAATGTTTACAAACTATAACACTCCACTTAAAATGATAAGCTATACTCAACTTGAGATACTTATTTCATAAATAAAGAAGAAAATCCAATTTATTAAAATATGAAAATTCTTTTGCAAATAATAAACATAATGAGGTTATAAATAATACATAATCTGGCAGTAAATAATTTCCAATGGACATTTAGGAAATACTTTATTACTACTTATATTTCAATCCCAGTAAATCCTAAATATCATAAATATGCCCATTAATTGCTGGTAGGAGTTAAAGCCGTTGGGGGGAAATTGTAGGTGATTTTAAATGGAGGGGTGTTCTTGTATTTTTTTTATTCCAAGGGGGTTTTGGTTATTTGGTTAACCCTCGTGGAGTGTTCAAAATGAGTAGCTTCAAATGGGTTGCATAAAACTAAAGAACCCAAATAGTGTGAGCTCCTTATCTAGATCAAAGTTGGATTGTTTGTCGAACTTTTCTTGTTTGCTTTGGTTTATCGTGTACAAATCGAACAATAATAGACTATTGTATCTTATACTTAGGACATTGCATTCTGAAATCTAGTTGTCAATGCACAATCAACCAGTATTAGCTACACTTTTTATTGCCTTCTTCTAGCCCAACACAAACAAACCCTTAAAATTTCCACACAATTGCATTCAAATTAAACTATCAAATTTTGAAGCTTTTTCGAATATGCCATGTCACGTGTTAGAGATAAATAATACGAATTTGTTTCCCGCACTTATCAAGTAATTAAACACATTGAGTGCATTTTACAACACAAACTAAGGTAGTTTGGGTAAAAGATAAAACAAAGATCAACTACACTTTTGACAAAAGTAGACTTATAACCTCAAAAGATTTAAGAGTACTTAAGAACATCTAAGTAGAAATATATATCCCCCACCAGAAACTTATCAGCTGTGGCAATTATTGTTGATAAAATATTATAATTTGCAAACTCAAGTTCAATCAATATCATAATATTATATTATTGGCTCTTTATGTTACCAACTAATTATCTCACTCTTTCTTTAGATTATCCTCTAGATTATCATTAATCAACAACAACAAAAAATTTATCAAAATTTTCATCCATGTAAATGCCAAATGAATGCTTCTAGGCCTTTCACAAAATATATTCTAACTTAATTCTAAGATTAGAAACACCTGTTGGAAAAATCAGTTTTAAAATGATTAAAATCTGAACACAAATCGAAACTAATATAAACAAATCAATTTGGACAATAAAGGAAAACATAACCAGTTAAAGAACATAACAAATTTATCTCACAATTCTGTATAGTAACAAAATTGATCCAACCAAATCGCAGAAATAAGTTTGTTTGCCTTGAAGAAATTATAGACACACCTAAGGTGCAATTGGACAACACGAACACTTCTTCCAGGAGGCTACAAGAATTACTCCACTGCACAGTAGCAGAAATTCCACCTCGAAGAACACTATAAGAAACAAAAATAACCCAAAGAGATTTTTAAGAGATTCTTTGTTTCGGAGATAGAACAGAGAGAATTGTGTAGTGTTGGTGTGTTTTTCGGAAATGAAAAAACCACTTGTATATATAGCTTCTGAGGAGCCTTTTGCAATTAAAACTGCCCAATTAAATATGAATAAAACGTTTGAAAAGTTTTTGTCAATTTAATTTCCGTAAGTTGTAGCTACAAAATTAATATTGTGACGGTTCAATTTCTAATTTCAAATTAAATTCCTCCAAAAAATTAAATTCCTCCAAAACGTAACTGAAAAGGCGACGGAGCGCGTGGGGTGTATTTATATGACCCTCTTTGTAAAGAATTATACCAAGTCTATACACTTAGTTCATGTATACTAGTACACACAAATATAAAAAATCAATGTGGAACAAATGAAGAGTTTTCAACTCTTCAACTTCCTCACAAGGCTTTTATAATTTGCTAATTCATCTTATACCAATGTGGAACAAGCCCACATATATACACATTATCTTATTTTAAATATTATTTTTCACACTTTATATATATCACAATTTATCTATGGATTCCAAATCCATCAATATAATTACAACACCATGAAAATGTAATCTAATATGTATTAACTCGAATAAAATCAGATGATATAAAATAAACAAAATTTATGATTTTCATCTGCAGTTTATGCAATGCAACTTATAGTTGGTTTGGTACTCAATACTGTCAATTAGAATTAGATGCCAATCCCCCCCCCCCCCCGAAAAAAAAAGAGTTTCTCGCAAGCATCTGAAATTCGAACTCGGTTTCGTTACTTTGGAGGATCATTAGTTATATATAATTTATGCTAAATTACCAATACAAAAAATTGTGAAAAAATTATTGATTTAAGAAAAATAAGAGAGTCTCAAGGCAAACAAAGAATTCCGGAATTATACCTTAATTTTGTTTTCAGTGATTCAAAAGTAGAAACTCCGACTGAAACGAAGAAAATTTGAATCCATGGAAATCATAATCCTAAAAAATCATGAAAAATACTTACAATAAACTATAACTGCTACCTTTTCATGATAGGGCAAGGCTAAACATCAGAGATATGAGGGGAAGAAGTATCACAAGACAAAGAAGAACTCAAACTAGTTTCTTTTTTCAATAGGTCATTGTCTCTGGTGATATGGGCAATGAACGATTCAAACTCGACACGAGACACACCGCCTTCCTCAGTTGCCTGTCGAACGGTAGCACCTAACTCCTCTGCCCTCTTTCTTATCACATTCCCTTCTTCCGAAGCCATTAATCTTTTCACAACATTCTCAATAGTTGATGCTTTCACCAGTTCTTCCCTTTGTGTCCATTCCCTCACAACAAGGCCTATCTTCAGTATATCTGTTACGAGCACAGTGTTTCTTGGCTGGTCTGAATGCATAGGCCAAGCTGCTATAGGCACTCCCATTTTAATACTTTCAATACACGAATTCCAGCCGCAATGGCTCATGAATCCTCTAGTTGATGGATGAGCCAAAATTTCTGGCTGTGGTGCCCAATCTCTCACTACTATTCCCACTCCTTTCACCCTCTCTTCGTAACCTTCAGGTAATTTAGCTCTTCTGACTTCTCCATCGAAGACATTCCCTTTATCGGCATCCCTTAACACCCATAAGAACCTCTGCTTGCTCTGTTCTAACCCCAGTGCTAGCTCTTCTATTTGTTCATCGGATAGAGAAGTTGTTGTCCCAAACGAAACGTAAATAACGGACTTAGCCTCTTGTTTATCGAGCCACTCTAAACACTTGATGGATTTGTTAGCCGAAGAGAATTTAGTAGGAAGTATTGGTCCTATAGCCCAACTCTTCCTGTTACCAGTTTCATCCTCACTAGCTAATAAATCCAAATAAGGGGCTTCTATCAATCTACAGGTGTTGTAGATATCTCCAGCTCTATATTTCAGTGGCTCCACTTGTAAAGCTAGAAAACTTCGTATCTCATCTGACGTACATTCTTCCATAGACGGCAACTCTTTTGGAAGTTCAATCGGGAAAGGTATGCCCTTGCTCTCCCAATTGAAAGAGAATTGACAAAATGCGGAAATACAGTTGAATACATAAGATTCTGCATTAGGAATTGAAGCAACATCTTGAACCACCACTGCCATCAGAAGGTCGTGAATGACGACAACCCTATTGGCTTTGGAGGACATGTCTCGTAAGTAAGTAGCAACCGGTTGGCGTAGGCTCAATGTGGCATCCCAGGCGGGTTGAAGCTGTGATGGAAATTTATTTGATGAGTTGGGGTTCGGAGGTGGAGAGGCGAATGATGGGGTAGGGAGATCGTGAAAATGGATCTTGGCAATGTCATGAGGGCTTAAGCCATTGACACGGACTTTTGCTTGGCGATTGTGGATGGCAGAGCCAACGTAGTAAACGGGGATATTGTACGAGGTTATTAGGCAGGAGAGTTGCATCAACTGATTGAGGTGTCCCTGAGCCGGAAACGGAACAATGATGACGGCAACATGAGGTTGTTCTGTGCTTTTATCATCATGTTGATTTTGGTGATTTGTTAAGCTCCCCATTGAATGAAGTTACATGAGTAGTAGCATATGCCCATGATCTTAAATAGAGCAAGAAACATGGGAAATACTCTAAAAGGGGTTACTTTTCGTGGTGCATAAGTAATAAATAATTTTGATAGACGAAAATTTTTATTTTTTCCGTCAAAAATATCGACATGTTCCGTTGTTAAATCAATGGAAATAGAAATAAGTTATATTTTTGAAACTCTATATTTACCTTGAAAATTTCCTTTTTTTCTTGATTTTTTTTTTCGTTACCATAGGTGTGATGATAATGTAATGTAATGTGAGGCAGAGATGATCCATCAAGAATTCTTATTCAGTGGGAGAGATAACACTAACAGCCAATGGGAAACAAAACAAGGTATATAATCCAAGAGAGTGCACCAAAATTTCATTCTATCTTCTCTTGCCTTCTATTAAAATTGTTTGGCAACACATGACGTAAATGCTTATGCTAGCCTCACATTTTGTACCATTTACTTTGAGGTAATGAGAGCATTGCTTGTTAATCTGATCTCTTTCCTTTTGATACAGTTCCAACAAGTAATTTGTATCCTTTATCTTTTAAGTAGTCGCAATTTTAGTCCTATTTGAACCTGTCCTTAAATTGCTAAGCAAACAAATAAATTGGGAGTTTTGTCCTTTTAGTTGCTAATTCACCTTGTCAAATTAACTTAAATTGGAGAAAAAGTAACACCTTATTTTCTTTCCCTACGTACTAATAATTAGGGCTACCTCAATTTGTTTGCTTATGTAAAAATTTATAGGGGTTTTTGGCAAGTTAACTCCCCGTGATATGTCTAATAAGCAATTTACCTCCTTGTGAAATGAAATAACGGACAATTTACCTCCTTGTGATATGAACTAGTGAGCTATCCCCTTGCCAGTGAAGGTGTTGCATACACTCTATAATGCGACTGAGACTTCATTTTCTTATAAAAAATGACCAATTTAACCTTACCATTGGTAACTTATTCATCTCACTTTACCGGGCAATTCATCTCTTTGTAAGATGTGTAAATTGACATTTGACCCCCTTGGAAAAATGTAAAAACCAAGAGGGAGGCAATGTGTTTCTTTTTTAAATACACAGGAGTTATTTTGCTCTTCTATTTATCACAAGGAGTTAAACTGCATATTTAGAAGAACACAGGGGGTTAATTTGCTATTTACTCAAATTTATAGACACTAATTTTAATTCTGACGAACATAGGATTAAAATTGCTGGTAAAAATACTAAAATCACAAGTTAAAACATACATTCCGTAAATTATTTACCGAAATTACAAATATTCCATTTCCACGTCCCTCCCAAAGTTAAAGGATTAATAAACTTTTTTCCCAAATGTCACATATAGTGTAAATTACAACAGAACACCCCTTTCTTACTAACGACCAATAATTAGTTCATATTAGAAAACAAAAGTGGTCGTTACTCGTTATGTTCCCTCTATAAGAAATGTCTTAAGGAGAAATGTCTTATTGAAAAATGTCTTATTTGTTCCCGCTATGACAAAACATAAGATTACAACTTTATGAAGGTTTGGTCAAATTACCAAAACCTCATTTAGGTATCTAAAACTATGATAGCACCCCTCAATTTTATTTTGAAAACCGTGAAACCTCGTCCTCATCTTTTTTATTCTTTCTAATTTCTACAATTTCAAGATGCTTGTTACTATTTCAAGAGGCTTCTTGAAAGAGCGGAACGACGTGAATTTCCAGGAATGCTCGGGTCAATTGATTGTATGCATTGGCAATGGAAGAATTGTCCAACGGGATGGCAAGGTGCTTTTTCAGGTAGAACAAGAAAACCTACGATAATTCTTGAAGCAGTGGCTGATGCAGACACTTGGATATGGCATGCCTTCTTTGGTGTGCCCGGATCCCAAAATGACATCACTGTCCTTGGCCGAAGTCCCTTGTTTGATAGCCTCGCGGCTGGAAATTGCCCAAAGGTTAAGTATGAAGTGAATCGCAACAAATACTTCATGGGATACTATCTTGCAGATGGTATATATCCCAATTGGGCGACGTTAGTGCAAGCAATTAGAAATCCTACTAACCCTAAACAAAAATTGTTCACTCAAATGCAAGAGTCCTACAGAAAAGATGTTGAACGAGCCTTCGGAATCCTGCAGGCTCGTTTTGCAATTATTAAACAGCCTGGAAGGGGTTGGGATATAGAAGATTTGCAAGACATAATGTTGACATGCATCGTCCTTCACAATATGATTGTGGAGGACGAACGAGACGAATACGCCGACGAGGACTCAGGCGATGATGAAACCGATCTTCATAAATCTCGTAGAGCTCGTGCTAAAATTTACAGACAATCGAAGAAAAATACCTCTACAACTGTAGAGATGGAAACAACAAGGTCAGGGGATTTCAACTTGGATGAGTACATGAGACGTCGTGCCAGTATTCGAAATAAAGATGTCAATGGTCAATTAAGAAAAGATTTAGTCGAACACTTGTGGGCGACTCGTGGAATGTAGGGTTAAGATTGAATAATATTATTTAACTTGTATTATGTATTTTTAAGAATGTAAATGATTCTATGAGATATATTGTTTTTGGGTCTGTTATTAATTTTAGACGTCCATTGTAATGCCTATTTGGGACTTTTGCGTCATCAACCCAGTATAACATTTTACTAAAAGACGTGTATCTACCAATTCCTTTATTACACGATTTCAATTTTTTTTTTTTTTTAAATAGACTTTGTTAATGATTGTTAACAAAAATGATATATGTCATAGGAAGAATATAGTCGTAATTTGCATTCTTGTACATAAATCATAAGTAAAATGCAGTCTTGTAACATCTAAATTTTTTCTACAAAATTAGTCTAGAGCTTGGTATGTTAGATATAGAATTGTATAAGTTCATATTCGTTTGTTTGTTAATACAATTTTTTTATAGATTTAATTTAAAATCGGTTTAAAAAGTATTTCTATAAAATATAAAAGTTAATTCAAATAGTCACTAAACATTTCTATGTAACCTATTACTGATTATACAAAAAATACAAAAATATAACGAAGAATTGGCACCGAATTAGCCATGTCAAGTCATAGATGATCAGGTTCGTGTACATAGGGCCTATTTGGGACTTAGAACATTGTCCAGTATAAGTACCATAATGCCTTTTTGAATTGTATTTGAAACATAAAAACAACTATCTTTTCTCAGTATTTCATGAATTATATTCTACTCCGTTAGTAGATTAAAACGGTATATTGTATGTTCGAATCGGAGTTCCGGTGAATGAGAAATTGATACTCAAAGATTACCATTTGAAATAGAGAAAAAAACTTATCCCACATTGAAAGATGAGTAAAAAAATTTGAGATTTATATATGATTTCTCAAGTAAGATGTGTAACAAATAGCAACCAAAAGTCTCTTCCCTCGCGCGCGCAGGGGGGGGGGGGTGCAAATCATCGATTTCACTTCAAACCTAGAAGACTCGTGCGAGCCCGCGACCTGCGGACACGAATGTCGGTCCGAAAAGCTAAGTTCGGGCAACCTAGTTTTGAAATATTCAAATTCGACCCCTACAAAATATTTTATTTAAATTTTTCTCCCCCCCGCCGCAGCTCCCTAGCGCGTTTGCAGGCAGGCAACCATCCCCTGCCTGCTTGCCCTCACCCCTGCCCAACCTGACCGTTTCCTTCCCCTTTCCCATCTCCAACCGAAGGCAGCTCCCCCTCCCCCGCATGCCGGCTTCGGTTGGAGAAGCCCTTACTATTGGCAAACTACCCATTCAATGACTTTCGCACTAGACGTTTTCAATGTGGGTTCGGGTCAATTCAATAATAAAGACATGTTAGCATTTCGCCCTTACTTCTCCTTTCAAGGATTATTCAATGGACACAATCCAATACTTCTTGATCGTGAATATTTGAATTAAAAAAAAAGGACTTTAGTTTGAACTTCAGGTAACTAATTATAATCTAATTTTTTATACTGTAAAAGTATAGAATTTAATTTTTCATGTACTTAATAATAAATGACTCAAATAAAATATCTAGAAGAATCATATTTTAAATGTTTAGAAACTATAACACTCCAGTTAAAATGATAAGCTATACTCATCTTGAGATTCTTATTTCATATATAAAGAAGAAAATCCAATATATTTAAGTATGAAAATTCTTTTGCAAATAATACACATATTGAGGTTATAAATTAATAATTTCCAATGGACATTTAGGAAATATTTAGTACTACTTATATTTCAAATAGCATTTTTGGTTCTCTTATGAGTTAGATTTTGCATTTTCGTCCCTCTTAAATTTTTTGTAGCAGATTATCAATGTAATTGTAATGTATCACATTTGTCCCTCTTATAACACATTCTTCCCTTTTAAATTTTTTGTAGTAAATTCGTCGCTTTTATCAATATAGTGTAACACATTAGTCCCTCTTAAATACAAAGTACAACAACTTTCGACCATGTTAGAATATATTTTGAATTTAAGTGATGTGTTTTGTATTTAAGAGGGACTAATGTGTTACATTACATTGATAAAAGGGATAATTTGCTACAAAAAATTTAAGAGGGACGAATGTGTTATACTACATTGATAAGAGGGATCAATCAAAAAATTTAAGAGGAACGAAAGTAATATACTACATTGATAAGACGGATCAATGTGATTTTAAATTGAGGGGTGTTCAAGAACACCCCTCAATTTTTTTGATACCTAAGGGTTGGTTATTTGGTTAAACCTCATGGGAGTGTTCAAAGTGAGTAGCTTCATGGGTTGCATACAACTAAAGAACCCAAATAGTGGATCTAGATCAAAGTTGGATTGTTTGTCGAATTTTTCTTGTTTGCATTGGTTTACCGTGTAGAATCGAACAATAGGCTCTTGTATCATGAAAGACTAATTGAATATCGTAAAAATCGGGAAATATTATTTTTAGGACATTGCATTCTGAAAGCTAGTACGTATATCATTCTTCGAATTATTCGAATTCAAGTACCTAGTAGCTACACTTTGTGTTGCTTCTTCTAGCCCAACACAAACAAGCCCTTAAAAATTCCACCCAAATGCATTCAAATTATCAAAATTTGAAGCCTTTTCGGATTGGCCATGTCGCTTGTTAGAGACAAACAATACGAATTTGTTTCCCGCACGTGTCAAATTATCAAAATTTAAAGCTTGAAGATAGAGACAAACAATACGAATTTGTTTTCTGTGCGGAAAATTATCGAAGCTTTTTCATATGCCATGACATTAACATCACGTGTTCACAACAATATTAAGTGCATTTTACAACATAAACTGAGGTAGTTTGGGTAAAAGATAAAACAAAGATCAACTAAACTTGTGACAAAAGTAGACTTATAACCTCAAAAGATTTAAGAGTATTTTAGAACATCTAAGTTGAAATATATCCTCTACCAGAAACTTATCAGCAGTGGCAATTATTTTTGATAAACTTAATCTTAGATAAACTTAATTCTAAGATTAGAAACACCAAAATGTAATCTAATATGTATTAACTCGAATCAAATCATGTGATATAAAATAAACGATATTTAAAATAAACACCATCCCCCCCCACCCACCCACCCCCCCCCCCCCCACCCCCCCAAAGTTTCCCTCAAGCATTTGAGATTCGAACTCAGTTTCGCTATATTGGAGGATCAGATATATATAATTTATGCTAAATTACCAATACAAAAAATTGTGAAGAAATTACTGATTTAAGAAAAATAAGAACCAAGAAGTTTCTTAATGCTGATACTTTTTGTTTCGTCGAGCCCCGAGGCAAAAAAATAATTCCGGAATTATACCTTATTTTTGTTTTCATTGATTCAAAAGCAGGAACTTTTCGAAATTTTCGAAGGAAACGATGAAAAATTGGATCCCTGGAAATCATAATCCTAAAAAAGCATGAAACTTATTTACTATAAACCATAACTGCTACTTTTTTATGATAGGGCAACGCTAAACATCAGAGGTATGAGAGGAAAAAGTATCACAAGACAAAGAAGAACTCAAAGTCTCAAACTAGTTTCTTTTCACAATAGGTCATTGTCTCTGGTGATATGGGCAATGAACGAATCGAACTCGACACGAGACACACCGCCTTCCTCGGTTGCCTGTCGTAGGGTAGCACTTAACTCCATGGACCTCTTTCTTATCTCGTTCCCTTCTTCCGATGCCATTAATCTTCTCACAACATTCGCAATAGTTGACGCTTTCACTCAGGGCCGGCCCTAGACATTCGGGGGCCCTAGGCGAATTACAAATTAGGGGCCCTTTGTTATAAAAAATACATAATTATTTATTTTTTTAAAGGCAAAAAATATTAATTAAATATTGACATATTATATTCTCTAACATATTATTTTTAGATAGATAATTAAATCTAACATATTAATTTTTAAATAGATAATTAAATAACAAACTTATTTAACTTTCAAAAGATTTAATTATGAATTTTTTTGTATAATTTTTAATATTAAAAATATTATTTTAGCCGAAGCAAATTTTACAAGTATATGTACATCCTTAACTCTATTTCATTCTTTTATATCATAATTGATTGCTTGACTTTATTTCATTTCGTGGCATTCTTAACTCTATTAATTATATATTATCATGAACAGAAAAAGTTATACATCATTTATAAAAAGATACACATACATATAAAAATATGGACAGGGCTAGACCAATTTTACTGTGGGTGAAATTCTTTTTTACAATGTACTGAGTGAGAAAGTAATAAGTAGAAAAATCATATTATAAAGAAAAAAAATTGTATTCTTTTTATAATAATTAAGAAATAATTATTCAGGAAAAAATTGAGAAGAAATCATTAAGTAAGAAAAATGATTAAAAGAATAATTACTACGAAAAGGAAATAAAAAAGACGAACTTTATTAAAAAAAAAAAGTTAAATAACATAAAACAATCAAAATATAAGAAAAAAAAATTCAATATTGGGATTTGAACCCTAGACCTCCTTCTCATCAAGAGAAAGTCTTACCAAGTGAGTCAAAATACATCTTATGTATATAATATTAATAAAATTAAAAATATTTAATTTTTTAATTTTTCTAAAGGCCTAAATATAAATTTTGGGGCCCTCCGAACCGAGGACCCTAGGCACCGGCCCAAGTTGCCTGCCTAGCACTTGGGCCGACCCTGCTTTCACTAATTCTTCTCTCTGTGTCCATTCCCTCACAACAAAACCTATCTTCAGTATATCTGTCACGAGCATCGTGTTTGTTGGTTGGTCTGAATGCATAGGCCAAGCTGCTATAGGCACTCCCATTTTAATACTTTCAATTCAAATTCATCTACATAAATTCAAAATTTATTTTAAATAACACTGAAATTAAATTGGATATTCAATACAAGTCCAATAAAAATAATCTATACTAATTTTAAAAGTGTGAATAATTAAAGTTTTTTTCTTTATTTGTGAAGACAAAAATGCCCTTATTCAAGTTGTAAAGTATATTAATAAAATATAATTAGACATGAATTTTCCTTAAATTTTCTCATCAAAAATTTGGTAGGAAAATATTTTAAGAAAATTTGTAAAGTTGTTTTAAGAAAAATATTTTAAGAAAATATAATTAGACATGTTTTAAGAAAATATTTTAAGAAAATCTTATTATAGTTATTTCCTACATTAACTCAAATAATTAAGAAATTAACTCTTACATCATTTTTACAATTTCATTATCATTCTCCTATAACACATAAGAATAAAAAAACACTGTTATTTTGAATAGTTGCTAAAATATATATGTAAATTATTACATTGTATTATCAATATGTTGTCATTTAAAAATATTATTTGTTTCATTTAAAGATTTAGTACAATATGTCACTCCCTAAAAAAATCAAATTCTCTTAAATATCATAAAATCTGTTAAAGTAGAATAGCATCTTACCTATGAATGAACAAAAATGCTTATGACTTAGTGAACTAAGTAATCTTTATTTGACATGAGAAACATTATTTAAAATTTTCATGAAAATCTTTTCAAGAAAAACGTGTGAATTAAGTGAAAGAACGGATGAAAATCAATGAAAATTGGTGAAACTGATCAAATAAATTTTATGTAATTGATGAAAACATGTGAAATCGATTTGGATGAAATTTATGAACATTGGTGAAGTAGGTGAAAAAATGAATGAAATCAGTAATAAAAGTGACAGTATAACCGATATATACATGTGAAATCAATGAAAATTCGGGTGACATTTGTGAAAACATGAGAAATAAATCGGTGATCTTTTCGAGAAAAAACGTGTGAATTAAAAGAAAAAACGGATGGAAATCAATGAAATTGGTGAAACCGATCAAATAAAATTTATGTAATTGATGAAAACATGTGAAATCAATCTGGATGATATTTATGAACATTGGTGAAGTAGGTGAAAAATAAATGAAATTGGTAATGAAAAGTGACAGTAAAATTGATAAATACATGTGAAATTGATGAAAATTTGGGTGACATTTGTGAAAACATGGGAAACAAATATGTGAAATCAGTGAAAAACGGGTAAAATATATAAAAAATGAGTTAAATCATTGAAAAAGGTTAAATTTTGTGAAATAATGTGAAATCAATAAAAAAATCAAGTGAAATTGATTAAAGAAAAACATGTGAAATTAGTGAAATATATGTTAAACTGATAAAAATAAGTAAAATCAGAAGAAAAAAAATTTTAACTAGCAAAAATAGTGTGAATTAAACCAGTAAAAAAAATTTATTTGAATAGGAGAAAATAAAAGAAATTGATGGAAAAATAGGAAAAATAATGAACAATAGGTTATAAATGATCACGAAACAGTAAATCAGAAAAAAAAAATATAAAACCAATAAAAATCAATGAAAATTGAATTTAACTAAATAATATAATAAGTGAAATGGCTTGATTGGTAAATAAATATCTTTCAAATGATAAGGTAAGTGAAATAATTTGAGATATACTTAAAAGTAATTGAAGATGTATAATCATTTGAGTTGAAAATTCGGTAATTACATGTGAAATTGATGAATATTCAAGTAAAATCGGTTAAAAAGGCTAAAGTCGGTAAAAACATGTGAAAATTTTTTAAATTGGTAAAAATGAGAGAAATCAATAAAATGAAAAAAGTCCAACCAACAAAAACAAAGTCAAACCATTAGAAAAATGGTTTAAACCGAAAAACTAAGGATATCGATGAAAATACTCATGATGAAGTTAAGAAATTGAATAGCAGTCATTAATATGTGATATTTAATGACATAAAGTTAATTTTACTCTAATTTACAATAAAATACCACTGAAATTAAATAGACAAGTACAACGTATGTGCACTTTTTAAACCCGTGAAAAACATGCATGTGAAATCTTAAATACATTTAAAATTAAAATCGAGAAAAAAATCGGGTAAAATTTGTTAAAAACAGATGAAAACGGGGAAAATCGGTTAAAATAAAGGTAAATTTGGTGAAAATATGTGAAATCGATGAAAATTAATTCGAATTGAATTTCTAAGAAAAATGATGAAACCAGTGATATCCAGTAAAATTGGGCAAAGCCGGTGAAAGAATGGTAAAATCGGTCAAAAGAACGTGAAGTTGGTAAGAACATATTTAATCAATGAAAAATTTAGGTGAATAATATGTGAAATTAGTGAAAAAGCATGAAAAATAGGTAAAAACCGGCTTAAATGATAAAAACGAGTGAAATCATTTAAAAAAGAGTTTAACTGGTGAAATTGGTAGAAAAATGGTGTAAACTGAAGAAAAAAACAAAAGAAATCGACCAAAAATTAGAAAGCAATGAAAAATATTATAACCGTTAAAAGAAAAGGGATAAACCGGTAAAAATAATTTAAACAATGAGAACATATGAACCAATGGAAGTTTGAATGACATATGTAAATAAACGGATAAAATCAGTCAAAAAAGCTTGAAGTCGGCGAAAATGTGTTTAATCAATGGAAAATTGAGGTGAATAACATGTGAAACCAGTGAAATAGGTGAAAACGAGTTAAACTTTAATCGACAAAAACAAGGTGAAATTAAAAGAAAATGGTTTAAATTGAAAAACAGATTGACAAAAAATGAAAAAACAATATAAAATATTATAATCGATAAAAAAGTGGACAAATCAATAAAAAAAATTAAACAGTGAAAACATATGAATCGATGAAACTTTGGGTGAAATTGATAAACACTGGGGAAGTTGGTGAAAAAACTGATAAAACCAGTAAGAAAAAATATTCGTGAAATCGATGAAAGTTCGGGTGAAATTTATGAATAAAGGGATGAAACCTGTGTTAACAGTGAATAACGGATCAACATGACATGAAAACTACTATGACGGAATGAACTAAATAATGTTCTTATGATCTTATTTTAGAACAAATTTATAAGATGTAATGACTAAATCAGTCATCATTTTTTATTTTATTATAACTATTCAAAGCCATTATTTTTTTTTATGAACCAATAATAATTAATAAAAATAAATTTCATGAAAAAAAAAGTGATCTGTCGTAAATATATGATATTCTATGACATAAAAATAGCTAATTTTACTCTAATTTATGAAAAATATCTATGAAATTAAAACTAGACACGTACAACGTACGTGCACTTTCCTAGTACTTAATAAATTTACCGTAAAAGAGGATAACTAATGCCAATTTACTGACCGTAAAATATAATAGTATTTAGTTTAACTCCATGTAATTTGAATAAAAGCAAATTATTGAAATAAATGAATTTTATGAAACAGAATACAAGTGATAGTAAACATGAACACTTAAAATTTAAAAATTCTCTCGTACATCAATTTTTGTAATTTAATCTTCTTCTCTTATAATAGATAAAAACGAACCATGACAAAACACTATTATTTTAAATAGCCCAAAAAAATATATATATATTTTTATATTTTAGCATCAATATTTTTATGAAATTCTTTTCGTGTAAAACAAGTGAAATTGGTGGAAAATGATAGAATCGAAATAAAAAATCTATTAAATAATTGAAAACATGTGAAATCAATGAAAATTCAAGTGAAATTGGTAAATACTGGCAAAGTTGATGAAAATTTGGGTGAAACCGCTTAATAAAGTGCTCCTGAAAACGATAAATACATGTGAAATTAATGAAAATTCGTGAAAATAGGATGAAACCGGTGAAACGACAACATCAGTGAAAAACAGGTTAAATCTGTGAAAAAATAAATAAAGTTGGTGAAAACATGTCAAGTCAACGAAAATTAAGGTGAAATTGACATGTTTTCATCAACTTTATCAGGAGAAAAGATAGTGTATTTTTCGAAACTCTATATCGGTTCTTGAACTATGAAAATTTGATTTTGCCTATGCAGTGAATCCTGCTTTCTGTCACAACTCATGGTGCCTCCATAATAGTGCAAGGCATTCTGTCAACTTTTTTAGTTTTTTAGATTGTAAAAAATGTCATTATGAGCTTTAATTACTGGCATTTATTTGCATTTCTTATGCCCCTGAGTGCATAATATGAATTTTGCATGTATGACTTTGGTGAACTGTTCAACCTGGTGATGGATAGACTAAGGATTCTTCCTATCCTCCTCCAGCTGTATGAATTGTTATATTTCTCCTTTGTAGAGGCCGACATCCATCGAAACAAGAGATCAAGGAACCCGAGGCACGTTACAAGGGAAGTCCACTAAAATTCTGTACAGATCATGGGCGGGTCGATCAGTTTCTTGTCATTCACCAAAGTAGAGCTCCCTGTCCTCCCGTGATGTTTTTAGTGGACAAACTTAGTAGCCATCAAAGGAAATTCATTACATGGTAGCTCTTCTGTTTAACTAGATATACAACAATACTTTTAATTTCACTTTGGTCATGTAATGAAAACTCTTATCTTGTGGATTGAGATACTTTCTTTTCTTTGTTGAGAAGATTTGAGTTTCTTGTCCTTCGGTGACTAGAATAGATTTGGTTGCAAGTGCATAGTTCCTTATGCTAAATGTACCTGGATCAGTTGCTTGATTTGTTCATTCTGCAATATAACATATTATGAAATGCAATGCACACCAATTTGTATTCCATCATTATTCATTCTTTGTATCTTTAATTATTTTGCAAGCTGTTAATGATGAGATGATATTAGACTCAAACTTGATTATCCCCGTATCAAGCGGACCCTTAAAACTGATATGTCTTAATACTAATAAGACTCTTTAATGTACGGATAATCGTTATTATCATCGTTTCTTGATTTTAAATGAAAAACAAGTGCTTGGTATCCATGTTTTAGCTGTATCATGCATGTATGTGACTCAATTAATACTAATCCAGTTTTTGCATTGCTTTTGCTTAATAATTCAAGAGTGACCCTTAAATGTAATCAAGTGTATCACAACATTTTTTGTACATAAGTTATGTATTCCATGTTCTTTTTTTTAGCATTCAGGTAATCTTCACTGGAGTTTATTTGCTTATTTTGTGTCCAAAAGTTTCCCTCAAGGATCTCATGATTTATTTGTGTCTATACTTTATCATACAATAGAAATATGATGAAATCTTAAGCTTAGAAAAAGCAATAATTTCAGTTTTCATAAACTAAATCACTGTCTCTGGTGATATGGGCAATGAACGAATCCAATTCAACACGAGACACACCACCTTCTTCAGTTGCCTGTCGAATGGTAGCACCTAACTCCTCGGCCCTCTTTCTTATCTCGTTCCCTTCTTCCGATGCCATTAATCTTTTCACAACATTCTCAATAGTTGATGCCTTCACTAGTTCTTCACTTTGTGTCCATTCCCTCACAAGAAGACCTATCTTCAGTATATCTGTTACGAGCACAGTGTTTCTTGGCTGGTCTGAATGCATAGGCCAAGCTGCTATAGGCACTCCCATTTTAATACTTTCAATACACGAATTCCAGCCGCAATGGCTCATGAATCCACCAGTTGATAGATGAGCCAGAATTTGTGGCTGTGGTGCCCAATCTCTCACTACTATTCCCACTCCTTTCGCCCTGTCCTCGAAACCTTCTGGTAATTTAGCTCTTCTAACTCCTCCATCGAAAACATTTCCTTTATCCGCATCCCTTAATACCCATAAAAACTTCTGTTTGCTCTGTTCTAACCCCAGTGCCAGCTGCTCTATTTGTTCATCTGACAAAGACGTTGTTGTCCCGAAAGTAACGTAAATAACGGACTTCGCCTCTTGTTTATCGAGCCACTCTAAACATTTGATGGATTTGTTAGCCGAAGAGAATTTAGTAGGAAGTATTGGTCCTATAGCCCAACTCTTCCTGTTACCAGTTTCATCCTCACTAGCTAATAAATCCAAATAAGGGGCTTCTATCAATCTACAGGTGTTGTAGATATCTCCAGCTCTATATTTCAGTGGCTCCACTTGTAAAGCTACAAAGCTTTGTAAATCATCTGATACACATTCATCTACAGACGGCAACTCTTTTGGGAGTTCTACTGGGAAAGGTATACCCTTATTCTCCCAGTTGATAATGGATTGACAAAATGCGGAGATACAGTTGAATACATAAGATTCCGCATTAGGAATTGAGACAACATCCTGAACCACCACGGCCATCAGAGGGTCGTGAATGACAACAACCCTTTTAACATTAGAGGACATGTCTAGTAAGTAAGTAGCAACCAGTTCGCGTAGGTCCAATGTGGCATCACAGGCGGATTGAATTACTGCAGGGAATTTATTGGATGAGTTGGGCTTCGGTGGTGGAGAGGCGAACGATGGAGTAGGGAGATCGTGAAAATGGATTTTGGCGACATCATGAGGGCTTAAGCCATTGACACGGACTTTGGCTTGGCGATTGTGGATGGCAGAGCCAACGTAGTAAATGGGGATATCGTACGATGTTATTAGGCAGGAGAGTTGCATGAACTGGTTGAGGTGTCCCTGAGCCGGAAACGGAACCATGATAACGGCAACATGAGGTTGTTCTGTGCTTTTATTATCATGTTGATTTTGGTGATTTGTTAAGCTCTCCATTGAATGAAGTTACATGAGTAGTTGCATATACCCCCATGATCTTAAATAGAGCAAGAACTTGGGAAATACTCAAAAGGGGGTTAGCTTTCGTGGTGCATAAGTTATAAATAATTTTCATAGGAAGAGTCAAACTTTATGACTAAAACCATGATCAAAATTTCAATCTTTTCCATCGAAAACATCAAAAAGTTTCCCTTTTTTTATCAATGTGAAAAAAGAAGTTGTATTTTTTAAACTTTATATTTGCTTTGGAATTTTTTTCTTTTTCTTAATTTAGTAACTTTTTTCATATATTTTTCTAGTGTTTCAGAAACATTTCTGTCGAACAATTTTCAATATTTAGCTAACAGAAACATACATCGAAAACGAAACTTTGATCCATGACTAAAACATCAAGAATGACTTATATTTTGGACCATATACTAGTTTTGGGTAATGAGAGTTGATATTTCTATTTTAGAAAAGCATTGTGCATGTTAATCTGATTTCTTACTTTTATGCAAAACTTCAAAATTAGAAGTTCGAATGATAAGATCTGTAATTAAAGAAATTGTTTCAAGTTAAATTTTGGTTTAGTATAAGATAGTGGTGTTTCATGGGTCGGAATTTTATTTTATTTCGATTATTTGGTTAACCCTCATAGAGTATTCAAAGTGAGTATCTTCAAATGGGTTGCATACAACTAAAGAACACAAAATAGTGTAAGCTCCTTAACTAGATCAAAGTTGGATGGTTTGTCAAAATTTCTTGTTTGGTTCGGTTTACCTTGTAGTCTTGTACAAATAACGAACAATAGCCTCTTCTATCTTGAAATACTAACTGGATACCGTGGCAGTAGGAAAATATTGTCATTAGGACATTACATTTTGAAAGCTTGAGTCTTTAATTACGCATACCGTTCTTAGAAGTATTCGAATTTAAGTGGTACTTAATGTTTACTATGTTTATTTCTTATCACCTGATTTGGTTCGAGTAAATACATATTAGATGATATTTTTTTCTTTCTAATCTTAGATTTAAGTTAGAATATATTTTGTGAAAGGCCTACAAGTATTTATTTAGCCTATTATAACCTTTTGTGCCTGTGTTTCTTGTATTCTTGTTCTGAAAATTGGTTATGCATTTAGCAAGTTTTAACAACTCGCAATATACTTCTATATGAATCGGCAAGCTCCCTTTTTCTATGTTTCCAACATGAAGCTGCCATTTTTCTATTGATGCAATTTAGTACTCTTCATCTAACTTGTATAAGATGTGACTTGCAAAGTTAGTTCTTGTGTTTGATTATAATTAAAATTTAGAAAAACAGGAACAATTACTTGAAGTGATTACTTTTTTCTTTTTTTCGGAATCTAAATTAAGTAATGATGTGATGGGAGTCATGGGACTAAAAAAGGAGATTGGACAATCCATTTTCATGGATGAAAAATGATTTAACATATTTTTTGTTGTTGTTGATAATCTAAAGAAAGATATAGTATTGGAAAAAGACTAACACTAAGCACTTAATCCATCTTACCTTGATCTCTTTTGATGTAGAAGGTGAAATCTGCACCAAGTAAAATAATTAGTTGCAAAGATAAGAGCAAATAAAATATCATAATATTGATTGAATTTGAGTTTGCAAACTATAATATTTTACCAAAATAAGTTTCTTGTGGAAGATATATTTCTACTTACATGTGATGGAAAGTTCCCAAGTACAGAGTACTCTTAATCTTTTGAGGTTATAGGTCTACTTTTGTCATAAGTTTAGTTGATCTTTGTTTTATCTTTTACCCGAACTACCTCAGTTTGTGTTGTAAAATGCACTCAATATTGTTGTGAGTTTGGTTTCAAGGACATTTATAAAATCACGCGTTTAATTACTTGATACGTGCTGGTAACAAATTATTATTATTTATCTCTAACACGCGACATGTCATCTTCGAAGAAGCTTCAAATTTTGATAATTTAATGCACTTGGATGGAGATTTTAAGGGATTGTTTGTGTTGGTTGGGGTAGAAGAAGGCAACAAAAAGTGTAGCTAATACGGGTTGTTTGTGTACCAACTACTGCTTCTTCCATGTCTATTGCCTTCTTTGGATGTATTTTGGATTGATTTGGTCTTGTTTCGACGAAAATATATTGGTTGAGTATTTTAAAGATTTTTCTATAAATTTGTGCGAAATAATTGAACATGACTTGAATGTATTTTGGTTGAAATTATGTAAAAGAATATTAATTAATTAAGTAGTTAGGTTGAAAATTGTGAGATATTGTTTATATTTATTTTGATAGGTGTCTAATGATCTTAAAGTAAATTATTGATATTATATTGTGTGATAAATGATATTTAAGGTAATGACTGGAAGGTTGTCAAGACATAATAAACAAATTTGAACACAATAAATTCAGCAATCTATCCATAAGAATTAACAACAATAATCATATAATATGGGCAAGTTCATATAACTTAAAACCAAAAGTATGAGACTGTAGATTAAGTGGAGCAGATTTTTATGTTACTTTTGTTTTTCTAGAATTTAAATTAATTAAATGTGTAAATGGATAAACTTACCCCTGAACTAAAAAATTGTTTCAATTGGCTTAAATTTTTGGAAGGAAATTAATTTCTAAACAAATTTGAATACAATAAATTCAACAATCCACCCATAAGAATTAGCAACAATATTCATATAATATGGGCAAGTTCATATAACTTCAAACCAAAAGCATGAGACTGTTGTATGGAAGGAAATTAATTTCTTTTAAAGGAAAATGAGTTAAAAGGATAATTATGCCCCTATTAATATCAGGATTTTCAATTTTCCGGCAATCTATTCATTCAAAAAAGATTAAAAGGGTGCACTCTGCCAAAACTTAGGTGTTTCAAGGGTGCATTCTGCCAAAAATTAATTTCAAGGGTGCAATCTGTCAAATGACCCATTTTCAAGGGTGCATATTGCCAAAAGTCCGATAAAAAAGAACGGAGAGTAATATTTTATAGGATTTAGGTGGTGTTTGCAAAAACTTAAAATAAACAGTTTTCAGCTTTTAGAATAAAATAAGCACTTAAGTAGTGTTTGCAAATTGCAATTCTACTTCTACTTCTCTTAAAAAAAACCAAAATGTACAAATTAAGCTAAAGCTGGTGAGGATGTGCTTTTAGCTTATAGTTTGACATTTTTAACAAAATGAGAGAAAAAAGTGGACAAAAGTGATTTTTTGCAAACACATAAACTCCTCGTAGTAGGCATTTTTCGATCTAACACCCAAATAAGGCCCCACGGTGGGCGCCAATTGATCTTATGTGGTTTCGTATATGATCAAAGATGTGTAGAAAATAACTAAAGATACGACTGAATGAATAAAAGATCAATAATATATGTATTCCGAACGTGAGAGTACAGATTACAAGTAATGGGGTCCTATTTGAGCATTATAGGATGCCGTACAAGCTAGAGGAATAATACATAAATAGTGACCTTTGCTAACTTTCCAAAATGGCTCCGAGCAGCAGTCTTCGAGCAGAGAGCACCTGGGAAAGCGTGTCTGGCGTCATAAATGCTTGTGGTATTTATAGTTGGAATGGTGAGCTAGCTGGTCCATCCGTAGGTACATATTTCTTGGCCCAAAGGCTTGGGCCTATGATCGGCCCAACAGTAACTTCCGATCATGATCTCTCTCTGGTTGATCGGATAGCAAAGATTGGGACTTGGGCTCGATTCCATGTTTCCAAGATCGGGATTTACGTTCTTCGCTCTTGTCGGGGCTCTTCAAAGTAGAGTCCAATATATCCCTCATCACCGTTGTCACCCGGGACCTAAGACTAACCCAAATCCCCGAATAAAGAGAATCTAAGTTATTTGGTGCATTCACGAACGAACCCATTATACAAACACATACCACACTAGGTATATGTCTATCCTAGGTCAAAATCCACAAATCGTCACTCGCCTAACCTTCAACGTCCTATGTCTAGGATGCATCAAGGTAGAATTAAGATCGATTATATGATTACGGCAAATC
Source organism: Penstemon barbatus (assembly GCA_003313485.2). Taxonomy (NCBI): domain Eukaryota; kingdom Viridiplantae; phylum Streptophyta; class Magnoliopsida; order Lamiales; family Plantaginaceae; genus Penstemon; species Penstemon barbatus. The sequence continues at coordinate 20,182,901 of CM064883.1, read as the reverse complement.
AAAGTACTTAAACAATAATCTACTACAATCATTGGCCAAAATTGCGATAAAACAATAAACTCAACAAATCAAACATAACCCAACATCAAAACATAACTAATCAAACAATTGATAATGACTCGACAATTGATATCTTATGCTCGTGTTTGCTACTCAAGGATTCAAGGACGTTCGTAGGTATCTTTCGAGTTGCATACAAACCTATCGAGTTAAACTAATCCAGTTTATGTCTAAGTGGATTAAAATCTAATCGGTGCATTAAACTCTAACCTTAAACGAATATGAAACGATATAGGTATATGTCTATCCTAAAATCGAATCACAATCCAATTTCATAATCAAATCCTCAAAATTACTATGTCTAGCAATCAAGAACCAATAGAATTCACCTCAAAGTTGGCCAAACCTTAAGATGAACAATAAACACGAAATCGGATTAACGAACACATAAGCATTATATCAATCATCAACTCATAATTAATCAAATAATAACATAAATACTTATAAATCCGGAGAATTTCAAATCCACAATCATTGTTCCAAAAAGAAAATAACAACATTCATCTCCTAATCATAGACAACTAGAAAACAGAAAGATCTCACCTAATCGGAATGAAATCGAGAGATGGATTCTCCTCCCCTTAATCACCACCTAATTACTTCCCAAGGGTGGTGATTAACTCACCCCTTTGGTGGAGTCTTCAATACAAGAAAAACAAATAGAGAAAGTTGAGGGAGGCTAGAGAGAAAGGAGGCAAAGAAAGAGGGAAAAATTGTGGAAGAAGTGTGAAAGTTGTTTCTTATCTTGCCATAATAGCCCCTCATGAGAAAACCCGAAAATGTCCCTTAAAAACGCGGAGTTTTCTGCTGATATTTCGCACCAGCAGGACCTCGCGGCCACGAGTTTGAGGCATAAAGTTTTCTGCTCTGCCGCATTTCTTTCCGAGCGGCATATCTTTTGATTCCGAACTCTGATTTTGGATCCGTAAAGTCCCTAGCGTATCTAACTCACTCATATATGACATATAAAAAATTCAGCTCATTTGGATCATCCATAAAATATATATGCATGTTCTAGTGAGCAGCTATCTACGTTCTTCTATGTTTTGACTTCGGTTTTTAATTCCTTTGAAGCTCTTTTCTACATCTCCCTACAAAACACATAAAACACAATCAAAACACACAAAAGCCCAACAAAGGACCAAAAAACGCAAAAGAACGCGAAAATAAGCACAAACACGCAAAACTCGAATCAAAGCAAGTTGTTATCGGCTTAAGAAGACACATAATAATGACGTTTTCACGCCGTTATCACATACCCACACTCATGCACCAATCCCCGTCCCCCCTCTCTCTCCACTGTCTCTGCAACCAAAAACTCCAGAAAGAGGTCCTTCATCCTTAATACATAGTACATACGACCTTCAAGTTCCTTTTTTCTAACCATAACTTTCATGTGTATCAAATGTTGGTATTTTACCAAATCGAATCCGAACGATTCGACCCGATGAGTAAACAGGATCGAACTAATTCGAAGCAATTGCAAAATTTGTGAGTTTTTTGTTCACAGTATATTTAAAAAATAACTAACATAAAAAGAGGATCCCACAGACGATAACCACATAAGGCTCTCATTATTATATATATATATATATATATATATATATATATATATATATATATATATATATATATATTCTTATCACCACTCACTCAAAGTTTCCTACTACTATTTTCTCTCTTACCTCAAGAGAATTAAATGCAACTCTTGTAAGTAATTAAAAGATACATAAATATATATATATATATATATATATATATATATATAAAATTTAAAAATTGACATATATTAATATATATATTTTTTCTTTTTATTTATTATACACACACACACACACACACACACACACATATATATATATATATATATATATATATATATATATATATATATATATATATATATATATATATATATAGTAAATAATGAATTTCTACAATTTGAAATTCCATAAATGACAACTATTAATTTTTCTTGAATCTTGTATCCAATTTTCATTAGACTCAACTCTATAATTAAATATAATATAATTAATCATGATATTTTCCAGTTAATTAATTCTAAATTAAATAACTAAATATCATCAAATTAGCTAAAGTTTCTATTTTTTGGAAACTATTTCCAAAATGCAATATGAATGATTTTGTTCTAATTTTCTAAGTTCAAATGTAGATTATCAGAAACCGTGGTTGAGGACATATGGACATGTAACTTCAAGCACCAATAAATTGAATATTATAATACTCTTTAATTTAATTATTCGATCAATTAATTCCAAGTGGCTCCACTAAAGACATGGAATTGCACTCTTTTCATTACAATATATTTTACTCGAAAGATCAATAGAATCCATTGATATAATCACTACATGCAATTTGATCCATCCGTTTGTACCCAATATTTTTTAATGTTTGTCAAGCTAATAATGGCCCGGTAAGAGATGATTAGCTCGATAATCGGCAGGGTTGGTAGATGACAAGGTCGTATTAATAAATGGGCCCAATTAAAACATTGTCTTGATTCAATTAATTTAAGAGAACGAACTAGTAAGGGCCTAATCGATTAAACGACCTAGTTAAGGAAGCAAAATTCAGCGCTGACCCAGATTCAAGGAAAAAACAATGAATTCAAAAACTTAACAAACCGCCAGGAGGTCTGAAGTTTAGATGTGGGTGAATGGGGATCATGCCTAAAAAAAAAGGGAAGTGGAAGAAGTGGGCATTCAACATCAGAGGAATAACTGTCAAGAGGGTCATGCTATAAATAGAAGACATGAGCATCATTACAAGGGACACTCAAGCAATCAAACAAATTGATCTCTCGGATCACATCAATTCAATCTTCACTGAATCAGGATTATGTCTCTCTGAAGTCAACAACATCGCTCCTCGAAGCAAGCCGCAAGTCATGACTCTCTGAATTATAGCAACGCCGCCTCTCGAAGTAAGCTGCAAGCGGCAACCTGAAACCTGGCTCGATAGCTGATTCAATGGAGAGAGTATTCGTGATGAATCATTATCAATCCCCGTTAGAGGTGTCTGTTATCGAACTATTTAACATGAAACAGTTATCACGACAGTCCGTGGAAGAATATATGAAGAAATTCATAAGGGCCAAGGGGTTTTGTGCCATACCATTACCGGAGAAAGAATGGATCAAAATAGCCATACATGCATGGATGCATTTTGAATTAAGGAAGATAATGATGGCCCAATATCATGAGGACATGTTCGAGCTAACATATCATGCTGTGAGGTATGAGAGAGTACTGAGAGATGAAAACAATTGCTATTCACAATCTAGGAACAATTATTATCAGGTAAGCATGGCAGATTCCAATGATGAGCCGATAAGATGAGTAGTAGAATTATCCAACAACGAAATTGGATTGGCCAAGGTTGTATGCCAAAAGAATAATGTTTATCAGGCGCTGGCCAAACCAAAAGAGTCTCAACCAACTATTAAGGTGCCGAATGGCTTGATATGGAAGGATGCGGAATATAAGTCTCACAGAGAGAGATGTTATTTTCTTCGATTTTGTCCAAAACAGAGCCATCTTCAATCAGTTGTTGTCAGACGGATCTTGAGGCTCAAGGGAAGTCATGTGATAACACCAGCCATGAAAATCGAGGGTGAGACATACTGTAAAAATCATGACGTGTGGACTCATTCCACGAACGAATATCGTGTGTTTAGGTGGATGGTGCATGACCACCTTAATAAAGTTATTATGAAGTTTGCTTCTGATCACTAAGATAAGGACGGTTGATACCAACCCGTTTCAGCAAAACAAGGTTGGGATAAACACGGCGAGTACCGAAGACAAGAGTATGGAGCATAGTGATGATAAACCCACACAACAAACGACGACGGTAGAACCAGTCCTACAGTTGGGATTATGTGCTCGATGTCATACAACGACCGCTACGGTGCCGCTATTCATGAATCCTGGGGTATATAATTCATAAGAACATTGACCAAGCCCAACACCTGAGCCGTATCCATATCATGCAGTACCACCATCAGCATCAACCCCGTTGCAGACTCCATCCTCTGTAATGGAGCCCCTTTAAAACTTTGAAACACTCACGGGGCACCGACGTTCAAGGGAAAGCCCCAAGCAGTATCATCTCCGAAGGAAGATTAGTCTAAGGTCGCCAGTGAGGTATCCCAGGACATCAATGAACTCCTTGTTCAGGGGTTTGGACTATAGACAGAGCACAAGGATTACGCCCTCTAGTGCTACAACACCACGCACTTCCTTCAGGCACCCTAAAATCCCAGGAAATCAAAGACTAGAACATAGTACATGCGCTTCCTCCGACAATAACGCCGCAGGCCCGATCGCCCGCAGGCCGTGGGAATGACTCTTAAACAGGAGATTGCTAAAGCCATCACTACTCAAACCGCCACTTTTAAGTGGGAGTCCTCGGAGAAAGCCAAATATGGAATAGTCCCGGAGTTGGATCTCAATCTGGATGAGGATGAAAACATAAAGGCTGAGTTCGATGAGATTGATAGAGAATTTGAAGCTGAGAAAAATACGGCAAAAACAAACAGTAATATCAAGGAGTCAGAAAAAGAAACAGAGAATGTTGAGACAAGTCAACATTCAGTCGGCTCCGCTATCATGGAGTGTAATGTGATCAGCTCTTTACCCTCCAATTTAAGTGCTCAGGCAGAGTTGATGTATTCCGCTGAAGCATCAACAATCATCAAGGCCGAATCCCTCGCCATCGATGAAATTGTCATCATCAGTCGTGACTAGAAGGTATGTGTTGATTTAATAAGCAAATTTCAAGCTTATGTGGCCGAATAACATACAGGGGATATTATTTCTAAAAAGGAATTCTTGATAACAGGCAATGAGGAGATTCAATTAGAGGAACAATGAACGGTGCCAGCCAAGCTCGATGAAATCAAAATCCAGGTAGAAGACTCTATCATCGAAATTGAGTTAGGCACCGATGAAGACCACATAATAACTTATAAAGACTGTTTTGCATGGATCTATGATGAAATGGTAGGACTAAGTCGGGACTTAGTCGAGCATAGGATTCTTATACTCAAGGGCTATCTGCTCAGAAAGTAGCCTCTCTGAAGAATGTCAGAAGAAGCGTGTGCCCTGACAGAGAGGAAATCAACAAGTTATTGAAAGCTAGTTTCATTTAAGTGGCTCGATACCCAGAATGGGTCACCATTATGGTACAAGTGATGAAGAAAAATGGTAAGATTAGAATATGCATTGAGTTTAGAGATTTAAACCTTGCATCTCCAAAGTATGAATATCTGATGCCAATGGTAGACTTGTTGATTGAAGGTATCACTGACAATATGTTTCTAACAGCTATCTCTGGAAGTGTATGTTACAATTAAATATTTGTGGCCGTCGATGGCGTGCCTAAGGTTTCTTTTCAATGTCCAGGAGAAATAGACACTTTCAATGGAAATTGATGCCATTCGGGTTAAAAAATACTAAAGGGCCATGAACTGCACAACACAGTTGATTCCATCAGCTAAGTGAAAGTGGTCTGAAGTCACTTCGATTGTAAAAAATGCACTTGGAGAAATAAATGCTATATTATAGGGGTATTTATGGCAATTGATTCGAGATATATATTCAAAATACCTTGTAGCAGTATATTGCATTAAATGCGATTGACAAAACCGTACAGTAATCAAACTGTAATGGTACAATGACCAGTTGCAGGTCGCTGTTCGAAATTATGACCGTTACTCAAGGACTGCTTGCAATTTTGTCTCACTTCAACGGACAAAATTCAAACCTCGAGTATAAATAGATCGAGATTCAAGAATGGACAACAAGAAAACACAACACAACATGCAAAAGTTTCTAAGTCCAAAACTCTTGGGCAAGAACTATCAGGTGATTCATTTGTTGACAAAGCTTTTCGTTGACGATCAAGGTTAAACACTTTAAAATCTCAGAGATTTTCAACTGAGTGTTGAGTGATCTCCTAAAAAGAACTTAGTGTTCTAGCTTGTGGCTTATCATTTATTGTAAAAGCACAAGTTATTGTACTGGTGACTGAGTGTTCTAGTATAACCTAAATCTTAGTGATTTAGAAGAGTGTATTAGAAGGTTTTATTCCTGTCAAACCACTATAAAATTTCTTGTCTGATTTACTTTCTTGTATTGCATTGCACAATCTATAAGCATAGTAAATCATTTTAAAAGATAAGACTTTTAACTTGAGAAATTTAAGAAAACCAGGGGTAAAACTTTGAAGTAGAAACTTGTTTGAAAACAATACTTGCATATTCCGCTGCAGCAATGATTTGAAACTCTAAGTTACTTAAGAAGACAAGTAATATTAGTGAAGTGGTTTACCTTGTTGATAAGCTTAATGCTGAAACAGTTTAGTAGTCTTAGCATGCTGATACGCATATTCTACTTAAGTCAAGTTAGAGAAAAAGTTTTAAAAAGGTAAAGGGGTCTATTCACCCCCTTCCTTTTAAACCTCATCATGACCACTTGGACTAACAATATCCATTCCATCATTCACCAATCGAGGTAGCATCAAATGTAGTAAATAAGTAATAAAAGAAAAACTAAACTTTGAATAGTGTCAATATAGAAATCCCTAATCATATGAAGAAAGATGGGTTGTGTGTGGGTTTGAGGAAGAAAAACGATGGAAAAAAGATTAAAATTTAATTAGAGATTTTTGTAACTTATCAATGACAATTGATTACCTGTAATAATCATAATATTCAATTTACCTCATCTGATTTGAAAATTATCAATTTTCCCCTTATCTATTAAAGATGTAAATTGGTCCTACTTGACTTAATCCAATTCCTTTAGTTAAAACCAAAGCTAAACAAAAATGGGTCGATGTTGTCCAATATGAACCATTTCATTCTGACGAATGAGACCTCTTATGGAAGAGTTTTGGCAAAACTACATACATAATTAGGTTTATCTTATAATATCATATCTCAGACACTACAAATAAAACTTCATACATATCGGGGTTGGGGTTTAATATATGATATTATATCTCGAACACTATAAAGTTACTAATTTGCTTATTGGTTGTGCACGACTCACATTACAAAAGAATATTCTAGTTGTTATGATGTGATATCTATATTTCCACTAAGAATTTACAATAAATTCTCTAATTACTTAGATTTTTGTAATATTGGTAGCGCTAGAAAATAAAGAGTGACAATATAAGAAAAAAATCAAAAAAGGAAAACGAAAAAATCGTATAAAATTTATCTATATGTTGTGGTTGCATCCGGTGAAACAAATTAAGTATACTTTAAATGAATTGGTTCCGGATTCGAACAATCCTCCGCAATTATTACAAACATCTTGAGTATATAAGTGAGTTCTCATTCAACCTTAAACATTAGGAGCGTGAACCCTCAATTTTGTTTGGGATCGTTCAAAATTTTCACTAGCAAATAAGTGATTTTAGGGCTTTTCTGATAGAAAATGCCATAAAAAGGAGTGTTTTGCATCATTTTCTAAGTTTTTTTAAATAATAAAACAATTCACATTTTTTTCATCAATTAAGTTGATTCTAGTCTGGACACAAACAATATTAATATCTGATACACAAGTTTTAGTTGTGAAAATGGCGAAAGATGGAATTACAATGGGTGAAAATAGCCAAAGACTAAATGGCTTGAAGAGAGCACGAGAGGAGGGTATGAAGTATACTCGATATACAAAAGAGCAAATTGAAGTTCTTGAGAAACTTTATGCTCAATGCTCTAACCCAAATCTGTCTCAAAGGGCACAAATTACGAGAGAACAACCTCTTCTGAAAGATATGGACGATAAACAACTCAAAATCTGGTTTCAGAATCGCAGGTGAAATGTTTTGGTTGAATAATTGATCTAAAATTCCTGTTAAGTTTTAGTCCTGATGCTGACAAACTCACAACATTGAATCTCATAATTTTAATATTTTATTTATAAAATTTTTGCCCCTTTCTGTAATTCTTGGATGGAATTAGCAGATAGTCGTTAATCATGTGGCATAAAAGTCCAATTTAGTTATTTCAATCTCCTATTGTGTAACTTGGGTATGAGTTGTGGGGTGAAAAATAAAATTATTCTGATTTTTTTATATCTAACTTCTTTTTCATATTTGGATAACCTTTTTTCTTAATCTGTTGTTTGTATTCCTCCAAAACTTCATTTCTACATATGAATATGCTTATACTAGTATTCCTTTGATTTTGGTCATTCAAAGGAGATTCTTTCTTGAATGTTGTTTAATTTTTCTGAAGTTTTCATTGTTTTCATCTATATTTGACATGATGTCAAATAATCTTCATTCATGTAAAGAATGCAAATGAATGTTTATCAATTTCACCTAAAATGTCAGCCTCGACCATTATTCACTGAAAAATCATTAACCTATAAGGTGAATTCCCAAATATCTCTTTAACAATATTATATAAATATTTGATTTTTGTGTCATAAATATTGATTTCTTTAATGAAATGTAATTATTTCCAACAAATTTACTATTCCAATGTATTGTCATGGCATGTATTGCTATAGTGAAATATGATTTTATATATGTGAAAAGGTGATGATATGTTGATTATTGATTTCTTCCAACATTATATGCTTATTAAAAACATTATTATTTTTTATTTTTATTTTTATATTTTTGTTCAGATGTCGCGAAAAGAAGAAGAAAGAAAACGGTGAATTAGTAGGAAAAAATGAGAATTTAAATGTTGCAAACAAGCTCTTAAGGGATGATAATGACCGCTTGCAACAACAAGTTCATCAACTACGATGTGAAAATGTACATTTGCAGAAGAAGTGTTGTCCTATTTGTGTATGTAGCATTAATCATTTAATATAAATTCTTAAATTACCATTATTATTTATTGCTCTTTACATGAGTATATGACATTTTGCATATCCGAATTATATTGACTTGACTCATTCTGAAATTAAAATTCTGATATTTGGAACATTTTGCAAAAAAAATTCAATCTCCATTATTATTTATTGCTCTTTATACAAGTATAAGTCATTTGCACATCTGAATTATGTCAACTTGACACATTCAGAAATTGAAATTTTGATATTTGACATCTTTGAATTGCAATTCCTCGGCAATATATTGGACATTTGACATCCTAGTGGGGTGCACTTTGCAAAAGAATATAAAATTTTATTACAAGGTGTAACGTGCAAAAAATGATATTTCTAAGGTGCAAAATGTCAATTACTCTCATTTGGTATTGAAATTGTATAAATATAGGTTGGTTTTATATGAGATAGTATATCATTTTATTGCAGTCAATGACTAGTGATTTAGGTCATGTACCGGAAGTCAATACTTGTGATGCTCCAATCAGGGTTCATGCTTATAAAAATAGGTAATCTAAATTGTTCTAATTATATGTTTCATTTGCTATTGTTTTTATTTTTCATATATACTTTTATTTCGTGTAGGCTTTTTTCATTTGCCGAAGAGGCGAAGAATGAGATCATCGCTAAAGTTTTTGGAAATGTGATTAACTGGATTTCTATCCCGATTTTGAAGGTAGTAAGTATTATATCACGCTTGATCCCTGATTTTTTCCTGACTTTTTCTCCCAAAATAAGATTCCATTTCCTCAAATGAAATTACTTTTCATAATATCCAACCATCACTTTCAAGTGCTTAAAAATAAATGATACCTTAAACTTTACTATTTTAATTATTATTTAAAAATCCTCGTCAAAATTAAAATGATTGATGGAGTATGTTATTTGATTATGACTTTTTCATTTTTTTGATCCATTCATATTGTTTTCTTTTTAGTTGCCAACTTCAATTTCAGTAAGCCATGCTTTTATCGCATCAACATGCACCGGAATTGCAGCCAAAGCAATCTCCATGGTTCCGTTTCAACCTATCAAGGTAACATTGACCTTACTTAACTAAATGAAGTATCATATAAGATACATTTGAGATAATTCTTTATATTTATTTACTTTTTTGACATAACATAGTGTAAGTTGTATTGATTATTGTTTTTGTTGCAGACAATTGAAATTCTCAAAGACAAACCATCCTGGTCTCGAGATTGTAAGAAGATGGAAGTTTTTGACAAGTATCCAACGGAAAGTGGAGGAACTATTGAATTAATCAAAACACAAGTAAGCAAGAACTCAATTTTTTTTTTCAATTTGTACATCCTATAATATTTATTTAGTTAACTACTTTATTTTCAATTGTCTAGTGTTATGCTCCAAGTACTATGGCTAGTGCTCGAGACTTCTTTACATTGAGATACACTTCTACTCTAGAAGACGGCACCTTTGTTGTATGATTACTTCTTCCTATTTAATATGATATATGGAAATTTGTATAAATTCATTTTAAGTATAACTTTTTACATTTATTAATTTAAGTTGTGCGAGAAATCAATTTCTGATCCTGATGCTATCTCAAGTTCACCTACTGCCTTAGAATTTGTAAGAGCCAAGATATTGGGTAGTGGTTATTTGATCCGACCATGTGAAGGTGGGTCAACAATACATATTGTTGAGCACTTGGATTTGGAGGTAAATTATAGTTTTAAATGGCTACTTAATCAGTTTTAGCGTTTTTCTATAATTTAGTATTTTATTTTTTACAATTTTTTTGGTGCCTACAAATGTTATAAATATTTAACAGACCAAAATACACACTAAAAATAAATTTTTTTTTTTTAATTTTTGGTTCAAAAACATTGCAGGCGTCGTCTGTTCCTGATGTGGTGAGACCTCTTTATGAGTCACCTGAATTTTTGACTAAGAAGAACATTGTTCATGTAAGTATATTGTATATTTCTTAAATTGATTTATTAGTGGAATTTTAGTTTGCTTTTGATTATATTCTTTTGTGCACCATTTTTAAGTAATTATTTGGTCCATGTCTTACACTAACTTCTCATAATATCCATGAACAAGAAAAACACTTGGTATAAGTTAGGCCATTAGCTGAAAATTAGGATCTTTTCCTTGTGGTATTGATTCATGTTAATCAAAATTAGGATATGTTTTCGTAATCGTTGGTGAAGTTATATCTTGGAAAAGGGCCAAGCAGTCCTTGACCGGTGCTTCCAATATGAATGTTGAGTTCCTATCTTGTTTTAAGGTTACTTGACATTGTGGTTAAAGAATTTCATGCATTGATAGGCTATTAGTAGTGTATTATTTAAATTCAGTTGTCTCTATGACTAAGAATTAAAAAGTGGATGTCGAAATAAACATATCGACATGAAATATGTAGCCAATAGAGGACATGCTAAAAAAACAAAGTGATCATTAAACACGTGCTCTATTAAGGCATATCTAATGTGTGTGGACGAGGGAACAATCAAGTCCAACTGATGGGGGAGGGGAAGGTCCCAACTCATCCCCGCAGGGGATTACGAGACTGGACGGGCGCGTGCGTTTTTGGGTGGCTGCATTTTACCATCCTCAAATTTGTACAAAACGTACAAATATGGAAAACTTAATTTTTAATTTTTAAATTAAATTAATAACATTGCTACTTTTAATATTTAAATATTAATTTTGTCCATTTAAACTTGGTACTAATGTTCTTGAAAAGTCACCATTTGAATTCAAGGTTTATATTAAACATGAGACTTGGTATTAATGTTTTTGTAATAGTTTATTTTGTGATGAAATTTTTCATATTCAGACATACCTTAAATTTATTTGGACACAAAATATTATACATAAGAGTTACTCCAAATATTTATATTTATTCAAAAAAATTATTATATATATACACCTCAAAATATTCTACATCATAGATAAATTGAAAAGAAAAAAAAAGCACCGCCTCGACGAAGTCCGGTCTCCACCCACCACCACAATATTGCCCCGGCCCCTAGCAAATAAAAACACCATCATTTAAAAATTAGGGCTTCTATTTCACGATCCAATGATTTTGGGTGCCCTCTTTTGAATTTGGTAATGTATTAGTATTTGATTTCTAATAGTAACCAACTTCAGCTTGCAAGTATTTATTTATTAAGTTCCAATTTTTGGGTAGATATCTATTTTTAGGGGTGTTCGCGGTGCTGTCTATTGCGGCTTTATACTCGGCAAACCTCGACCCATTATTTGCGAGTTCTTAATACTCTAAACCAAACCCAACCCAATAAGTCTAGAGATTGTACTTTGCGGTTCCTTCGGGTTGGGGCGGTTTTTGCCGTCTTAGTTTTTCCTATTTTAATGAAGTTTTTTTTTGGAGACTTTATTTTAATTTATTGTCACTTACTATTTCGTTATTGTACTTTTATCTAAGAATAAAATTCTTGAATGTTTCATAATCATATGAATAATACTACTTTTTCATAATTTTTAGCTTTAATTTGTTAACCTATTTAAAGTCTACATTCGCTATATAAAGATCAATAATTGTTACTCTACTACAAAACCGAACAAGACTTTTTCAAACAATAAAAAAAAAAAGAAAATACTTTAATTATTAAAGTTGATATTGGTGGTTGTCAATCGATAGAATATAACTTTGATTGTTAACAAATTGCGTCGAGTAATTTTAGGGGACAAATTAGGCTTTGGGGTTGAGACGGTAAATTAAATGTATGTATGTGCTTAAATTATATTAAATAATAAAACACAATTTGTTATTTTATATACATGCGGTTGGGTGCGGTTTATGTGGTTTTTTAAAATATAAACTCAAACTTGATCATAATTTGCGGCTTTTTTTTTCACGAAGCCCAAGACCAACCCATTCATCGTTCAACCCACGAATTGCGGTCGGTTTGGGTTGGGGCGGTCGGTTGGGGCGGTTTGACGGTTTTATTGAACACCCCTATCTATTTTTATGACTTTTTTTTCGTCTTTTGTATGGAATGTGTTATTCAGTAAGTGATTGTTTTGTCAATTCTTTGTTAGGGTTCATATATGTGTAATTTCTTTGGGCGGATTCATGGAATTTTTCTCCTAAGGCTATGTTTGCTGAAGGATTTAGTGTGTACAATGATAAGGAAAATAAAAATAAATATGAGCAACAAATGGAGCTTGTTTGATGTTCTGTCATTTGATGCAACATTGTCCGCAGTGTTTTACTCGCTAAAGTCCAGGAATCCAACATAGCCTAAATTTCTGTTTAGTAAAATACTTAGTCTTGAATTTGGAATAGAAATACTTTCAATTGAATTGACATTGTCAAAGAAGGTTCAATTGGTGTGAAAAACATAGGTTGATCTTAGTGAGTTAAGACCAGACCCGTGCCCTTTTTACTTTGTGACCGAAAATGTCGATTAGTTTCTACGGAACTTCTGTTTATTTTCATGTAAAAAATCATGGACCAACTGTTATGCTAGAATAACTAACTGTGTTTATTTCCTCTACCAAGGCACTTCAATATATTGATTTCCTGGAAAAAGTGAAAAATGAGATACCACCAACATGCTTTGGTAAACATGAACTTTCTTTCCTGAGAAGAAATGGGCAAAGACTCACTCGGTAAGCCCATATCAAAAGTGTATGCCAGTACAATGCAATTCTCTCAAGCTTAAATGTCGTAATTATTTTTTATTGTGTTGTGTAGGGGCTTCAATGATGCTATCAATGGTTTTACCAAAGACGGGTGGATATTGATGAATGTTGATGTCTCTAATGATGTTATTTTATCTGTTAAGAGAACTACAAATGGACTTGATCCCAAATATAATAACGTCATTTGTGTGAAAGTTACTTTAATTATTCAGGTTAGTGACAAATAATAACATCAATGAACTAGTTTTATGCTGACACTCATGAAGTTCATACAATGAAATTATGTCGTATTTTAAGTTGTGAACATGTTATTATGAATTTGCACCGATCAAGCATTATAGAGGGACTACCATCAATGTATTTTTTTTTATTATTGGTGGCAGAATGTTTCCCCTGCACGGTTGGTGAAGCTTCTGAGAGAGCGTCGTGCTGATTGGTTGAGCTTCAACGTAGGTGATGGATCTCCAGGGGTATCCCAAGTTACTGGCTTCGCTTATCCAGGTTCCGATACACACAAATTATCTGATTCACCTGTGCTGCTTGGTGATACCAGTTACGATGATGAGGTAGGTTGAATTGAATCAAATAATTCTAGTTTCCTTTTTGATAAATTTAAATTTAAGGTAGCTAAAGGTTAAACTTTCGAACTTGTTTCCTTCCGTAAACATAAAAGACGTTATGATTTTTCTCTATTTGATTGCATTTCTTTTTCTAATTCTTGTTTCCATCTCAGATTTTGGAAGTCGTTCGATTTGATCGCTTGACTAATAACAAATTTCATGGTTCGAAAGAAGATATATATCATATCCATGTAAGTATTTGCGATTAGAGTTATCACAAAAAGCACTATAAATGCCTAAAGGGCTTCCTCAATTTGACATAATCGCGGTTTAGACGATATTATTTACTTCTAAAAGATTAGAAAATATTTATATTTTTTGTTTGGAACTCTTTTCTCCTTTGCCTTATATTCACGACGAAGTTGCTTCATGTTAGCCAATTTGATAGTACACTTGTTTCGAACCTAATAGAGATCTGTGAATATTGATGATACAGATTACAAATGGTATGGAAAATACTGATTTTGGAGCTTGGTCAGAATTCATCTTTGCGCCAACCCGCAGGGGTTTACCTAATGATGCTGATCTATTATCTTCTGGATTTCGGATCTTCTCATTGGGTTCAAATACAGTTGAGTTCCAATGTTGTTGCATTTTGCATATCCGAATCATTGTACAATGTAGACATTAATAACCAATCTAATTTCTTGGGGTCCAATTTAGGTTGTTTTGAATATTGATATACACGATATACTTTTCTTATTCGTATATAATCAAGTGCTAAAGTAACTTCTTTTTCTTGTGCCTTTTTCTTTTACTTATTTTTATGATGTGCAGGGGAAACGGTCATCAACAAACGAAGCAGCGATAAGCCACCCACAATCACTGTTGAATATGGCCTTCCAATTTCCGTTCGAAACTCATTTTCAGGACGTAGTTGTGGCCATGGCTAAATACTTCATGCAACATGTAATTTGC
This sequence comes from Penstemon barbatus, assembly GCA_003313485.2. Taxonomy (NCBI): domain Eukaryota; kingdom Viridiplantae; phylum Streptophyta; class Magnoliopsida; order Lamiales; family Plantaginaceae; genus Penstemon; species Penstemon barbatus. Next base: position 20,167,783 of record CM064883.1, on the reverse strand, counting down.
TGTGTCAAAAAGTATTGTACAGAGTTAATGCCATTAGAACCAACTCCTGTGGTGAATTCGACTGAGGGGCCATCTGAATTAACTCCTGCAATTAACTCAACTGAAGTAAATCCATTCACGGGGCTCAATATGGATCCATACATAGTTTATTCTACCAACCTAACTTACATGATATGCCAAAGTTACAGGCAAGTACAACATTCTACTTGATTCATATAGTAAAATTTTCTAAATATATTTTTGTCATTTGTTTCTAACAGCTCAAGTCTTGGTGAGGTCTTGCTCGGCTACAACTTACAGAGTACCGACTCTGTGTTAGAATTTATACAGCTTCATCAATATGCTATACTTTGTTTCTCGTTCGCGGTATATAAGTACATCTAGATTTTGTCATTTTTATTTGTCGACTTTTTATATCTAGCAATGACTAAAGGTTAATGAACATCGATTTCTCATTCACCTTTGTTGTTGCAGTCTTCGCCAATGTGCATATATGCCAATCACGCTGGGCTTAACATGATAGAGACAACAATAGACAATTTGCAATGGATAATTGTGTCTAGCTTGCTCAATGGCTCTAATAATATGTCACTCGATGTTGTCCTCCCAATTATAATGCAACAGGTACAGTTAGAACAAAATATTTCCTCTATTCCTAAATTTTCACTACTATTTAACTTTCTATAAATTGAATTATTTTTCTCAAACATACCATCTTACATAGAGTAATGATTTGACACCACTAACTCTCAACCACTACTTTTAAAGGCATATATGTAAAAGTTTCATTTTTTAATTTTTACATAAAACTTCGGGCGACAAGTAAAAGGATAGAGAAAGAGGGACGGAATGAGTATAAAGATTAAATTCAAAAAGTTTTGGAAATTAAAGAAATAAAATTATTTGTTTTCTAAGAAGAGTCGTCTTTGTTAATTTGCAGGGATATGCTATTTTGCCACCCGGATATTGTCTATCTCTAATGAATCGTCGCGTTTCGTATGAAAAAGCTGTGGTGTGGGCTGTGCAGGCTACAGATGGTGGTTATGTTCATTGCCTTGCTTTAGCATTCATTAACTGGTCCTTCATTTAGAAGTTTTATTATTTCAACTTTGTTTTGAACTTGTAAGAAGTTTTATTTATCTTTCGTGCTCGCTGTTGGGATTCGGAAAGATAAACAGCCCTAGGCACAGCGGAATATAAAATTTTAGGACCTCTTACGGAATCTTGTCAGGATACTCTCTAGTTGTATATATATGAATAAATAAAACGATAGTATAAGTTTGCACGTTATACCTATCTCCTTGCAAATCCAAGTTGGCAGTCAGCAAAACGGACTCTGAAATTCTCCTCAGCAAAATCGACCCAAGCTCTGCAGTAGCGCCCCACGTGTTGCGCCTCTACGGGTTGATACACCACAATTACACAAAAATAGTAAATCTTGATCAGCTAGAACACAAGATATATTATGATCTAGGATTTAGGAACGATTTTGGAACAAAGTCGAAAACGTAAAATTCTTCCAAAAGGAAGACAGGGTTCGGTCGACTACACAGGGAGAAGGGAGAGAGAATTTTTGCTCTTGCTCAATTTTTGCTTATGGAGTTATGTGAAAAATAACTACAAGAAAGCTACTTATAGTTATCTCCCTAACCTAGTCCTATTAGGACTAGGACTTTTCTCTCCTACATGGGCCATGGCCCTATTTAATTGGAAGACCAAGTCTTCTAATTAATTCATGGCCCAGTTAATTAATTTGACCAGGCTTTATTTAATCTCCCAATTAAATAGCCCAATTAATTAACTTAATCTCCCATTTAATTAAATCAGACTCTAAGCCAATTTAATTAAAATCCCTTTTAATTAATTAAATCCAACTTAATTAATTAATCCACAAATTAAATTCCAATTTAATTTAATAATCGACCCAGTCGATTATTCACCCAGTCGACCCAGTCGACTCGGTTGTTCTTATTTCCTCGCTTTCGCTTCATGTGTATTGCGTATGCCCCCGTAGGTTCACCACATAATTGGCCGTGGGTTATAATTAAATATTATTTAATTATTCGAGCAAGACTTACTCTAAATCAATCGAACACTCTGTCGATTGACCATTCCAAAATTAGCACCCCTGCCAATTTTGGGAATTCTCCCACACAACACGGTCGATGTCCAGCCACAAGCCCATGGAGCCCAATCACTGGTGAATTAATTCAGTGAACCTTTTAACTCATTTACAATTTCCATATACGACATAATCTCTCCATCGATCAATCTCCCAGTTGAGACTTAAGGGTATGGTCTTTCATCGGTTTCCCTTTTCTTTTGTCTTGACCTTATGCATTCGGGTCTCGAAATAATTCTCTTTGACTTAATCTTTATGAGCTACTTACATAAAGCCGTCAGATACCTCGGCCGAGGATTTTACCAGAATTAATTTCTCACAGAAATCCATAGGAGAATTTCCAACCTATCAAGTCGGGTCAATGGATCCTTTTCTGATGATATAAATCTTCATACGAGTTCCTCTATACCCAATATGAGTCCACAGAGACTTTCTGGCGATCTCCAGTCAGTCGGGACTCAAATCAAAGCATAGACGTTCTCGCACCAGATAAACCCTATCATCTCAAGTAGTTAGGGATCGTTCCTCGTATACTATTGTAAATTGGAATAACTTCAACCCCGATATGCGACTACCGCTTCCATGGTGAGTTATTTCCTAATTGGGGTATTCAGTGCGCTTGCCATCCCAGCAAGCCACCCACTTATGTGTATCGACTATCCCAGTCACGCTCGTGGACCCCCAGCGTTCTCCAGGTCATCGGAGTATACACAATAGTGAGAGTCTAACCGAATCCAATGATGTCCTATCTCGATTGGATTCTACGACTCTTGAATATATATTCTAGATCACGGCCTTGGAGATCAGTACACGGGTTGTCCCATAGCCCTGTGATCTAAGGACTTCTATCCTTATGCGTAGATAATTATTACATAAGATAAAGATGAACATATAATAATAAAATGCATTTATTAATCCAATTGAATGGTCCTTTCAATTGAATGCAGCCAAATAGTTGGCTTGCAGGACACTATTCTATCACTCGCATATTTGATGTTTTAGGTGACTGAGATTTGACTACAATTCTTGCGTGAATGCATTGATGATCATGGACATGAATTGATCTTCTATTTTGCCAATTTAGCTACCTTAATTTCCATGCTTAGAGGCTTTTTTGAAATGCATCATCTTTATTAATTACTTTTTACTTCACGGTGTAATGTCATACTTATGCATAGGGGTGTTCGCGGTGCGGTCTAGTGCGGTTTTGTACTTGCCCAAACCCAACCCAATATTTGCGGGTTTTGAAATCTCTAGTCCAAACTCAACCCAACAAGTCTTGAGATTGCACTATGCGGTTCATTTGGATTGGGGCGGTTTGGGGCGGGTTTTGCGGTCTCAATTATCAACTTTCTTGTATTTTTATTATTTGATGAGTTAAATATAAATGCACTAATTAATTACAATTTTTTGTTTTTATTAATAAATTTAGTAAACTTTCATAGAAAATATAAATGAGATAATGTAAAATATTAATTAAAATATGATTTTCAATGAATACATTATTTAATGAAAGCTAAAAACAAACTCGAACACTAAATTAACAAGTTTTTATTACACAAAAATTATATTGTTCCCAAAGAATAAACAAAAGAGAAAAATATCTTTATATTCGAACTTGGTGTTGGTGGTTAATGGCTAATGAAAAGTTTGATTGATATTTTTTTTTACTTTACTTTTTGTTTTTCACATAATATTTTTTAACTAATTTGTTCTGGTTTTTGATCTATTTTTTTTTTTTTTTTTTATCTTTTTGGCACTTCAAATTGGAGATTTACGTAAGATTGTAGGGTTTATCTAATATAATTGGGGTTTGGGTTGTGGAACACGACTAATTTGTTAAAGTATATACTTATATTATATTTCTCATTTTCTTAAATCTAGGACTAAATTAAATAATAAAATAAAATAAAACATATATACATCATCATTAATATAAAGTGCGGTCGAATGCGGTTGTGCGGTCTTAAAAAGTATAAAATCAAACCCGATCGAAAATTGCGGTCTTTTTCTCATGATGCCCAGGATCAACCCATCAAACCTTCAACCCGTAAAATTGCGGTCGGTTTGGGTTGGGTTGATCGGTTGGGGCGGTCTAGCGGTTTCGTTGAACACCCCTACTTATGCACCCATCTGTCTCAATGAGGACAAAAGATGGCATAAGATAATGATATTTTGTAAGTTATATTTCCTCTTAATTAAAATTTGGTAGGACCAATTTACCTTAATAATCTATCCAAGTGAAAAACTAGAATTACAATATCTACTCATTCAGTGATAGTTAGGTCTCTCTAAAATGAGATTTTTAGGGATGGAGGGCACGTGAGATAGCATTTTTCTTTATGGCACATGTCCCATTAAAATTTAATTTTAAATAATTCATTTTCATAGAGACGAATTTATCCTTTCTAATATCAAGAAAGACCCTAAAGTTATATTTATTAGTAAGAAAACCCTATGCTTTTTTCAGTGATAGTTAGGTCTCTCTAAAATGAGATTTTTAGGGATGGAGGGCACGTGAGATAGCATTTTTCTTTATGGCACATGTCCCATTAAAATTTAATTTTAAATAATTCATTTTCATAGAGACGAATTTATCCTTTCTAATATCAAGAAAGACCCTAAAGTTATATTTATTAGTAAGAAAACCCTATGCTTTTTTCATTAGCAAAAAAAAAAAACATCTCAAGTCGGATGGCAGTTTGATCACCCTCAAATGATGAAAAAACATCGCTCTTAACCTAAAGATTATCAATAACACCTGGTAACTTAAAAAATTGGCAATAGCCCATCGATTCATCTAAAAAGATTAATTGACAAAAACCTTATCACTACAAAGTTACATGTTTTGGTACTTTACCACCCATATGTACAGATAAGCACTTTACCCTCTAAAAAATTAAAATTAGTTCTACTTTACCCCCTCAAATGGTTTTATGCTATTTTTGTTCAACGGAAAATATAGATGTGTTTGTCACATGAATTTTCCAAATACTTCACTCATGTTTAACGAACCGAAAAACCTTAGTGAAGTAGAAAAATATTGTAAGTGTAAAAAGAGAGAGAAAAATGCATGTCAATGAAATATTTGAGCAAAAAATCGATGTTTTGACTAATTTACCCTTAATATACTTATGTGAGGCGCATACATATGTGTTTTTCGTCTAGAATTTGGCTTAAAATCATTAGAGGAGGAACGCGCAACTTATTTTAATTTGTGTTTCATAATACTTTTGGGTGGTAGTGTTCAATATATATATCTTTTTGAGGAGGTGCATAGTGCATTTTTCCCTAAAACTGTTTCATATGATCTTATATAGATAGTCTTAATTGTCAATTCATACAAAATTATATTACTTGAAAGTTAAAATATTAAATACAAAGGATATTAAAATCATTTGAATCATCTTAATTTTCTCAATAATATCTTTGGCTTCACCGGAAGATTTTCCTGAAAGAGCTCCATGTTGGGATTCAGTATGATAAACAGCCCTAGGCACAGCGGAATTTAAAATTTTATAGGACCACTTACGGAATCTTGCTAGGATAATCTCTAGGTGTATATATATGAATATTAAATCGACAAGAATAATTAGATCCAAAATTATACATGTCTCCTTGCAAATCCAAGTAGCTCAGCAAAGTTACCTTTTCTCCCTCGGTTGAGTCGATCCAAAGTCCTGCTAGTAGCGCCCCACGTGTTGCGCCTCTACGAGTTGATACACCACAATATCACGAAAATTAATATAACCTAATCGACTAGAACATAGGGTATATTAATATCTAGGATTTAAGAACGACTTAGGAGCTAAATCGAAAAAATTCTTCCAAAGAGGAAGGGGTGTTCGGCCGATTTGTGCAGGGAGAAGGAGAGAGAATTTTTTCTTTCCTCTGTTTTGGCTCTTAGAGTTGTGTCTATGAGATATGACAACAAGTCCCCTATTTATAGGTATCTCATTAACCTAGTCCTATTAGGATTAGGACTTTTATTCTCCTACATGGGCCATGGCCCACTTTAATTAGAAGACTAAGTCTTCCAATTAATCTATGGCCCACTTTAAGTAATCTAACTAGGCTTTATTTAATTTTCCAATTAAGTAGCCCAATTAATTAATTTAATCTCCCAATTTAATTAAATTAGACTCCAAGTCTATTTAATTAACTATTCCTTTAATTAATTAAATCCAACTTAATTAATTAACTCACAAATTAAATTCCAATTTAATTTATGATCTTGATCCAATTCCAATCGGATCAATTTAGCTCCATTTGGGTCGACCCAGTCGACCCACCCACTTTGATCGACCCAGTCGATTATAGACCCAGTCGACTCGGTTGTTCTCTTTTCCTCGCTTTCGCTTCATGTGTATTGTGTATGCCCCCGTAGGTTCACCACATAATTGGCCGTGGGTTATAATTAAATATTATTTAATTATTTGAGTAACATATACTCTAAATCAATCGAACACTCTGTCGACTGATCATTCCAAAATTAGCACCCCTGCCAATTTGGAAATTCTCCCACACTCCACGGTCGATGTCCAGTCACAAGCCCATGGAGCCCAATCACTGGTGAATTAATTCAGTGAACCTTTTAACTCATTTACAATTTCCATATACGACATAATCTCTCCATCGATCAATCTCCCAGTCGAGACTTAAGGGTATGGTCTTTCATCGGTCTCCCTTTTATTTTGTCTTGACCTTATGTATTCTGGTCTCGAAATAAATTCTATTTGACTTAATCTTTATGAGCTACTTACATAAAGTCGTCAGATACCTTGGCCAAGGATTTTACCAGAATTAATTTCTCACAGAAATCCATAGGAGAATTTCCCAACCTATCAAGTCGGGTCAATGAATCCTTTTTTGATGATATGAATCTGCATACGAGTTCCTCCATACCCAACATGAGTTCATAGAGACTTTCTGGTGATCTCCAGTCAGTCGGAACTCACATCAAAGCATGAACGTTCTCGCACCAGATAAACCTTATCACCTCAAGTAGTTAGAGATTGTTCCTCGTATACTATTACAAATTGGAATAACTTCAACCCCGATATGCGACTACCGCTTCCATGGTGAGTTATTTCCTAATTGGGGTATTCAGTGCGCTTGCCCCAGCAAGCCACCCACTTATGTGTATCGACTATCCTAGTCACGCTCGTGGACCCCAATGTTCTCCAGTTCATCGGAGTATACACAATAGTGAGAGTCTAACCGAATCCAACGATGTCCTATCTCGATTGGATTCTACGACTCTTGAATATGTTCTAGATCACGGCCTTGGAGATCAGTCCACGGGTTGTCCCATAGCCCTGTGATCTAAGGACTTCTATCCTTATGTGTAGATAATTGTTACATAAGATAAAGTTGACCATTTTAATAAAGTGCTTTTATTAATCAAAATTGAATAGTTCCTCATTTAATACAATAAATGTTAGCCATACAGCTGGCTTGCAGGACACTATTTCTATCACTCCATTAGCTGCAGCATCGAGATTTTCCTTTATGTTATATGTAAGCCCATTATAAAAAGATTGAACTTGTAACCAATTTGGAATTTGATGGTGAAGACAATTTCTCAGCATATCCTTAAACCTCTCCCAAGCTTAGTCTAAAGTTTCATCTTTATATTACAGAAATTCACTGATGTCATTCCGCATCTTTACTTTTTGCAGGTGGGAAAAACTTAGCTAAAAATTTCTCCACTACTGATTACATGTTGTAATAGACTCATCTGGCAGAGTTTCTTACCAATCTGCAGCCCTCCCAGCCAAGGAGAAGGGGTACAATCTCAGTTTTACAGCCTCTGATGATACTCCATTGAATTTGAATGTACCACACATCCTCAGAAATATTTTCAAGTGTTTGTTCGGATCCTCGTGAGCATGCCCGAAAAATTATTTCGACTCAAGCATATGTATGACTGCTGCGTGATCTCAAAATTATTGGCCTCAACAACTGGTGATTACGCCCAAACTTGTCGAAACAAAGCGATCGATGTAGAATAAATTGGATGGTCGTATCCGCGAGGAGATGACTAAAATAAGCTAAAACCGTTAGTAGACAAAGTAGCTTTAGAGATAAATAAATAAACTAAATTAACGAAGCGATGTGGTTTTAAGAAAACTTAAAGAAAAATGAATTTTTGGTTGTTGGAAAATTTAATAATTAAAATGGTAAGATATCAAGACTTTTGGCTGCTTGACATAATTTGCAAACACCACATACTTTTACTTCTCTACAACTTTTAACTTTTCTTTTAGATTCTAATAATAAAACACGATCACAATTTTTTTCAAACACCACCTTAATAGCTGCAGCCTACTAGCAAGTGGGACTGTGGATGATAGACTTATATCGTTCATGGGCCGAGGATAATAAGAATTGAGATGTTTGAACATTTTCCGTGAATGGGCTGACGAAAAGGGTTCCAAACCACTTTTGGCCCAACGAGAATTTGAAAATATTGGGTCAAAATGGTTCCAAACAGGGCCTATATTTTTATTGTCATCTACAGTTCATGCAATGCAACAATAAGTTTTGTTTTGTTTTTCTTGTAGCCGGTGTTTGCTAATTGCTACTGAATATTGTCAATTAGAATTAGATGCCAATTTTTTTTCAAATATGATTTAGCATTCAGGCTAATCTTTGATGGAGTTTGCTTGCTCCCCCCCCCCCCCCCCAAACTTTTCTAATCCTTTAAAGTACATCGGACATATTATATGTGAACATCTTTCATTAATGATTCGAACTCGAGTTCGCTACTTTGAAGAGTATTAGTTATATATTTAATTTATGCTACATTACCAATACATAAAATTGTGAATATTACTAAATTAAGAAAACTAAAAGAATTTCAAGACAAACAAAGAGTCCCCGAATTATACCTTACTTTTTGTTTTCATTGATTCAAAAGCAGAAACTTTTTGAAGAGCCGAAAATTTGGATCCACGGAAATCATAATCCTAAAAAAGCATGAAACTTACTTACTATAAACTATAACTGCTACCTTTTGATGATAGGGCAAGGCTAAACATCAGAGATATGAGGGGAAGAAGTATCACAAGACAAAGAAGAACTCAAACTAGTTTCTTTTCACAATAGGTCATTGTCTCTGGTGATATGGGCAATGAACGAATCGAACTCGACACGAGACACACCCCCTTCCTCAGTAGCCTGCCGAACGGTAGCACCTAACTCCTCGGCCCTCTTTCTTATCACATTCCCTTCTTCCGAAGCCATTAATTTTTTCACAACATTCCCAATAGTCGAGGCTTTCACTAGTTCTTCCCTATGGGTCCATTCCCTCACAACAAGGCCTATCTTTAATACTTCCGTAACAAGCATCGTGTTTCTTGGTTGGTCTGAATGCATAGGCCAAGCTGCTACAGGCACTCCCATGGTAATGCTTTCTATACACGAATTCCAACCGCAATGGCTCATGAATCCACCCGTCGATTCATGAGCTAAAATCTCGATTTGTGGTGCCCAATCTCTCACCACTATTCCCACTCCTTTTACCCTCTCTTCGAAACCTTGAGGTAGCTTACCTCTTCTAGCTTCTCCATGAAAGACATTCCCTTTATCGGCATCCCTTAACACCCATAAGAACCTCTGTTTGCTCTGTTCTAACCCCAGTGCTAGCTCTTCTATTTCCTCATCCGACATTGAAGTTGAGGTCCCAAACGTAACATAAATAACGGACCTCGCCTCTTGTTTATCGAGCCACTCTAAACATTTTTGTTGGCCATTAGATGAGAATTTAGTAGGAAGTATTGGCCCAATAACCCAACTCTTCCTTTTAGTATTATTCACCTCCTCCTCCTTAGCTAAAAGATCCAAATAAGGAGCTTCTATTAATCTACATGTATTGTGTATATCTCCGTCTCTACGTTTTAGTTTTAGTAGCTCCATTTGTAAAGCTACAAAATCACTGATCTTATCCGGTGTACATCCTTCGAAAGAAGGCAACTCTTTTGGGAAAATTTCACTCGTATTCTCACATCCGAAAGAGGCTAGACAAAACGCGGAGATGCTATTGAATGCGTAGGATTCAGCATAAGGAATCGAAGAAACATCTTGTACCACGTAAGCCATCATAGAGTCGTAAATGACTATAACGCGATTGGCTTTAGTTGACATGGCACGTAAGTAGGTAGTAACCGGTTGGCGTAGGCTCAATGTGGCTTCGTAGGATGGTAGGAGTTGTATAGGGAATTTGTCACGTGAGTTAGGGTTCGGGGGAGGAGAGGCAAATGATGGAGTGGTAAAATCGTGGAAATCGATTTTGGCTATGTCGTGAGGGTTTAGGCCGTGGGCACGGAGTTTGGCTTGACGGTTGTGGATGGCGGAGCCGATGTAGTGGACGGGGATGTCGTACGAGGTTATTAGACAGGAGAGTTGTAGGAGTTGATTGAGGTGTCCTTGAGCTGGAAATGGAACCATAATGACTGCAACATGAGATTTTTCCATTATTTGAGAGTTCTTTTGTTTGGAGTGCTACTAGAAAGGTACATGGTTGAGAACTTAAATAGAGCAAGGAACTTGGGGAACACTTAAAATTTATTTGCAATTTTGTTCTATGTCCCCACACTCTAATTTTATAATCTAAATTCATGGTCATTATATTGACTATGCACCAAGTATAATACTCCAACTTGGTTGCCAAGATAAAAATAGCTTTTTTCAGTTTGCAAATAATTAATCGTCCCCTTTCAAATTTGGTCATATTTTTCCATCTGGGATATCTCAAAATAATTTTTTTTTTTTCTTAAAATAAATTTTTTTTCTCAAAACTATTCGATCACATAAATTAATGAATTGATACCAATAATTCTCAATCACTATTAAAGTTATCCAAAGATTTTACTTTTGACACGGAGTTAGCAAAAATTAACGCCGGATCGCGTATGACATAAAGAATTGGTGCTCTTTGATCTTTTAATTCGATATGGAAACATTAGAGAAAATAAATGATACGAATAAAGTTGTCATACTCACCCACGTCTCTACGAAAGAAAATTATTATAAGTACAAAATATCTTATTACAAATAGAACAACATAGCCACGTATGTAGTGAGAAGGAATGGAAGCATTAAATAATAAAGCACAAAGCTAAAGATCAAAGATAAAGATAGATGTTCAAGCTATAAATATCTTATCGAGTTGGACTTCAAAACTTATTAAATGGATAATCATGTTCAAACTTGTTTGATTCATTTGATGAATCGAGCTCAAATAAGTTTTTATCGAACAAATTCGAATCGAGTATTAAATAGTTTGATTTGATTTTCAGCCTTAATTAATTGTGGGTTCCTTTGTTAACCAAAAAAAATGTAATGTGATAGTAGATTTATACCATTTTCCACCAGGTTTCATAAATTAATTTAGATAATATTATCACAGGGAATTCGTGTATAGTAGCTTCTTTTATAAAATGAGCAATTTAGTTTTATTAAATGTTTAATTTTTACAATAATATTTAAGAGTTCAAAATAAAAAGCGATCCGTGATTAAAAGAAAAAAAAATACTATTCAAGCAAGAGCAGATAACCTTGAGTTGGACCTAGAAATACTTAATAGTTATCTTAAGAATAGTAATTTGGTCAATTATGCCTAAGTAAATTGAAAATAAATATTTTGCGAACAATAACATGATTTTTACACTATCACATAAAGAAGCCACTCAGATGAGGATTTAGTAATTTAATTGGTACAACAAAAAAATAATTTAATTAAAATTTAATTCATTAATTGAACAAATTAATGAATTTTTTTTATTAAGTAAAGGATGAACAGTAAAGCTAAAAAGGAAAGAAAAACAAAGCTGACGTCGTGCGTTGTCTCTAGCTCCCAGGTGATTTTAACCTTATTGCAATTTTAGTTCCACATAATTGGCGTTCAATATTTTTAGTCTCATGTTTTATAAAACTGCAGTTTTAATCCATTTTTTTAAAAATATTTTGCACAATTGTCTTATCGCTCCCTTCGTATCAAATATGGGACCTTAAGTGTAAACAGAGACGAGTGAATAGCAAATTAACTCCCTGTGTTATTTTAAATAGACAATTTAACTCCTGTGATAAATAAAAGGGCAAAATACCTCTCTGTGATATTCTAAATAGGCAACTTAACTCACTGTGACAAGAAAAAGGGCAAAATGCCTCCCTGTAATTTTATAAAAGAAGCACACTGCCTCCCTCTAAATTGCTCATTTATTCATATCACAGGGAGGTATATTGCTCATTATTTCATTTCACGGGGAGGTAAATTGCCTATTTTTATATCACGAGGAGGTAAATTGCTCATTATTCATTTCACGGGGAGTCAAATTGCCTATTTTTATTTCACAGGGAGGTAAATTGCCCATTAGACATATCACATGGAGTTAACATGCAAAAAACCCAATCAGAGACGGTCTTATGAACCAAAACATTTGTTTGTAATTGAAGTTCATCTCAAATTGATCTCATTTTTTTTTTTTTTGTTATATCACGTACATATTTCTTGGAGAATGAAAGACAAAACACCATTAAAATTAAACTTGATATGGAGCCATAAAATTCTTCAAATAACATGATTTACTCCCTCCTGTTATGATAAATGTGACAAGTTTTCTCCTATGTTATAAACTCTCCAGTTGAAGAAGGTAAATAGCTTCTTTAAAATTTTTACAAGAGGAAAAATGCTATTTTTAAATTACATGGGATAATTGGACATTATGCATTTCACATGGAAAATAAATTGACATTAGCTCTATATTTGGTTGGAGTTAAACTTTTAATTATTTGATATAATATTGTGTATTAAATGTCCATTTTTTTTTGTAAGATAAAAAGGGTTAAAATCACATTCATGGTTCCTCAAGTATTAATATTTATAATTTTTCTTGCCAAAAAAAGTTATACTCAAGTTCCTCTTATAAAATATGTTATACTGATAGGCACTTTCCCAACCGAATTACACAGTTAAAATGTGTTAAATCGATCAAATTAAAATATTATAACACATAAAATCCGAAAATACCTTTATTAAAAGTCATGAGACTTGTACTTAATTGCAGTTTCGCTGAAAAGTGTCTATTGGTATAACACATTTTATATACTATGCACTTGAGTGTAAATGTTTTGTTGTCTTTTTCAAATACATCACTAGATTAATATCTTGTACTCATTCCAAATTACTAAACGCTGAAAAAGATCATGAACATCTTTGAAAGAGCAGCACATTATCCTCAATTTTAGCATGTTTAGCACTTTTGATCCTAAATGATTACATGTCTTGGATATAGCTAGAGGCATGTTTGGTTCGTATAAACACAGGGGAGATTCTTTTGTAAATTACAGAGTTTAATGAGTATAAACTTATGAAATAGAATGAAAAAAGTAATATTGTTGTCTTTTTTTCAATTTTTGTTTAGTTCTAAAAATTCATGTAGGCGTGTGTGTCAGCATTTTTTATTTTTTTTATAATTAAACATAAATTCCATTACTAAACATGGATCAAAATTTCGTTTCGTTTGTATGTTTCGGTCAGCCAAATATTAGAAACTTTTCGAGACTTTTCGGAAGTTTTTCGGAAACACTAAGGAAAAATCGTAAAAAAATTTCTAAATTAAGAAAAATAACAGAGCTTAAAAGGCAAATAAATAGTTTCTAAATTACATCTTGTTTTCGTTTCACTTGATTAAAAAATGGAAACTTTTCGATGTTTTCGACGAAAAAGATGAAAATTTTGATCCATTTACTAAACAAAACATGTTACAAATACATTATAGTGACCACAAAGACTAAAAAGAAAATGATCAAGGAAGATCCAACTAAATTTTGGGAATCATTTGGTTAAGTATATGTATTGTGAAATTAACATGTGATTTGGTTTAGTCCTTCAAAATGGAGTTCAAGTTTGAGACCCTATTGGGAGGTTCTTATATAATATATTTGACGTGTCTCGAAAGAGATTAAAATTAAACTCTTTGTATTTTACTAAATTTAAGCTACCAATAGAATTGCAATTTTAGTTTACATAATTGGACGATCAATATTCTTGATCACATGCTTTATAAAATTACACTTTTGATCCAATTTTTTTTTTTATAAATGTTTTGCACAATTGTGTTGTCAGTCTCTTCTTATCAAATTTTGGACCAAAAGTGTAAATTAACACGGTTATATGAGACAAAAAAAATGCAAACCAAAGACAATAACTGATCCAAAAGTCACAAAAAAATGGATGAAAAATGGGTTAATATATAGGATCAAAAGGAGTGAATAGCATATTAACTCCCCGTGTTATTCAAAATAGGTAATTTAATATCCTGTGATAAATAAAAGGGCAAAATATTTTCCTGTGATATCCTAAATAGGCAATTTAACTCCCTGTGTTAAGAAAAATGGCAAAATAACTCCTAGTGTTTTTATAAAAGAAGCAGATTGCCTCCCTCTAAATTACTTATTAATTCATATCATAGGGAGTTAAATTGCTCATTATTTCATTTCACAGGGAGGCATATTGCCTATTTTTATATCACGATGAGATAAATTGCTCATTATTTCATTTCATGGGGAGTTAAATTGCCTATTTTTATTTCACAGAGAGGTAAATTGTCCAGTAGACATATCACAGGGAGTTAACTTGCAAAAAACCCGGACCAAAAATATAAAGTATTTTAATTTTAGAACTAAAAGTTTAATTATAGGATCAAAAGTACTGAAGAACCAACCTCGTGTGTTGATTGCATAAATTAACTGTTTGAAAATAAATGATTAATTGATGAATTTTCTGGGTTTTGGTTATCTTTACTCAACTAAAACAGTAACAAATCACAAGCAGCATAATATTATAATTAACTTTGCAACTTAAAAACTTTTGAGGTTAAGGAATACCATGAGTAAGGATTACACAAAGGATCAGAGACGAAACTCAGAATAATCTTAAAATAAAATGATGTATAAGATTAAGATTTTTTCGGAAGTCAATAAATAATTTTAAATTCGTCTTGGCAAATTACACCACATCCGATCCGTGGGTCAATTTAAATTCATCTACATAAATTTAAATTTATTTTAAATAACACTAAAATTTAACTGGATTTATCATTTATAACTATCCAATAAAAATAGCACACTAATCGTACCCTTATTTTGACCAACATAATTTCGATCTAATTCATCATCAACTCCTTGATTAATTACCACCCTTAATATTAATTATTTTGAAATCATTCAAATTTTGATCTACGTAATTGAATATATGTGTTTATAGTCGGAAATTACTAAAATTCTATTGATATGAATTTTATGAAACAGAGTACAAGTGATGATAGCAAACAATCTATATGACATTATTAAAAAACATCACAATAGTTATTAGATAGTAAGACAGTAGAAATTTGATTGAGCAAAAAAATGATGTCAATATTGATTGAAACTTCTACAATAAAATACACTTTTTGAGTCTACAAAGATTCATGATAAATTTATCAACATTATAATGCATGAACAGTAGCACCATTTCGACCATGAAAGCAGTGAGGCATCATCAAATGAAATCTTGAGGATAGGTGGTGGTGGTGGTGGTGGTGGCGACTTCCGACCGTCGGCATTTTCAAGAACGGATGATCAAGAAGCAAGTCAACTCTCCACCTAGCTCTAGGATCCTTAACCAAACACTTCCTTAGAAAATCCTTAGCCTCCTCGGAGATCTTCTTGCCGGTAGGGATTTCAGGGATCTCATTACTGCATCCAATCTTGAACAACACGTCTTTGGCTTGTGCCTTTTTGTCGAACTTCCATGGCGCTTTACCCGTTAACGTATGTAAAACGGTGCAACCCAAAGCCCAAACATCTGACTCCGGTAGGTATTCTTGTCGGGATATCGACTCTGGCGCAGCGTAAAGAACGGTGCCTCTAAAACCACCATCCTCTTGCTCCTCATCGGCGGTTGGCCTAGACTTTTTAGCACTCCCAAAATCGGCAAGCTTCGCAACTTCATCTTGATTAGTACCTTCTTTAACAATCAACACATTATGGGGCTTTACATCGCAGTGTGGATATGCCCGAGAGCAGTGAGCATGGACTTCACATGGTGTTTCACGGCGTGCTCCGGTAGACCTTTCTCCGCAATGCGATCGGCGAGGCAACCTCCAGACGCGTATTCGAGCAAAATATTGTAGAGTTGTTGGCCATTTTCGGTGGTGTGGTCATCTCCATAGCAACGAAGGATGCATGGGCATGCCTTGAACTGATCCAACAACTCCTTCTCTTTCAACAATGGTTTCGACTCCGAAACTTTGGCTGATTTGACGGCAATGATCGGCGGGAGAGGTCGGTTTTTGTGACCGATTTCTTGGTGTGTTTTGGCCTTTGATACAAAAGCAAAACCTCCCTTACCCAATATTTCTCCTCTAGTCCAACCCATCTTTAACTTTTGCTTACACTCTGAATATTTTGAATTTTTTTATGATTTCTAGATATGAATATATATATATATACAATTAAGTGATATCTAGCTAGAGTTGGATAGGGATTCAATAATTACGAAGAATAACAAAGTCTAGCTTTCTATTGGCACAAAATTGACGCGTTTGTTATTCTTTATATTTATCTTCCGCTTTTTAAGTTGAAAAGATTAATAAGAATTAAGATAATTATTCCATTTGGATAATCTTGATGAGAAGTTTATGAATGCTGTTATAAGATTGCTTACATCTCATGCACCAATAGGCCTACTGCCCAAATAAAAGTTGCAATCAATTCGGCTAACTTGAAAAGCCTAACATATATAGGGCCTGGTATCCACATAATTTTGGACAAATTATGGGTCGGCCTATAATTGTAGTTGGCGAACCAAACACCTCATAACCTACATTTTTTATTTGTACTGCTAATTGGACCCAAGGCACCAAAGTAAATGGGCCTTTAAGGCTGGATCTTTATATTGTTTAGGTTGTGCAATAGTTGAACGAAAATCCGAGGCTGTATTTGGATGGGTTTAGGCCCGGTCTCGCAGGTTTCACGAGATTGAGCCAAAACTCTTTTAAATGAGTTTGCGCCAAACTCATAAAATCATCAAAAACTTATTCAGAAACTCACACTCAAACTCTTCAAACCTATAAAACATTGATTTGACAACTATCACCTACTTTTTCCTCCAAATCTCACTAAAAAAGACATTGATTTCACACATATCACCTACTTTTTCCCCTAAACCCCAACATCCAAACACAATCCAAGTGGGGTTTCAACTTATTCAAACCACAAAACCCAAGAGCCAAAACTCATCCAAATGAAGTCTCAAAGTTTTCATCGAAACCACCCAAACTAATTTTTTTAAACCGAGACCAACGAAACCGAGCCAAAACCCATCCAAATAGACCCTGAACTATTTCGACTACTTAAACATCTTACAATTTAATTACCATTCAAAACATGAGATACGTATTGTATATGGAGGCTGAACAATACGAATTGAAAGTTGTATCATGCAGTCACTTGTATCTTACTGATACGATATGGATCTTATACACATATAATTAAAAAATTAATTCCGATAATAAATAAAATTTTACATATATTATATTCTATTCTATTCATCATATAAGCAACAATAATAATATTTTACCATCAATATAACATAATGTGAATAATTATCTATTTATTTAAGTCGATATCCTTTTGCTAATCATTATTTTGCTGACATATAAAATAGATTCAAAGAATGAGCATTTTCTTATAATAAAAATACCACAAGTTACCAACATGTAATTGGTTTAGTGAAAGAGGCAAGTCACTACAAAATAGCGAATTCATGTTCAAATCCCTTTTAAGAGAGATTCGATAGTTAATATCGCGTCTCAAAAGGGATTAAACCCTTGATAAAAACCAAAAATAAAATAAAAGCACAAGTCGAGCTAAATTATGCAAATACAAAAAGATAACCAACCACATACCGAATGCACCTTTGATTATTTCAAATGATCATATGTGCTTAAAGGTAATACTAAACTCGAGCAAGACCTTCATAGTAATTAAGGGAATTGTAAAAATAGGATGCACCAAAAATATCAACATCTTCTTTAATTTCTTTCTCAATGTCATACCACTTCAATTTATTATGAAATCTGATGAGCACTTTCTGTTGATTCATCTTCTTCAAATTTCCTATAGCCATAATTCGTAGTCCACTATTGTAATAAACATCCTTGATTGTAAACAACTTGCTCCATGAAATGTTTATGCCTTCGACTTTCATAACCCACATATCAGCATGTGTATAAATATAATGTAAACTAGCACATAGAGATCCATGGTGGTTACTCAAAATCATTTTCTTCAAACAAGTGCTCGGCCCTGGCGGTATTGGTGGCGGCATAGTCCACTCTTCCGTGGCCAAATCAAATGCAACAATCTCAAACTTATTTTCTAACGGTATAGAAGAATTAACACAGTGCAAAACTCCATCGACATGAACTCCCGGAGTAGTACGAAGATTCCCTAGGTCATTCTTTGTGGGTCCACGACTCCACGAATTTGATTTCAAGCTATAAACATGAACATTGTAACATGTTTGTTTCTTACTTAACCAATAACTAGAAAATTCTAGTATCACTAACTTGTAGTCGTCCGTTTTATAATCGTACCCAAAACCTAATGCATATGTATAACTCCACCTGAATTGAAGACAAGGCGAGGGCGAGGGCGAGGGCAAGGGCGACCACGACACTTCTCGCTGCCTGCGAGTCGCGGGGTTCCAAATAACAATGCGATCTATTGATTTCGAGACTAAACAAATTAGGTTATTGCAGGCCAACACTTTAGAATGGACGAAGAATAAAGGAGGTGTGAGATTTTTGGCTTCGGCCTTGGTATTGTTTCGGACATCAAAAGTTAAAGCATGTACGGAAGGAATATCAATATGGCTATATGCCCCATTTAAGAAAATAGTTTTGGAATTTCGTTTTATGTGGTACGAATGAAGGTTTGTGAAGTATGTACTGTCGATAAGTTTAAGCCATAATTTTGATACGCACCTGAATCGCAAAAGAGATTTCACGGGCAATATGATGAACACGATGTACAATAATTCTTCCGGGAGGTATGACATTATGATGAATTTCGAGATTTATTTGGATATTGGATTGCACGGCGCATTTTACAAAGGGAAAGGTATCCATAACTAAAGATAATTAGTGTTTAAAATATCAATTTAGTAGTACTAGGAATATTTGGAGACAGCGAAGAATCATAAGATTGAGTGAAATGCATAAACGTCCCTTGTGTTTTGTTAAATCAACGCAAATCCCCTGTATTATTTTAATTAACAAAAAAGCCCTATGTTATTTTTCTTTTATAGTTTGTTTGGTTGTCAGGAAAGTGAGGGAAAATTGTAGGAAAAGAAAAAGGAAAAGGAAAGGAAAATGAAAAGAAAGTTATTTTCCTCAACATGTTTGGTTGTGAGGAAAACTATTTTCTTACAATTGTTTGGTTGTTAAGAAAGTTTAGGAACTTTTAATAAATATTTTTGTTTGATTATGAATTACGTTTTATTTGTTGATAAAATATTTTATGAATAATAACATTTTCATTATATTAACTTTATTATAAATTAATTTGACACTATTGTATATTTTTTAGTCAGCATATTTATTTTAATCTTTAAAGTTAATAGGGGATTATTGTCAATTTTTAAAGTTAATAGGGGGTTATTTATAATATTTTTAGGTAAAAAGGGTTTTTTTTTGTCGTTTTGTTGGGGTATAATTATTCTATGACTTGAAAGGATTTTTTTTTGCTAATAATAAATAAGCACAAAGGGCTTTCGATAAGAAAAATTCACAAATGGGGATTTTGATAGTTATACAAAGTACAAGAGGTGTTTTGTAATTTATTTTAAAATTTTCCCGGATTCCCCCATTACACAAAGGATCAGAGACGAAACTCAGAATAATCTTAAAATAAAATGATGTATAAGATTAAGATTTTTTGGGAAGTCAATAAATAATTTTAAATTCGTCTTGGCAAATTACACCACATCCGATCCGTGGTCAATTTAAATTCATCTACATAAATTTAAAATTTATTTTAAATAAAACTAAAATTTAATTGGATTTATCATTTATAACTATCCAATAAAAATAGCACACTAATCGTACCCTTATTTTGACCAACATAATTTCGATCTAATTCATCGCAACTCCTTGATTAATTACCACCCTTAATATTAATTATTGTGAAATCATTCAAATTTTGATCTACGTAATTGAATATGTGTGTTTATAGTCGGAAATTACTAAAATTCTATTGAATATGAATTTTATGAAACAGAGTACAAGTGATGATAGTAAACAATCTATATGACATTATTAAAAAACATCACAATAGATATTAGATAGTAAGACAGTAAAATTTGATTGAGCAAAAAAATGATGTCAATATTGATTGAAACTTCTACAATAAAATACACTTTTTGAGTCTACAAAAATTCATGATAAATTTATCATCAACATTAACATGCATGAACAGTAGCACCATTTCGACCATGAAAGCAGTGAGGCATCATCAAATGAAATCTTGAGGATAGGTGGTGGCGGCTTCCGACCGTCGGCATTTTCAAGAACGGATGATCAAGAAGCATGTCAACTTTCCACCTAGCTCTAGGATCCTTAACCAAACACTTCCTTAGAAAATCCTTAGCCTCCTCGGAGATCTTCTTGCCGGTAGGGATTTCGGGGATCTCATTACTGCATCCAATCTTGAACAACACATCTTTGGCTTGTGCCTTTTTGTCGAACTTCCATGGCGCTTTGCCCGTTAAGGTATGTAAAACGGTGCAACCCAAAGCCCAAACATCTGACTCCGGTAGGTATTCTTGTCGGGATATCGACTCTGGCGCAGCGTAAAGAACGGTGCCTCTAAAACCGCCGTCCTCTTGCTCTTCATCGGCGGTTGGCCTAGACTTTTTAGCACTCCCAAAATCGGCAAGCTTCGCAACTTCATCTTGATTAGTACCTTCTTTAACAATCAACACATTATGGGGCTTTACATCGCAGTGAACGTAACCCATTTTGTGGATATGCCCGAGAGCAGTGAGCATGGACTTCACGTGGTGTTTCACGGCGTGCTCCGGTAGACCTTTCTCTGTAATGCGATCGGCGAGGCAACCTCCAGACGCGTATTCGAGCAAAATATTGTAAAGTTGTTGGCCATTTTCGGTGGTGTGGTCATCTCCATAGCAACGAAGGATGCATATGCATGCCTTGAACTGATCCAACAACTCCTTCTCTTTCAACAATGGTTTCGACTCCGAAACTTTGGCTGATTTGACGGCAATGATCGGCGGGAGAGGTCGGTTTTCGTGACCGCTTTCTTGGTGTGTTTTGGCCTTTGATACAAAAGCAAAACCTCCCTTACCCAATATTTCTCCTCTAGTCCAACCCATCTTTAACTTTTGCTTACACTCTGAATATTTGAATTTTTTTATGATTTCTAGATATGAATATATATATATACAATTAAGTGTGATCTAGAGTTGGATAGGGATTCAATAATTACGAAGAATAACAAAGTCTAGCATCTATTGGCACAAAATTGACGTGTTTGTTATTCTTTATATTTATCTTCCGCTTTTTAAGTTGAAAAGATTAAGAAGAATTAAGATAATTATTCCATTTAGATAATCTTGATGAGAAGTTTACGAATGCTGTTATAAGATTGCTTACATCTCATGCACCAATAGGCCTACTGCCCAAATAAAAGTTGCAATCAATTCGGCTAACTTGAAAAGCCTAACATATATAGGGCCTGGTATCCATGGAATTGTGGACTAAAATTATGGGTCGGCCTATAATTGTAGTTGACGAACCAAACACAACACAACCCACATGTTTTAGTTGTACGGCTAATTGGACCCAAGGCCCCAAAGTAAATGGGCCTTTAATGCTGGATCTTTACATTTGTTTAGGTTGTGCAATAGTCGAAATCGAAAATCTGAACTACTTCCACTATTTCAACATCTTACGATTTACCATATAAAACATGAGATACGTATTGTATATGGAGGCTGAACAATACGTATCAAAAGTTGTATCGTTCAGTCTATTATATCTTACTGATACGATATGGATCTTATAAATCATGCATATATGATACGATATACACATGATTAAAATTTTAATTCCGATAATAAATAAAATTTTAAATATGTTCTATTCATCGCACTACAAGAAAAATGGATTTTAGTGACAAAATATTAAGTGACATTGTTGAAATTGTCACTTTTTGCATACATTTAGTGATAAGAATATTAGTTTTGTCACAATAATAATAGTGACAAAATATATTTTTAAATTGTCACTAAGTGACAAGTTTATGGAACTTAAGTTGTCATTATTGACAATTAGTGACACCCTTTCAGTGACAACCTAGTGACAATAATTATTGTCACTATAATCAAGTGATAACTTTTTAGTTGTCAATATTGAGGTATCACTAAATGTCAATAGCGACAACTTTTTCACATTTCTTGTCACTAGTGTGTCTATATACATCAATTTAGTGACAATATTAAAATTCTTATCACTTTGTCATTTACTATTTTGTCACTAAAATTTAAATTTTTTGTAGTGTCGTATAAGCAACAATAATAATATTTTTTTCATCAATATAACATAACGTGAATAATTATCTATTCATTTAAGTAGATATCCTTTTGCTAATCATTATTTTGCTGACATATGAAATAAATTCAAAGAACGAGCATTTTCTTATAATAAAAATACCACAAGTTACCAACATGTAAATGGAAAAGATCAGTCACTACAAAATAGCGAACTCATGTTCGAATTCCTGTTAGGAGATGTTCAATACTTAATCACGCGTCTTGAAAGGAATTAAGTCCTTGGAAAACAAAAAATAAAATAAAAGTGCAAGACCTTCATAGTAATGTACCAACCACATACCAAATGCACCTTTGATTTTTTCATATATTTGCTTAAAAGGTAATACTAAACTCGAGCAAGACTTTCATAGTAATTAAGGGAATTGTAAAAATAGGATGCACCAAAAATATCAACATCTTCTTTAATTTCTTTCTCAATGTCATACCACTTCAATTTATCATGAAATCTGATGAGCACTTTCTGTTGATTCATCTTCTTCAAATTTCCTATAGCCATAATTCGTAGTCCATTATTGTAATAAACATCCTTGATTGTAAACAACTTGCTCCAAGAAATGTTTATGCCTTCAATTTTCATAACTCACATATCAACATGTGTACAAATATAACTAGCACATAGAGATCCATGGTGGTTACTCAAAATCATTTTCTTCAAACATGTGATCGGCCCTGGCGGTATTGGTGGCGGCATAGTCCACTCTTCCGTGGCCAAATCAAAGGCAACAATCTCAAACTTATTTTCTAATTGTATAGGAGAATTAACCTAGTGCAAAACTTCATCGACATGAACTCCCGGGGTAGTACGAAGATTCCATAGGTCATTATTTGTGGGTCGACGACTCCACAAATTTGATTTCAAGCTATAAACCTGAACAGTGTAACATGTTTGTTTATTACTCACCCAATAACTAGAAAATTTTAATATCAACAACTTGTAGTCGCCCGTTTTATAATCGTACCCAAAACTTAATGTATAACTCAACTTAAATTGAAGATGACGCGAGGGCGCCCACGACACTTTTCGCTGCCTGCGAGTCGCGGGGTTCCAAATAACAATGTGATCTATTGATTTCGAGACTAAACACATAAGGTTATTGCAGGCCAGCACGTTAAAATGGACGATGATAAAGGAGCTAAGGAGGTGTGATATTTTTGGCTTCGACTTTGGTAATGTTTCGGAGATCAAAATTTAAAGAATGTACGGGAGGAATATCAATATGGTTATGTGTCCACGTGAAGAAAATAGTTTCGGAATTTCGTTTTATGTGATACGAATGAATTTATATACGCACCTGAATCGCAAAAGAGATTTAACGGG
This sequence comes from Penstemon barbatus, assembly GCA_003313485.2. NCBI lineage: Eukaryota > Viridiplantae > Streptophyta > Magnoliopsida > Lamiales > Plantaginaceae > Penstemon > Penstemon barbatus. The sequence goes on along the minus strand of CM064883.1, from coordinate 20,143,660 downwards.
CAATTCGGACAACACGATGTACAATAATTTTTCCGGGAGGTAAGACATGATGATGAATTTCGTCAATTACTTATTAATGATACACAAGTATGGTACACTGATAGTGGTATAGTGGATCATGAGCCTGAATTTTGAGATTTATTTGGGTGGATGCACGGCGCATTTTACAATGGAAAGGTATCCATAACTAATGCTAATTAGGGTTTAAGAGAACAGGATACGAGGTAATGGCAATTTAACTTAGCGTGATTTGCATAATATTCAATTTATTTTCTTATAATTTAAAATAATCAATTTATTCCCTGTAATTTTATAAAAGTTTCGATATTTTTAAAATTTAAAAAAATAAAAATTATCAAAATTATTCCTCTGATATGTGGCACTTTATCCCCTGTGTTATGATAAATATAACGATTTACCCTTTCTGATTTGAAAAAAAATAATTTATCCTCTTAATTTATAGAAGTTTCACACCGCATCTCTGATAACTTTAAACTTTAAAAAATTACGAATTAATAAAACTACCCCTCTTATATGTGACACTTTATCCCCTGTGTTATGATAAATATGATGATTTACTCCCTTGTGTTATGATAAATATGAAAATTTACTCTCTTGTTACATACTCATTTTTTATGTAACTATGATCCGTGATGTAAGTAACCTCCATCCCGTAGCTTTTAATTTGTTGATATATCATTGTGTAATAAACGTCCATTCTTTTCCATTAGAAAAAAAGGGTTAAATCACATTTGTGGTCCCTCAAGTATAAAGTAAATTATATTTTATCCCTTTTGCCATATAAAATCCGAAAATACCCTTACCAAAAGTCACATGACTTGCACGTGGTTTCATTATTTTGTATCATATTTTATATAAGAGAGACTTAAGTGTAAATTTTTGGCACGATGTTATATGTGTAAATACCTTATATTTGAGGGACCATAAATGTGATTTTGCCAAAAAAGGAAAAAGGAAGTTGCACCCTCAAAAGCAAAATGCGCAAGACATGGTTTTAATTCTAACTGTTAAGTGGATAAATGATTGATTAAGTTTCTGTTTTATGTTTTCTTGTTCAAATGTATCACTAGATTAATATATTGTACTCAATCCTAATTACTGAACACTGGAAACAAACAGATCATGAACATCTTGAAAGAGCAGCACATTATCCTCAAAATTCATGTCCAATTGCCCCACTCTCACTTATTTTAATAATAATAATAATAATTAATAATAATTCAAGTGGGGTTTGAACTTTTTCAAAACCACAAAATTCAACATCTAAAACATATCCAAATGAGGTTTCAAATGTTTCATCGAAACCACCCAAACCATTTTTCTTGAAATTGAGACCAATGAAACCGAACGAAAACCCTTCCATATAGGCCCCTAGTAATATGGAATAATTCTTCTTCCATGGACATATTATTTAAGAGGTAGATTTATTGTGCTTATTAATTAATTACGAAAAAGGATACAAAATTTGTAACTTATTAAAAAAAAAAATACTGCCAAGTAAGAATAAATATACTTGATAGAGGCAAAAAAAAAAAAAAAAAAAAAAAAGGGTTCAAACTAAAAAAGTCCAGATTATATATTTCAAAAAAAGAAAGAAGAAAATGAACCCAACTTGATTTCAAAAGAAATGTATATATAAGATTTCTTTGTTATTTCAAATTCGATTTAGTAAGGTATAATTTTATAAAAATAAAACTGTATACATAAGAAATTCATCTCAACCACTTAAAATGTCAACATCAAATTTGAATTACAATTTTTTCATCAAACATTTGTACAAATTCGATATCTATTCGTAAATTACATTTTTTTTTTTAAGAAATATTAGTAATTAATCCTTATGAGTTAGATTATAGGGCTTGAGGTGTTATGGTTTTGCTCCTTGCGATTGGAATCTTCTTTTTTTTTTTTTTTTTTTGAGAACGATTGGAATTTAGCTAAATGGCAAGTGATTGATGAAAAGAAAGACAAAAAAATGCTCTGTACAATTATAATATTGTTAATGCCTCTTTTTAGTAAACGTCTTCCCAATGCAATTTGCATCAATCAAACAATATTTTGTTGAAAAAGAAGTCTAGTTCAAATTTTTATTTTTAATGAGCGAGTGTTAGTGTATTTATAACCTATAGATACAATTAATTTTGTATATCTTATGGAACCCATGTCCTGGATATAGCTAGAAGCTTGTTTGGTTCATTTAGACACAGGGGAGATTCTTTTGTAATATTACAAAGTTTATGGGTATAAACATATGAAATAGATTGGAAAAAGTAACATTGTTTTCAATTTTTGTAAGTTTTAAAAATCCATGTAGGTGTGTGTGTTAGCATTTTGTTGTATCATTTGGTTAAGTATATGTATTGTGAAACCATCATGTAATTGGTTTCGTGGAATCGTTGAAGAGACTAGTACTAGTATTCCCAAAGTGGCGATTCAAGTTCGAGATCTTGTTGGGAATATAATATATTTGACTCGTCTCGAAAGGGATTAAAATCCTTTGCATTTTATTAAATTTAAGCTACCTAATAGAATTGCAATTACAGTTCCACATAATTGGGCAATCAATATTCTTGGTGACGTGCTTTATAAAATTGCACTTTTGATCCAATTATTTTTATAAATATTTTCCATAATTGTCTTGTCACTCTCTCTCTCTCTCTCTCTCTTCTTATCAAATTTTGGACCAAAAGTGTAAATAAACTCAGTCATATGAGACAAAAAATACAAACTAAAGACTATTGTATTGAACCAAAAGTGACAAAAAATGGATGAAAAATGGGTTAATGGGATCAAAAGTATAAAATATTTTAATATTTAGACTAAAACTTTAATTATATAAAGTGTAGGATCAAAAGTACCAAAGAACCAACCTTTTGAGAATAAAAATACAGTACAATTTTACTCTTTGCATCCTTGTTGATTAGTAAATGAGATAATTGCATTTTTGGTACAGAGTTATAGGTTAATTTTCACTTTTAATATTTTATTTTATGGGTCCAACACATTTGGTATACAGAGCTTTAACAAATTATGACAAATTTGATACAACCGTTAAAAATTGCCGTTAGGTGATGATGTGGCAGTTAAGTCTAATTGTAAAGTTGATGACATTACTTATGTTGACTGATAATTTGACACCATAATATTTAAGGTTACCAAAAAAGTCCCACATCTCCAAATTCAGTGACGATTTTAGTCCACATTGTTGCCAAATTTCAAAATTGACTTTAATAAGACCACATGCGGACCAATTTGAAAATTTTACTTATTTTATTGAAATAACTAATTTAATTTATAAACTATATTAATAAATTAAATAATACTTTAACATAAATATCACCAAGATTAAGAATTGTGCCTTTTGCTAAGGACAAAAGGCCATCAAATTAGTGATCATTGGTTTCTTTGAGCCCGTTGACGATCCAAAACCAGAAATTAATTTAAACTGCACTCTCTGAGAATAGCTAGCCTCATCATCAATTTCTAATAATTTCATCTTAATAATTTCTTTTTTTTTTTTTTTTTTTGAGAACGATTGGTATTTAGCCAAATGGCAAGTGATTGATGAAAAGAAAGAAAAAGAAAATGCTCTGTACAGTTAATATTGTTAATGCCTCTTTTTAGTGCAGGTAAACGTCTTCCCAATGCAATTTGCATCAATCAAACAATATTTTTGTTGAAGAAAAAGTCTAGTTCAAATTTTTATTTTTATTGAGCGAGTGTTAGTGTATTTATAACCTGTAGATACAATTAATTTTGTATATCTTTTAGAACCCATGTCCTGGATATAGCTAGAAGCATGTTTGGTTCGTTTAGACACAGGGGAGATTCTTTTGTAATATTACAAAGTTTATGGGTATAAACATATGAAATAGATTGGAAAAAGTAACATTGTTTTCAATTTTTGTAAGTTTTAAAAATCCATGTAGGTGTGTGTTAGCATTTTGTTGTATCATTTGGTTAAGTATATGTATTGTGAAACCATCACGTAATTGGTTTCGTGGAATCGTTGAAGAGACTAGTACTAGTATTCCCAAAGTGGCGATTCAAGTTCGAGACCTTGTTGGGAGTATAATATATCTGACTTGTCTCGAAAGGGATTAAAATCCTTTGTATTTTATTAAATTTAAGCTACCTAATAGAATTGCAATTACAGTTCCAAATAATTGAGCAATCAATATTCTTGGTGACGTGCTTTATAAAATTGCACTTTTGATCCAATTATTTTTATAAATATCTTGCATAATTGTCTTGTCACTCTCTCTCTCTCTCTCTTCTTATCAAATTTTGGACCAAAAGTGTAAATAAACTCAGTCATATGAGACAAAAAATACAAACTAAAGACTATTGTATTGAACCAAAAGTGACAAAAAATGGATGAAAAATGGGTTAATGGGATCAAAAGTATAAAATATCTTATTATTTAGACTAAAAGTTTAATTATATAAAGTGTAGGATCAAAAGTACCAAAGAGCCAACCTTTTGAGAATAAAAATACAGTACAATTTTACTCTTTGCATCCTTGTTGAGTAGTAAATGAGATAATTGCATCTTTGGTACAGAGCTATAGGTTAATTTTCACTTTTAGTACTTTATTTTATGGGTCCAACACATTTGGTATACAGAGTTTTAACAAATTATGACAAATTTGATACAGCCGTTAAAAATTGCCGTTAGGTGATGATGTGGCAGTTAAGTCTAATTACAAAGTTGATGACATTATTTATGTTGACTGATAATTTGACACCATAATATTTAAGGTTACCATAAAAGTCCCACATCTCCAAATTCAGTGACGATTTTAGTCCACATTGTTGCCAAATTTCAAAATTGACTTTAATAAGACCACATGCGAATCAATTTAAAATTTTTACTTATTTTATTTAAATAACTAATTTGATTTATAAACTATATTAATAAATTAAATAATACTTTAACATAAATATCACCAAAATTAAGAATTGTGCCTTAGCATAAGGACAAAAGGTCATCAAATTAGTGATCATTGGTTTCTATGAGCCCATTGACGATCCAAACCCAGAAATTAATTTAAACTGCACTCTCTGAGAATAGCTAGCCTCATCATCAATTTATAATAATTTCATCTTAAGAATATCACATCATTGGGCACGCTCTTAACAAATCTCAATGTGTTCAAGAAAAATATATATAACAAGTTGTGGCATTCAGGGGCGGACCCAGAAATTTTAGTCGCCGGGGACGAGATTAAAATGGAAAGATATAATTAAATTATTTAAAAAATTATGATTATCAAAATTTATTTTTAATATGCCGATAAGTCTTATGGTACTTGATATTGATAATATATCTAATCAAATAAGATAATTAAAAATATATAATATGCAAAAACAATCAGTTCTATTAATTAATTTTAGTGATGAAAAATCAAAAACTTTATAAATAAATTTAAATATTCATAAAAGTTTTTAAAAAAGTACCTTTTGATAATGGCGTTGAGTGATTCAGCCGATTTGTGAAGAAAACTCCATTTTTTTATATAACTTGGTGAAGAAAAGTTGAAGAAAAGTTAATTTGAGAAGAAATTGAAATTCAAAATTCAACGTTGTTTTGTTTTTCCTTATTAAAAGAGAATTATATTAAGTGTTAAAGAATATTTTCCTTATCAAATTCTACTTAAACTAGGCAACTCTATTAATGGGACTCCATAGATCTGACCACACATTTTATTAAAGTAGACAAAGATTTTTGATTCACAAGATTCTTTCCTTTAGGAATTTAAAGGTACTAACAAGAATACATAAAGTACTACTATAATAATAATAATAGATATGCAGTGCTACTAATTTTTTTTTTCCTGGGGAGTGCGGGCGCCCCCACCCGCACCCCCTATAGGTCCGCCCCTGGTGGCATTTGATTCGAAATCAAGCTGTGAAACCCTCAAATCAACGATATTGTAGATAGACGGAGCTTTGAAGAAGATCAAAGTCCATCAAGATCGAAACATTCTAAACGATGTTCAACTTATTTTATTTAAATACCTAATTTGATTTATAAATAATATTAATATTTTAGGTTACCAAAAAAGCCCCATATTTTCAAATTTAATGACGATTTTAGTCCACATTGTTGCCAAATTTTAAAATTGACTCGAATAAGACCATGTGTGGACCAATTTGAATATTTTACTTATTCTATTTATAAATAATATTAATAAATTAAATAATAATTTAACATAAATATCACCAAAATTTAAAAAAAAATATTCTTTTTAAATATAATATTTATATAATGGCATTAATCTATTTAATATTTATTAAGATAATAAAATATATAATTAAAACTATTTAATATTTATAAAAATAATAAATAATTTTTAAAAATAATTCCCAACCCCACCCACCCCCTCCCGTCCCCTCCTCCCTACCCCAATTTCCATGCCGCCTGTAGGGGGAGGGGAGGAGGTGGGTGGGGTAGGGAATTTTATTTAAATTATAATTATTTATTATTTATTATTTTAATAAATATTAAATAGTTTTTAATTATATAATTTATTATTTTAATAAATATTAAATAGATTAATTCTATCATATAAATTTTATATTTAAAAAGAACATATTTTCTTAATTTTGGTGATAATTTTGTTAAACTACTATTTATTTTAATAAAATTATTTATAAATCAAATTAGTTATATAAAATAAGTAAAATATTCAAATTGGTCCCCAGATGGTCTTATTCGAGTCAATTTTAAAATTTGGCAACAATGTGGACTAAAATCGTCACTAAATTTGGAGATGCGGGGCTTTTTTTGGTAACATGAAATATTATGGGGTAAAATTATCAACCAACATAAGTAATGGCATCAACTTTGCAATTAGACTTAACTGCCACGTCATCACTTAACAACAATTTTTAACGGCTGTACCAAATGTGTCACAATTTGTTAAAGCTTTGTATCAAATGTGTTGAATCCATAAAGCTCAGTACCAAAAGTGAAAATTGACATATAGCTCTATAACAAAAATGCAATTCTCTCATAAATAAATAATGAAATTATAGAAAAAAGGATAAAAGAAGTCGAAGATTCGTGCACGATATGTAATTATTATTTCAAGGAAAAACATTATGCTGTAAATTAAACAAACATCCTCTACATCTGCGATCAATTTTTGGTATTAGAGCTGAGTAACGAACCATAATGAATTATAAAGGATATTAGTAATGGGATTAACTAAATAAGTAGTCACTTTAAAAGAACAATTAATTATAGTTTATAGATAGCCATCAGAATTATTTATAAAAGATAAAACAGATTTCTAAATAATAAATTTTGGACAGAACAATATTTACAAGGAACACATTTACCAATATAATCTTATAGGCTAATATATCGGGGAGATAACTTTCCCCATTTATATCATTTATTAGACCCACAATTAAACAATATTACTGGCATGTTAATGAATATAATAAAAAGTTGATATTGTTGCCAAAAACAAAAGACAAGACAATTTTTATGATAAAATTGAGGGCTTTTGGCACTTTGCACTCTGGAATTATAGGATTTTGGCAATTTGCACTTTAACTTAAAAGTTTTGATACTTTGCACCCTGGAAATACAATTTAGTTGGTACTTTGCACCCTAGTGTGTGTTTTGAAGAAAAAATTAATTGATTGAAGAGTATAATAATTATTTTCGAATATTTTTGGTACTTTAAACCCTAAAAGTATAGATTTTGACACTTTGCACTCTGAAATATAGAATATTGACACTTTGCACCCAAAAAATATAATTTCTGGCATTTTCAACCCCGACTTAATATGATAATCTAAATCATGTAAATAACATGCAATATAATAATATGTTAGATATGTAAACGTCTATTTTAGATATAAAGTAAATAATCTTGAGGATAATTGAAAATAAAATGAAGACAATGTCTTTGTTTTAATCTAAATTTTACAGAGAGAAAATATTAATATAAGTTATTATAAAGTAAAATAAATTTAGAATAACAACTTTATGATTGTTGTGCATAGAAATGACTATTTTATCTTTACATCGTCGACATTCATGAGTCTTTTTTGTAAAGAAAAATACATATGGTATAAAATGTCATGCATTCTATATTTTAAGGGTGCAAAATCTATATTGCCAAGGTGCAAAGTGAAAAATAAAATTGAAATTAACTATTCTACCCTTTTATCAATGAATTTTTTTCACTAAAACACACACTAGGGTGCTAAGTGCCAAATAAATTATATTTTCAGGGTGCAAAGTGCCAAAACTTTTAATTCAGAGTACAAAGTGCCAAAACCCTATAATTTCAGGGTGCAAAATGCCAAAAACCCTAAAAGTGAATATCTCTATAATAAAATAGAAGAAAAAGAAAATGAAGATATATCAAGCTCTCAAGAAAAAATAAAGCATTTAGTCCATGAATTAGAAAAAAATAAAAAACACAATGAAGAAAATAGATGTATAACTATAAAAGACTTAATTGAACTATTTTATAGCAGAGAAATATCTGATAAACAAATACAACAGATTAAGCCAATATTAAATTTACAAACTCCCAAAAATCTATTTAAATAATGGATAAATTGTTTGGTGCATGGGGGATGCGAGGGTGACTGTTGCACAACTTCCATCTTCAACCCAAAATTGTCAATAATGTTGACGTCGAATGAACAAGATGAAGATATCTTGAAGTTGTTCTTCGTTTGGGTGTTTTCATCGGCTTGCACGTCCAACTAAAGTTGTTGAAAACTATATTTTCAATGTAAGTAAGCTTTAATTTAATTTTAGTTTTGTTATTTCTTTAAGTTTTAGAACTAATTATTTATAAATTTGTCTTATATTGCATATATGTGATAATCTCGACATATGCGAGATGTATCATTGGGGCAATATAATTTGGAGATTTACTTTAGAAGAACTTATGGAACATATTTGCTCCAACTACGAGATGAAGTTCGAGGACATCGTAGATGGAATGCGAGCTGATTCCCAAAATTTGTCTTGTATTTTGAGCAATGTCTATTATTTCATTGATATTTCGCAATAGCACCGTAAAACTTTACCAAGCTAAGTAAACATATTTGATTGTGTATTTAGCTTTTCATGTAAATGAGTTGTATTATATTCAATATTGTGTTCGATCACCAAAATATTATATAATAAAGTTGATTATTTTTTTATACCTGACGGTACTAAATGAACTTCCATTTCAATTTTGGAGACAAATAATAGGATTCCCTCCACCCCATCCTCAAGTTAGTTATTCCGTCTTAGTATATGTAAACTTCACTTTCTTAGTATATATCAAATGAATAAATTACCATCAAAAGAATGTAAACCGATGTAGATAAATATTAATAATTAAAGATAAATGTTAATTTGAATAAATTTTCTTACTCTTTTGAATAAGTTCTTATGAAATTATCAAATGCAATGCACACTAATGAAATATGTAGACTATTTCATGTACGGATGATCATTATTATCAGCCTTTCTTGATTTTCAATGAAGAACAAGTGCTTGGTATCCATGTTTTAGTTGTATCATGCATGTATGCGACTCAATTAATACTAATCCAGTTTTTGCATTGCTTTTGCTTAAATGTATTCATGCATTTTAAAATCAATTAATCAATGCTTGAATGTACACTGCTTAGTTTGTTCCATATAATTTTAACTAAAATCTTGTCAAAACTTCGTCTAGAATTAGATTAGAAATAATTCTAATTTGTCTAGAATTCAAAGACAAGTGATAAAATCACATAAAATTACATACACAAGTAATATGATTTATTTGAGTGTAGCCTAGTGTAGACATTCATTATCTCAAAGTTATTTGTCCATTAAAATTAAATCAAACTTCAGTATATTGTAATTTTTGTTGGTGTTTTCAATTCAATATTATAGTCACTTAGTTTCTTAAATTAGTTAATGTAATATTCTATCCATCCTAATTTTTTTTTTTTAATTTTCTACAGTATGAAGTCAGAATTTTTAGTATTTCAAGTGATTTAATTACTAGGTTGATTTTTTTACATCTACTGCATTTTAAAGCTTTCAAATAATAAAATATATTATGTTATATAATATTATCAAATTACTATTGAAATAAATTAATTGATATAATTATTTATTATAGTATTTTCTAAAATTAAATCACGTTGATTGGTCAATTATACCGATGGATAGAAGAACTACGAGACGGATGTAGTATTACATTTTTAACCACCAATTAGGCAAGAGACTGACCTTAAAAAAGGGTAAAATGGGAAAAATAGAGTGGGGGTAGTGTAATATGCATGGGTTGGGTTGGGAGTTGGGTGAAAAAAGTTTGATGGTGATCGTTCATAAGTAGGTAACCGGTTGGCGTAGGCTCGATGTGGCTTCATAGGATGGTTGTTGTATAGGGAATTTGTTATGTGAGTTGGGGTTCGGAGGAGGAGAGGCCAATGATGGAGTGGGAAAATCATGGAAATCTATTTTCGCTATATCGTAAGGGTTTAGGCCGTGGGCACGGAGTTTGGCTTGACGCACGGTTGTGGATGGTTATTAGGCAGGAGAGTTGTAGGAGTTGATTGAGGTGTCCATGAGCTGGAAATGGAACCATAATGACTGCAACATTACATTTTTCCATTATTTGAGAGTTCTTTTAGTTGGAGTACTTCTAGAAAGGTACATGGTTGAGAACATTAAAAATAGCTTTTTTTCAGTTTGCAAATATTTACTAGCCCCCCTTCAAATTTGGTCATATTCTTTTTTATTTCTCAAAATAAGACTTTTTTTTTTTTAAATAAAAATATTTTTTCCAAAACTAAGCTATCAGATAATGTAATGATTTGATACCACTAATTCTCAATCACTATTAAAGATAAATTAATCCAAATGTTTTACTTTTTTAAATGTTGCATTAAACTCCGTGTCAAAAATAAAAAAAAAACAACAAAAAAATTAAGAACGGATCGTGTATGATATAAAAAATTGGTGCTCTTTAATCTTAGGGGGCTTAGGTTGCACGGATACTCCAAAATTATACACCGTGCAGTATCATATGTGTATTGAATACTCGTATACTCAGATACTCGTACGATACCTATGAAATACTCCACCGTGTCGTTTTCAATAATAAAAAATAAAAAGAAAAAGACTACGTATCGGATACAAAGAAAGGAGCATCGAAAACACCCAGAATACTTGAGAGCACGTATTTCTACATATAATTTCTAGATTATGTATATTATCAAATTAAATCTACATAAAAAACTTGAAGGGCCAAAGACTTTGTTTATGCTATTAATATTATGGTTTTACTTGAACACTTTAGATAGCATTGTTCATTTTAATATGGAATAAAAAGTGAACTAAATATATATTACATAATTTTTATTATACATTTAAAAAAAAAAGTTTTTTATTATAATATATTTTTAAATATACACACATATATTTTAACCGTATCGTATTTTATAAATTTTAAAAATTCGTATCGCTATATCCGTATAGTCTCTATTCTTGTTAATTACCTTGTTCAAATAATTTTTTTTTATCAAACTCAAATCATTAATAGGATATAAATGTATAACTTTATTTGTGATTGAGCAACGTTCTTATAAAAATGAAAAATTATAGATATGAGTATGACTTGAGATTGAATAGTATGGTCAAGCGAGATGTATTTTTTTATAGAATTTTCTATCTGAAAATTGTACATATTTCTAATTCCACAAGAACACTTTAGGCGGCTTCAATGATAATAAATTAAATAATAGTATGATCTTTTCGCAGGTTTTCTTTTAATTCGATATGGAAACATTAGATAATAAATGATAAGAATAAAGTTGTCATACTCACCCACGTCTCTATGAAAGAAAATTATTATTAGTACAAAATATCTTATTACTATATATAACAACATAACCACGCATGTAGTGAGAAGGAATGGAAGCAAATGATAAAGCATAAACTAAAGATCAAAGATAAAGATATATGTTCAAGCTATACATATCTTATTGAGTCGAGGTTCAAAACTTATTAAACGAATAATCATGTTCAAGCTTGTTTGATTTGTTTGATGAACCGAGCATAAATGATATTAAACGAACTCGAGTCGAGTATCGAGTAGCTTGGTTTAATTTTCAGTCGTAATTGCAGGTTCCGTTGTTAAAAAAAATGTAATGTGATAGTAGATTTATACCATATTTCCGCCAGGTTTCATAAATTAATTCGGATAATATTTTTTATTTAGTTTTATTATATGTATAATTTTTACAATAATATTTAAGAATACTATTCAAGAAAGAGCAGATAACCTTGAGTTGGACCTATAAATACTTAATAATTATCTTAAGGCATTACTTGGTCTTCATCGCTAGATTAACGATCGTTAATGCAATAGTAATTTGGCTAATTAGGCACATCCTGCGATTTAAATCCTTCAGGGTTTTAGGACAAGTGTTATGGGTCCATGATTAATCTAGTGTAAGCTTGGACACCTGGATTATTAAAAAAAAAAACTTGATTTTTACTCTATCACATAAAGGAGCCACTCAAGATGAGGATTTAGTAATTTAATCGGTACAACAAATTAATTTAATTATATGTTACTGAACAAATTAATGAAAAATGTTATTAAAGGATGAACTGTAAAGCTAAAAGATGATGAGATTCTCGATCAATTCCAGGTGATTTATATAATATGCCTGATGGCCGATGCGTTAAAAAAATGGATTAAAACCCTTGGTATTTTACTAATTTTAAGTTACTAGTAGATTTGCAATTTTAGTTTCACATCATTGGGCGTTCAATATTTTTAATCTCATGTTTTATTAAATTGCATTTTTAATTCAATTTTCTTTTAAAACATTTTGGACAATTGTCATATCGCTCCCTTCATATCAAATATGGGACCAAAAGTGTAAACAAAGTCGGTCATATGAACCAAAAAATTTGTTTGTAATTTAAGTTCATCTCATATTGATCTCATACCTTTTTTTTTTTGGTTATAACACGTACAGATTTGAACCTGGCCAACCTTAGATCCGTAAAACTATTAAAACTTGATATGGAGATGGCTGCAAAAATAATCTTAAAAATAAGATGATTTATAACATTTTTTGGGAACTCAATATATAAATTTTAATTCGTCTTGGCAAATTAGACCACATCCGTGGGTCAATTCAAAATCATCTACATTAATTTAAAATTCGATCAATAACTAGTCCAGCAAATAAAAAGATTACTTATCTTTTGACAATTTTGTCATTTCAAATCAAGTCTAATTTCCTTGAAATTGCCTATGGTTCTCAACAGAAGAATATGATAATATTTTCTTCCTTTAAATAAAAAATACATAATAAATTTATCTAAAAGGAAAAAAAAAAAAAAAAAAACTTAATGGACTAGGTACATCTGACCATTCCACATTGCCGAACCTATTTTCAATCTAATTCATCTCAACTAGCTGGATTACCACCCTTAATATTAATTATTTTGAAATCATCAAATATATTTTGATCTACATAATGGCTAGTGATATTAATTGACTATTTTACCCTTTAATCAATGGAAGCTAAAGTTGACCCATCTATCTCGACCCCATTCTGCAACATTTTGCCTATTCCCCTACTAAGTTACTGGTTACATTCTGGCTATTATTTATGACTTAATGCATTTTAAATTATTTTTTTTACTTTTATTTTTTTAATCAATATATGAATTTGATATAATTTTAAATAAGTTGAGTTATTCGAGCTGAACAACCGAAATGAAAATAATGTAATTTCAAAATTTGTAGAAAATCTCGAAAAGTTTTCGTTTTTGAATCAACCGAAATGAAAATAATGTAATTCCAAAATTATATTTTTTTCTTAAATTCTGTTATTTTTCTTGATTTTGTAACTTTTTTTTACAACTTGTCCTAATATTTTCGAGACGTTGCCCAAAAAATATTGAATAGTTTCCAATATTTAGCTGACCGAAACAAATAATGAAAACAAAATTTTGATCCATGATCAAGAATGAAAACTAAATACTAAGAATAATGTAAATTTGAAGAATACTTCATTCATGTATTTGTAAAAATATGTACAAGAGTATATATAGGGCTAGTCTTAGACATAAATCCCTAAGATCAAGCTATACTAATAAATAAAAGATCCTTATAATATTTTCCCAATATAATCTTCCTAATTAGGAAGGAAGAATCAATTGGTAAACTTGACATAATTTAACACGCCCCCTCAAGTTGGTGCATGAATGTCCCACACGCGCAACTTGTCTAAAAACTTTAAGAAAATTCGACATGAAACTGCTTTTGTGAGAATGTCAGCCAATTGATCTTCTGATCGAATCTTTGGTGATTCCACACTTTTTTCATCCAACGTTTCCTTAATAAAAAACCTGTCTACTTCAACATGCTTCGTACGATCATGTTGGACCGGATCATGCGCAATGTCACATGCTGCTTTATTGTCACAAAATAGTCGAATAGGTTGTCCAGATATATACCCCAAATCCTTCAAAAGAAGTAGTAACCATAGTGTTTCACAAAGTACATTTGCTAAGCCTCTGAATTCGGCCTCTGCACTTTGCGAGCCACAACATTTTGTTTCTTGCTTTTCCATGTCACAAGATTGTCTCCCACAAAGGTAAAGTATCCAGAAGTAGATCGTCTGTTACCCACATCACCAGCCCAATCAGCATCAGTATATGCTTCTATGCTTTTATAATCATTGCTTTTAGTGAATAATACTCCTTTTCCGGGAGAAGACTTTAAATACCTCAAAATGCGAATAACGGCATTCATATGTTGTTCTCCAGGATTATGCATATACTGACTTACAATACTCAAAGCATAAGCAAGATCTGGTCTGGTATGAGATAAGTACATGAGTTTTCCCACAAGTCTTTGGTATCTTCTTTTGTCAACCGATACTTGATTGGGCTCAACACAGTTTTAAACCTTCTTCAACTGGTGTATTAACTGGTTGACAAGCTGACATATCAGTCTCTTTTAATAAATCTAGGACATATTTTCTTTGAGATAAAACTATCCCTTTATTAGACCAGGATACTTCAATCCCAAGAAAGTATTTAAGGGGACCTAGATCTTTTATCTCAAATTCCTTGGACAAGTAATTCTGTAAGGCCTCTCTTTCATATGGATCATTCCCTGTAACCACCATATCATCCACATATATAATGAGTGCAGTGATGTTGACGCTTTAAGAAAAGTGTGTGATCAGAGTTGCTTTGACGGTAGCCAAAGGCTATCATAGATTTTGTAAATCTTCCAAACCATGCTCTAGGAGACTGTTTTAGTCCGTACAATGATTTCTTTAGTCTGCATACTTTGTGGCTTTGACTCTTGGGTGTCATACATCCTGGTGGGAGATCCATGTAGACTTCTTCAGATAATTCCCCATGTTAAAAAGCATTTTTTTACATCGAATTGTTGCAGTGGTCAATCCAAGTTTGTAGCTAAAGATAGTCAAACACGAATTGTGTTGATTTTGGCTACTGGTGCAAATGTTTCTGTGTAATCAATTCCATAAGTTTGAGAGTATCCTTTTGCTACCAGTCGCGCCTTATAGCGCTCAATTGTGCCATCAGCATTGTATTTCACGGTGTATATCCACCGGCATCCAACTGATTTCTTTCCTGGTGGAAGATCAACTAGGTCCCACGTTTCATTTTTTTCAAGAGATCTCATCTCTTTGTTCATAGCTGCTTTCCACTTAGGATCAGCTAAGGCTTCCTGCACATTGTTAGGAATGGATACAACAGATAATTGATTCATAAATGTCATATTTGATTTCGACAAGCACTGGTAAGACACATAATGGCTCATGGGATATTTGACATTGCTAGATATTTCAGGTTCATATGTAGGTTTAGGAATACCTCTGGTATGACGTGGTGGCAATTGCCTTCTGTTAGCCTCAAGGACATCTTCAGTAGACGATTGGTATGGTATGTTGACGGGAAATGATTCTATAGGATCCAAGAACTTGATTTCTGGTTGAGTCGAAGATATACCTCGATTACTTACTTCATCAGTTGTTGAAAGTTCATTGCTACTTTGATCTAATTCACCCACCTCCTGATTTATTTCAATATGCGAGTCATCATCCCTAGAGTCCAATGTGATGTCCCGTATATCAAAGATGCCCACATTGATTATCATATTCTAGAGTTTGAATTTCCTTTTGGTACTCCCCCTGAAATTCAGACTCGGAGAAGTACATTGTATCTTCATGGAAAATAACATCCATAGTGACAAATAATCGACATGTAGGAGGATGATAACACCGATATCCTTTCTGATGAGTGGCATATCCAACAAATACACATCGCAATGCTTGAGGAGTTAACTTCGTATGTTGATGTTTGTGTAAGTGTACAAACACTACACATCCAAAGACCCTAGGAGTTAATTTAGAAATAGCTGGAGTTTCAACCATACCATTAAGAATTTCGAACGGTGTTTTAAAATCGATAGTGCTGGATGGTACTCGATTGATTAAAAAAACCGCAGAAGTTAAGACTTCTCCCCAATAAGATAAAGGCATATGAGCTTCAATTAGTAAATCCCTAACGACTTCCAATAAGTGTCGGTTGTTTCGCTCGGCCACTCCATTTTGTTGGGGTGTATTGGGGCAAGTTGTGTGATGAATCATACCATGTGCTTCCAAATAATTTTGAAACTCGGTACTTTTATATTCTCCACCATTGTCACTATGAAGTACTTGAATTTTTTTGTTGTATTGAGTTTCAATCATTTTGTGAAATTTTTGAAAGATCGATTTCACTTCACTTTTGGATTTCATTAAGCAAAGCCATGTCATCCTAGTACAATCATCAATAAATGTTACAAACCAACGTGACCCACCTAAAGTAGCGACTTTAGATGCCCCCCATACATCTGAATGAATAATCATGAATGGAAACATACTTTTATTCAATCGTAATGAAAAAGAAGCACGATGGCTTTTTGCAAGTTCACAAGTATCACACTGAAAAAACTAGAAACATCAACTCCTTTAAATAAGCCAGGAAACAATTTTTTGAGATATCCAAATGAAACATGACCAAAACGTCGATGATACAACCATATTTGTTTACTTATATTATCATCAGAACCACCAACTGCTAATGCCTGTAGACTATCTATACTATTTGATTCCAAGTCCAAGTAATACAACTTCCCACGTCTAATACCACAACCAATCGTCGTCCTGGTTTTGATGTCCTTAAACACACAAAAATCAGGCCAAAAAATTACAATGCAAGATAAAGCAGTGGTTATTTGAGAAACAGACAAAAGGTGATAATCTAACGAAGGAACAATTAATACGGAATCTAAATTTAATGTATTGGTAAGAGTCAAAGAACCTTCCCCAATAACAGGGGTCGAATTTCCATTAGTAGTGGAAACAAATTTATGTGTGGAGTGATTGAGTGGTGTGACTTGTCTAGAATCATATGTCATGTGATCTGTTGCACCGAAATCAATTACCCATGCATTATTCAAAACATGTGTGGAAATATTTAAAACCTTACCAATATTTTTCGCACCAATTACCAATGCCGAAGCATTGTTCGTAATTTCATCTTCTACTTTTGTTTGAACAACTGCAGTGGAAGACTTATGTTGATTTTTCTTTGCACGAATGGGATCCCACCAATCTGGATAGCCCACTACTTCAAAACAACGACTTTTGGTATGTCCAGTCTTATGACAATGGGTGCATTTGTAGGAAGACTTTTCAACACCATTGGTAGGTTGATCTTTGTTCGGTTGAGTTCGGTATTGTTGGATAGGCTGATTTCGAGCCACCATAGCACTAGGTTCCGATGCTCCAGACTCACCTTGCAATGTGGTATTACGAACAGCCTCTCGACGAACCAATGAGTAACTTTCTTCCAGATTCGGTATTGGGTCCTTTCGTAAAATCTCACGTCGGATTGAGTCAAAGGCCTCATACAAACCAGCGAGAAATATATGTACTCTTAATCGTTCAATAGACATGTGTTGGACCTTAATATCATCCGAATCCTTCATTACCACCAAATCACGATGATCTAATTCTTGAAAAATTTCAGTTAATTCTCCATAATACACCGAAAGAATTCTTCCGTTTTGCCTTGCAGAAAATGCCTTTTGATTTAGAGTAAAAACATGCAATTCGTCATTGCCATCGTAAAAATCTTTGGACAAAGCAATCCATATGTCGTAGGCAGTGGGTAAGCGTAAATAACGCCTCATAATATCGGGAGACAAACATTAATAGCCATCGTTTAACCTTTTGATTTTCAGCATACCATTTTTCATAGCCATCATCTAATTCTGCATGTGGCTTATTCTTGCCACAAATATATGAAATCTTGTCCCTTTCAACAATTTGCATTTCTATCAATTGAGACCATATATCGTAATTTGATTCGGTAAGAGTAATTCCAGCATTGAATACTCCTTCAGACTGAACTAGAACCGGAACAGATTTAATCGTAGTTGACTCGGAAATTTTTTCACTCATTTTGTCTCTTTTTTCAGAAAAAAATAAAAAAAATTATTCATAAAATATGGTTCACCTCAGTTTTGGTGGGGTTAGAGCAACAGCGGAAAAAAAAATTGATATAAGGTTTGGCTCGGATGCCATGTAAATTTGAAGAATACTTCATTCATGTATTTGTAAAAATATGTACAAGAGTATATATAGAGCTAGTCTTAGACATAAATCCCTAAGATCAAGCTATACTAATAAATAAAAGATCCTTATAATATTTTCCCAATCTAATCTTCCTAATTAGGAAGGAAGAATCAATTGGTAAACTTGACATAATTCAACAAATAAAACTTAAGAAGACAGCCAAGCAAGGTGGGGATATTAGTATAACCCATGTTTTACATGAATTAAACGAGGAAGCCACCTTATTTTATGCAACTCATGTCTTTTATATATGTATAGAAATTCAGTGGGCAAAAGAAAATCTTCTTTTTAAAAAATGGTCTTATTAAATTTTGGTGTGCTTATATAATTAACTAGTACTTGTTAGCGGATTGCGAAGGAGAACAATGTGCATATATATGTACATTGAAAGAGGGGAAAAAAAAAAAGAGCCGCAGATGAGCTTCTAAATTTCGTAGAAGCTAAGATACAAAAAGAGGGCCATTGCATCCTTGGTCTGGATAACGAGTGGAGACCCACTTTTAGAAGAGGTAACTTTAGTTTTGATTGATTTATGAAAGATTTAAGTTGAAGTTATAGAAATTTAGTAAAAATGAAGAGTAACTGGAATTAGTTCTATAATTTTCTGTGATCTGAATATGCACCCGAAATGTGTTGTAGATGATGATCATCAACAAAACTTGAAGCATGAAAATTTGCTTCAATTTTTTCCATTACTAGTTTGTGCTATTCTTAGTTGAAAATGTATAGACAGACTTCAATACTAAAAAACCATTGTTGCATAAATTATCTATTTGTCAATATCAAAGATTAATGTTCGATTTATCTCATTTGATGCAATATTATTGAAAAGGATTGATCTTTATGATTTAATGTTTGTAAATTTTCAAAGAAAATTGTTCGATCCAAATGATTTGATGCAATATTATGAAAAAGGTTGGGTCTTTATGTTTTAATGTTGTCAATTTTCCAAGAAAAATGTTCGGTTTATATGATTTGGTGCAATATTATGAAAAAGGTTGTGATCTAATCTTGTCAAATTTTATAGAAAAATATTCGATCTGTATGATTTGATGCAATATTATGAAAAAGGTTGGATCCTTGTGATTTAATGTTGTAAATTTTCAGGGTTAGCAGAACTACATAAGAAGTAGAAAGAGCCGCAGATGAGCTTCTAAATTTCATAGAAGCTAAGACACAAAAAGAGGGACATTGCATCCTTGGTCTGGATATCGAGTGGAGACCCACTTTTAGAATAGGTAACTTTAGTTTTAATTGATTTATGAAAGATTTAAGTTGAAGTTATAGATATTTAGTAAAAATGAAGAGTAACTAGAATTAGTTCTATAATTTTCTGTGATCTGAATATGCACCCGAAATGTGTTGTAGATGATGATCATCAACAAAACTTGAAGCATGAAAATTTGTTTCAATTTTTTCCAATACTGGTTTGTGCTATTCTTAGTTGAAAATGTGTAGACAGACTTCAATACTAAAAAAACTATTGTTTCATAAATTATCTATTTGTCAATATCAAAGATTAATGTTCGATTTATCTGATTTGATGCAATATTATTGAAAATGATGGATCTTTATGATTTAATGTTTGTGAATTTTCAAAGAAAATTGTTCGATCCATATGATCTGATGCAATATTATGAAAAAGGTTGGGTCTGTATGTTTTAATGTTGTCAATTTTCCAAGAAAAATGTTCGATTTATATGATTTGGTGCAATATTATGAAAAAGGTTGTGATCTAATCTTGTCAATTTTTAGAGAAAAATGTTCGATCTGTATGATTTGATTCAATATTATGAAAAAATGTTGGATCCTTGTGATTTAATGTTGTAAATTTTCAGGGTTAGCAGAACTACAGAAGAAGTAGAAAGAGCCGCAGATGAGCTTCTAAATTTCATAGAAGCTAAGACACAAAAAGAGGGCCATTGCATCCTTGTTCTGGATATCGAGTGGAGACCCACTTTTAGAAGAGGTAACTTAGTTTTAATTGATTTAGGAAAGATTTAAGTTGAAGTTATAGATATTTAGTAGAAATGAAGAGTAACTGGAATTAGTTCTATAATTTTATGTGATGTGAATATGCACTCGAAATATTTTGTAGATGATGATCATCAACAAAACTTGAATTATGAAAATTTGCCAATTTTTTCCATTACTGGTTTGTGCTATTCTTAGTTGAAAATGTGTAGACAAACTTCAATACTAAAAAATCTATTGTTTCATAAATTATCTATTTGTCAATATCAAAGATTAATGTTCGATTTATCTGATTTGATGCAATATTATTGAAAAGGATGGATCTTTATGATTTAATGTTTGTGAATTTTCAAAGAAAATTGTTCGATCCATATGATCCGATGCAATATTATGAAAAATGTTGGGTCTTTATGTTTTAATGTTGTCAATTTTCCAAGAAAAATGTTCGATTTATATTATTTGGTGCAATATTATGAAAAAGGTTGTGATCTAATCTTGTCAATTTTTAGAGAAAAGTGTTCGATCTGTATGATTTGATGCAATATTATGAAAAAGGTTGGATCCTTGTGATTTAATGTTGTAAATTTTCAGGGTTAGCAGAACTACAAAAGAAGTAAAAAGAGCCGCATATGAGCTTCTATATTTCATAGAAGCTAAGACACAAAAAGAGGGCCATTGCATCCTTGGTCTGGATATCGAGTGGAGACCCACTTTTAGAAGAGATAACTTTAGTTTTAATTGATTTATGAAAGATTTAAGTTGAAGTTATAGATATTTAGTAAAATGAAGAGTAACTGGAATTAGTTCTATAATTTTCTGTGATCTGAATATGCACCCGAAATGTGTTGTAGATGATGATCATCAACAAAACTTGAAGCATGAAAATTTGCCAATTTTTTCCATTACTGGTTTGTGCTATTCTTAGTTGAAAATGTGTAGACAGACTTCAATACAAAAAAATCTAACGTTTCATAAATTATCTATTTGTCAATATCAAAGATTAATGTTCGATTTATCTGATTTGATGCAATATTATTGAAAATGATAGATCTTTATGATTTAATGTTTGTGAATTTTCAAAGAAAATTGTTCGATCCATATGATCTGATGCAATATTATGAAAAAGATTGGGTCTTTATGTTTTAATGTTGTCAATTTTCCAAGAAAAATGTTCGATTTATATGATTTGGTGCAATATTATGAAAAAGGTTGTGATCTATTCTTGTCAATTTTTAGAGAAAAATGTTCGATCTGTATGATTTGATGCAATATTATGAAAAAGGTTGGATCCTTGTGATTTAATGTTGTAAATTTTCAGGGTTAGCAGAACTACAGAAGAAGTAGAAAGAGCCGCAGATGAGCTTCTAAATTTCATAGAAGCTAAGACATAAAAAGAGGGCCATTGCATCCTTGGTTTGGATATCGAGTGGAGACCCATTTTTAGAAGAGGTAACTTCAGTTTTAATTGATTTATGAAAGATTTAAGTTGAAGTTATAGATATTTAGTAAAAATGAAGAGTAACTGGAATTAGTTCTATAATTTTCTGTGATCTGAATATGCACCCGAAATGTGTTGTAGATGATGATCATCAACAAAACTTGAAGCATGAAAATTTGCCAATTTTTTCCATTACTGGTTTGTGCTATTCTTAGTTGAAAATGTGTAGACAGACTTCAATACTAGAAAATCTATTGTTTCATAAATTATCTATTTGTCAATATCAAAGATTAATGTTCGATTTATCTGATTTGATGCAATATTATTGAAAAGGATGGATCTTTATGATTTAATGTTTGTGAATTTTCAAAGGAAATTGTTCGATCCATATGATCTGATGCAATATTATGAAAAAGGTTGGGTCTTTATGTTTTAATGTTGTCAATTTTCCAAGAAAAATGTTCGATTTATATGATTTGGTGCAATATTATGAAAAAGGTTGTGATCTAATCTTGTCAATTTTTAGAGAAAAATGTTCGATCTGTATGATTTGATGCAATATTATGAAAAAGGTTGGATCCTTGTGATTTAATGTTGTAAATTTTCAGGGATAGCAGAACTACAGAAGAAGTAGAAAGAGCCGCAGATGAGCTTCTAAATTTCATAGAAGCTAAGACACAAAAAGAGGGCCATTGCATCCTTGGTCTGGATATCGAGTGGAGACCAACTTTTAGAAGAGGTAACTTTAGTTTTAATTGATTTATTAAAGATTTAAGTTGAAGTTATAGATATTTAGTAAAAATGAAGAGTAACTGGAATTAGTTCTATAATTTTTTGTGATCTGAATATGCACCTGAAATGTGTTGTAGATGATGATCATCAACAAAACTTGAAGCATGAAAATTTGCTTCAATTTTTTCCATTACTGGTTTTTGCTATTCTTAGTTGAAAATGTGTAGACAGACTTCAATACTAAAAAAACTATTGTTTCATAAATTATCTATTGTCCTAAGGAAGAGTTAACTTGTATCTTGTAACCAAGAGAGTCAAAAGAACTTGAAGAACAAGATTATTAAGAAACTATGCAAGGTGGATGATTAGGAATGTGGTTGACATATAAGCTGAATCTGTGATTACGAATGTGGTTGACACATGTCTGGTCTAACTAGTATACTCGAATGAGCTTTTATAGACCGAGCTAGAGTATCGAGTATAGCTTTATATTTTTACATGATTTTGCCCATTTCTAGCTTATGGAGTCAAGTTCAAACCGAGCTTCAAAGGTTATGAAACGAAAGAAAAATATTGTTCTAGCTTGTTTGATATGTAGCTGAAACGAGCTACATATAAGCTAAATCTATGATTACGAATGTGATTGACACATGTCTGGTCTGACTAGTATGCTCGAATGAGCTTTTATAGACCGAGCTAGAGTATCGAGTATAGCTTTATATTTTTACATGATTTTGCCCATTTCTAGCTTATGGAGTCGAGTTCAAACCAAGCTTCAAAGGTTATGAAACAAAAGAAAAATATTGTTCTAGCTTGTTTGATATGTAGCTGAAATGAGCTTGAATCGAGTGTCTTAGTTTGGTCTGATTTTCAGTTCTCTTTGGAACAGGTCAGGTAAAGATAGGCTTATTGACGAGCAGCAAAAGATGGTGAGTATTCAATTTATATTTTCCATGTATGTGCAAGGGGTTTTTTTAAAATTGATTGTTTTATACATAAATATGAATAATAAATGGTAATGACATATAAGCTGAATCTATGATTACGAATAAAATAAAATAAAAAAAGAATCTATGATTACGAATGTGGTTGACACATGTCTGGTCTGACTAGTATGCTCGAAGGAGCTTTTATAGACCGAGCTAGAGTATCGAGTATAGTTTTATATTTTCACATGATTTTGCCCATTTCTAGCTTATGGAGTCGAGTTCAAACCGAGCTTCAAAGGTTATGAAACGAAAGAAAAATATTGTTCTAGCTTGTTTGATATGTAGCTGAAACGAGCTTGAATCGAGTGTCTTAGTTTGGTCTGATTTTCAGTTCTATTTGGAACAGGTCAGATAAAGTTATTGACGAGCAGCAAAAGATGGTGAGTATTCAATTTATATTTTCCATGTATGTGCAAGGGGTTGTTTTAAAATTGATTGTTTTAACTTGTTAATTTACATTTAAGGATTTTAGTTGAAGTTGTTTTTATTAGATTAGATATTCTTGAATTTATTTATGTGATTGAAATCCAGCAATTACAGCTTTGTTGGCAGCTTTATTTATACATAAATATGAATAATAAATGGTAAAATTGTATTTAATAAGATCAGTGCTACATAGAACTAGAATAAATTAGAAACTAATATAATATTGGCTTAAATCTTTTTTTTTAAAAATTGATTTCTAAAATTGGTTTCTAATTTAATCCTTCTCTTTTTTTTTTTTCCAATTTAATTCCTAAAGAATTGACCACCTACAAGAAACTGCGGAGCAAATTAAAGACAGACTGCCGCCCAGAATTACAGATGATAAAGAGGAGGTGAAGGCTGGGAAAGAAGAGGAGAAGGAAGTGAAAGGGAAGGATTCTGATTCTGCTAAAATGAAGAAGGAAGTGAAAGGGAAGGATTCTGATTCTGCTGAAATGAAGAAGGAAGTGAAAGGGAAGGATTCTGCTAAGGATGAGGAAGAAATAGAGCCTTGGGAGATCCCTTTCTAATTAAGAATATGGAGGTTAACGATTTCTCATTTTATTCAAGTTATTAAAATTGAGGTTGAAAGATCTAATTATTTTTTTCTAGTTCTTATTACTTTATTATAGTTCTTATTACTTTATATTCTAATTAAGATCAGAGCTACATAGATTTGTATTCTAATTAAGATCAGTGCTACATAGAACTATAATAAAGTAGTAAGAACTAGAATAAAATAATTAGATCGTTTAACCTCAATTTTAATAACTTGAATAAAATGAGAAATCGTTAACTTCCATATTCTTAATTAGAAAGGGATCTCCCAAGGCTCTATTTCTTCCTCATCCTTAGCAGAATCCTTCCCTTTCACTTCCTTCTTCATTTTAGCAGAATTAGAATCCTTCCCTTTCACTTCCTTCTTCATTTCAGCAGAATCATAATCCTTCTCTTTCACTTCCTTCTCATCTTCTTTCCCAGCCTTCACCTCCTCTTTATCATCTGTAATTCTGGGCGGCAGTCTGTCTTTAAATTGCTCCGCAGTTTCTTGTAAGTGGTCAATTCTTTAGGAATTAAATTGAAAAAAAAAAAAAGAGAAGGATTAAAAACCAATTTTAGAAATAAATTAAAAAAAAAAAGGATTTAACCCTTTTACCTTGCCCTGTCTTCCTCGGCTCTTTTTTTGTTTGTGATCTTATCATAAGCCCAAATAATTGTTGTGCCTATTTTAGCTGCATTGTGTTTTGCTTGATCAAAAGTTAATTTGAAAAGTTTTTTGTAGCCATTTTCTTAATGTTGAGTTCAAAGTGAGAAATGAGAAATGAATGTTATAAGTATGATTTTAGTGCTTGGATGGTAAGTTAGTAGGTAAATTTCTTTTCTTTTTTTTTAAAAGAAACAAAAAAAAGCCTGTTTGATGGACTGCCTGGAGGTTGTAATGTCAATTAAATTAACACAAAACTTATCCGAAATTCTAATGAAATGCATCCTAAGCCAATAGGAATCAACTTACCATATATACACCAACCCCAACATTTCAATTTGATTACATGTTAGTATATATATAGTAACTTTGTACGCCTTTTAATATTTGTGTTTATGCACAAAAAAGATATGTCATATTATAAACCAGTACAACTTTGTCGATCATTTTGTTAATTTTACCAATAAAAATTTCAATGTTAATTTGACACTTTTTTATCTAAAGAGGCACAAATTATTTTATTGAAGACAAAACGTCTTAAAATTGTTTATGCAATTTACTGTTAAATTACGCTAAGTTCAATTTCTTTTACTCAAAAATTTAAACTAATCTATTAATTACTTAATTTACAGATTTTTGGCAAGTTAACTCCCTATGATATGTGTTAATATGTATGTAAGTATACATATAATTTGCAGAGAAAATTTTGTAAAGGAAAAATTGATTATTGAATAGAATTTGTACAATGAATATTCTGATAATTGAGTGAGAAAAAACTTACAACAGATACCTATATATATACACTGCTATTCTAAGGGTAAAGAAGTAAAATTACATAAGACGGCTAACAAACCAACTAATCCTATCTTAACTGCTAATTTGATTAATCTAATTTAACAGAAACTAAAGTTCATCCCTAAATTGAATTGAAATTAGGTCTTCTTTATTTTCTTCTCCATTTCATCACTTTCTTCTTCCAAAACATTATTCTTCATTTCTGTGTCTTCAATTAACACCCCCCCCCCCACAAGATGGAAGGTATACATTACCTATCCCCATCTTGTTAATGTTTAATAAAACTGAGGGCGAGGAAGGGGCTTTGTTAATATATCTGCCAATTGCGAAGTTGAGGAAATAGGAATTAATGCTAGATGCTTCTGAAGGAGATGATCTCGGACGAAATACAGATCGATTTCGATGTGCTTAGACCGTTCGTGGAAGACCGGGTTCTTTGCAAGGTGCTGAGCAGACAGATTGTCACAGAACACAGGAGGAGGAGCAACTTGCTTAATTTGTAAATCTGTAAGTACTTGTTTTATCCACAATATCTCGCTTGTGATAGATGCTAGAGCACGAAATTCAGCCCCAACAGATGATTTAGAAACAGTTTGTTGTTTCTTAGATTTCCAAGAAATTAGTGAATTTCCTATATATGTACAGTAACCTGTTGTAGAACGTCTTGAATCTAAGCAGGAAGCCCAGTCTGAGTCACAGAACTCTGACAAAGCACAATTAGGATCCTTAGTATATAGTAGACCTTGTCCAGGGGAGGATTTAATATACCTGAGTAAATGATGTACTGCTGTGAGATGATTTTGAGTAGGTATAGATAAATATTGACTTAATTTATTTACTGCGAATGTAATTTCTGGTCTAGTAATAGTGAGATAAATTAGCCTACCCACCAACCTCCTATAAGGAGAAGGGTCAGGTAATAATTCAGAATCATTATTTCTAAGCTTGGATTTAGGATCCATAGGAAGGAACACAGGTTTGCTACCAAGATAACCTGTGTCTTGTAACAACTGTAATGCATAATTCCTTTGGCAAATGATAAGGCCTTGTTTAGAGTATGCTAGTTCAATTCCTAGAAAATATTTCAACTTGCCTAAATCCCTTAACTTGAAAATATTACTAAGTTTAAGCTTAATAGAACAAATAAGTGATGAACTAGGTCCTGCAATAATAATATCATCAACATAAACTAGAATGGCAAGAAAGTCCATACATGTGCCTGATGTAAACAAGGAATAGTCTGACCTGGATTGGGAAAAACCCATAGTTGTAAGCACCTTTGTCAACTTATTGTTCCATTGCCTGCTGGCCTGCTTGAGGCCATAAATTGACTTGTTTAACTTGCATACTAATGTAGTTGCAGCCCCTGTATTATTGTTTGATTTTAATTTATATCCCTTAGGGAGTTGCATATAAACTTCCTCATTTAGATCACCATTTAGGAAAGCATTAGTTATATCCAATTGGTGCATATCCTAGTTTTTGGCCATTGCCAATGCTAGCAAAATCCTAACAGTGATTAGCTTAGCAACTGGTGAAAAAGTAGCACTATAGTCAATGCCTTCTTGTTGGGTAAAACCCTGTGCTACTAGTCTAGCTTTGAATCTTTCTATGCTCCCATCTGAATTCCTTTTTATTTTAAATATCCACTTGCATCCAATGGGATTTTTATTTTGGGGTAGGTGGACTATATCCCAAGTGTGATTGTTTTCCATTGCTTGTAATTCATTATCAATAGCATCTACCCATTCCTGACTTTTAATGGCTTGTTTATAACTGGTTGGTTCTGAATGTGTAGTAATGTTAGAAATGAAAAGAAGGTGTGATTTTTAAATAGAGGAATAATCTAAGACATTGGATAGAGGGTATATATGGTTGGTATTGAGTATACCAAAGTTGCAATGGTAATCTTGTAAGTAATTTGGAGGTTTAGTGTGTCTTGTAGACTTTCTGATGGCGGCAGTGGGTAGAATGGGTTGAGTTTGAGATAAGGTGGGTGTAGGAGAGAATTGTGTTTGTAAATGGTCAGAATGGTCATCAGGGATGACATCAAAATGAAATGGATTAACAGTATGTGTGGGGGTAACAAAAGATGTGTCTTTGGTGAATTTGTAGTAAATATCTGGATCATGAAGAGGAAATGTGGTTTCATGAAACACCACATTCCTTGAAATGAATATGTCAGATGTGTCAAGGTCTAGGAGTTTGTATCCTTTTTAACCTGAAGCATATCCTAGGAATATGCATTTTCTAGCTCTGGGGTCAAATTTTGACCTATGAGCTTTTAGTGTAGAAGAAAAAGCAAGGCATCCAAACACTTTTAAAAAGGTATAATCAAAATCAGTTTGAAAAAGTTTAAAATAAGGAGAAGTATTTTGTAATAATGGAGAGGAGATCCTATTCATAATAAAAACAGCAGTTAAGAGGCATTCAGTCCAATAAACAATAGGTAATTTAGAATGAAAAAGGAGAGATCTAGCTATACTAAGAATGTGTTGATGTTTTCTTTCCACCACAGCATTTTGCTGTGGTGTTTTAACACATGAGAACTGATGAATAATACCTAAATTAGCAAATAGATCAGTGAAGAGGAGTTCAGGTGCATTGTCACTTCTAAATACTTTTATGGTTTTGTTGAATTGATTTTTAATCATGGTAATGAATCTGGGCATGATATTTGATACATCAGATTTATATTTCATTAAGTATATCCATGTAAATCTACTATAATCATCAACTAGTGTTAAAAAAAATCTGAAACCATTGTGTGATGGGACCTTAAAAGGACCCCACACATCACAATGAATAAGATCAAAAATGTTAGAGGATTTAGAAGAACTATGTGTGTAAGGTAGTGTTTTAAGTTTAGCTAGGTGACAAATATCACATGGTTGTTTATTCATAGGAGAAACTTTATTGAAGCCTAATACAGATTGTAAGGTAAGTAATCTGTCCATAGAGATATGCCCTAATCTATTGTGCCAAGTTATCATAGAAATTGAATTACAATAAGCATAAGAACTAGAATAAGGGCAAGGTTGCAAAATGTAAAGTCCATGGTAAAGGTCACCCTTGCCAATCATCTTCATTGTCCTCTGTTCCTGAATAGTAAAAGTAGTTGGTGTGAATGTAATGATAAAAGGAAGAGAATTAAGTAAAGCAGGGACACATAAGAGGTTGAACTTGAACTTAGGAACAAACAACACTTCTGTAAGTGTAAGGGTTTGATTTGATACCTAAGAGGGAGGGTGAATTAGGTATATAACTTTTTCAAAGAGTTTATTTTCAGAAGACAATTAGTAAATAGTTCCAGTAACTTTAAATAAAAGTTGATCGTTCCAATGATTTTAAGATTAAAGTTACGAAAGAAGTAAAGTGCAAAAAATAAAAGGAGAGAAGGCAAACACAATTTATAAAGGTTCGCGCCCCAACGGCCTACTTCCTCTCTTCCAGCACCCCTGGGTAAAATTCACTAATATATCGTGGCTTGCAGGACGAACCTTCGCCACTGGAGATTACAAGATCAATTCTTTCTCTCGAAATGAGCTTGCTAGGCCTAACCTATCGCTCAACAAAAACCGTGCTTGCTAGGTTCCTACCTATCGCACAAAACAGTGTTTGCTAGAACACTCAGTCCTATCGCACTACGAGCTTGCAAGTACAAAACTTTCGCTCAAAAACAGTAGTAAAATTTTGATTACAAATATATGCTCCAAAATGAGCTGATTTTGCAAAGTAGTAAGCGCTGATCTTTTTCTTCTATAACTTAGAGTATATTCAAGATTTCAAGAGCAAGAAGAAAAGATATTTTAAAAAGCCTTTTTGAGAAAAATGATTTTAACAAAAATAAAGACTACTCAAAAACACTTTAGCAATGAGAGAATGATTTAGCAATTGAGACTTTTTGGAATTGAGGAGTTGTGCTTTGCCGTGAGAAAAGAGTTGGTATTTATAGTTGAGTAGAGTTGGTTCAATAGGGAATGATTTTGAATTACAAAAATGATTTTGTCACAATCAAAATGATTTTGCAAGATTAAATCATGTGACTAATTTTTCAATGAATGTGGACAAGGTTTAGTAATTAGGTGGAGATGAAATCTTTCCAAAGGAATTGATTTTAAATAAATGGGGTAAGATATTAAGTTAGACAAATTGGAGACAAATTATTTTGCTAGCTAATCAAATGATTTGAAAGAAATCATACCTTTAAAAATTGATTTGATTAAGAATTCAAAACAATGGCTACAAATAATTATGTATTAAAAAAGCATTAAGCTTAATTAATCAACATGATTTTCGGCCAAGTTGAAATAGGCAGATCACGGCTCATTTTATTTAAAAGAAAGGTAGGCCATTTTGATATAAAACATTTTTAGAAAAGGGCCAAAAATTGTTGGACTAAAGGTATTTAAAAAAAGGTTTGGGCTAGGAATTTTCTTGCTCTTTTAATCGAATGAAAATACTTACTAAGTTGACCACAAATTTTTTGAATCGAAAATTGGGCCCTTCAGGGGTGCTAGGGGCTTCGATCTTGATCTTCATTCAGAACGAGCCTTTAGCTAAAATTGGCCTTCTCATGATCTTCCTTCATAATTTGCATAAGCCTTTTCATATCAAACTTGGGCCTTCTTCATTGTTTTGGACTTATCTCAACCTCCAAATAAGTTGCTCTTTCATAAATAAAAACCTGTCCAAATCATAAAACTAAAGAGCACCAATATACTAAAAGTTCGTTTGTTAATCATCAACTTTTCGGCTAACAATCTCCCCCTTGATTGACAAACAACTTTTGATGCGAAAAAGACTTTAAGGGAACTCCCCCTAACTTTATGCAATTTTGAAAATTTCAAACTCCCCCTCAATTGAGGTATTTTCAAAAAAATATTTCTTGGGAAATATAAGAGGCCTTAACATTAATTGTTAAGTCTCTTTGACCAATGAATTTTTGAAAAAATATTTTTATGCAAATTTTCAAAATCATGCAATGTCAATGTATACATGAGCAAGTTAAGTCCAAAGCATACTATCAATAAGCAATAGTCAAGGGATAATATTCAAAATATAAGCAGATCTTTGAACAAGCATTAAATTACTTCTTCTCCCCCTTTTGTCAATCAATAAGTTCACTCTTAAGTTAGGTAATATTCGCAATCTAATCTTTTCAAATTAGGCGGAAGCATAATCTTTTCAAATTTCATTTTCACTTAAAATGCCCAAATTTTTTCTATTCAAACAAAATTGATCTTCAGCGACTGCCTTTGTAAAAATATCTGCAAGTTGATTTTCAGAGTTCACAAAATTAACACAAATATTTCCTTTTTGCACATTGTCACGTATGAAATGAAATTTAATATCTATATGCTTAGTACGAGAATGTTGCACTGGATTCTTGGTAATACTAATGGCACTCGAATTATCACATAATATTTCCACATTTTCAAACATTAAACCAAAATCACGCAAATAACTTTTCATCCACAAAATTTGAGCACAACAATTAGATAATGCAACATATTCCGCTTCAGCGGTTGAAAGTGCAACATAGTTTTGTTTTTTACTATGCCATGCAACAAGACAATTTCCCAAGAGTTGACATGTGCCACTGGTACTTTTACGGTCTAGCAAGCATCCTGCTAAGTCCGCATCAGAGTAGCCAGTGAGATTAAAAATTTTGCTAGTTGGATACCATAGACCAAAATTTATGGTTCCTTTTAAGTACCGAAAAATTCTTTTGACAGCGACAAAATGCGACACTTTTGGTGCAGATTGAAAACGAGCACAATAACAAGTGGCAAACATTATATCGGGCCTACTAGCAGTTAAGTAAAGAAGACTTCCGATCATACCTCGATACCTTGTTTCATCAAAGGGTTTACCTTTCTCGTCCTTATCAAGTTTCGTGGTAGGGCTCATGGGAGTACCCATTTCTTTGCACTCGTCCATTCCAAATCTTTTGATGAGTTCCTTAGTGTATTACGTTTGGCAAATAGAGATTCCCTTTTCATTTTGTTTTATTTGAAGCCCAAGGAAATATGTTAGTTCGCCCATAAGACTCATCTCAAATTCATCCTGCATACACTTAGCAAAGTCTCGGCAAAGAAGATCATTAGTAGCACCAGATATTATATCATCAACGTAAATTTGAACAATTAACAAGTCATTTTCATTTGCTTTTAGAAAAACTGTTGTATCAACAGTACCCATAGAAAAACCATTTTCTAAAAGAAATTTACTTAATCTTTCGTACCAAGCCCTAGGGCTTGTTTTAATCCATAAAGAGCTTTTGACAATTTAAAAACATGGTTAGGAAATTTTTCATTTTCAAAACCCGGAGGTTGCTCCACAAAAACTTCTTCATTCAAAAAACCATTTAAAAAGGCACTTTTAACGTCCATTTGAAAAAGAGTAAATTTTCTAAAAGAGGCATAAGCGAGTAACATACGAATAGATTCAAGTCTAGCAACAGGAGCATAGGTTTCATCGAAATCGATACCTTCTTGTTGATTGTAGCCTTTAGCGACTAATCTCATCTTGTTTCGAGTAACCTCACCTTCTTCATTGAGTTTATTTCTAAATACCCATTTTGTTCCAATGATGGTGTGCTTACTTGGCCTTTCGACTAGAGTCCATACCTGATTTTTATCGAATGAGCGAGCTCATCTTTCATAGCGGCAACCCAAGATTCATCCCTTAGTGCTTCATTAACGTCTTTTGGTTCGGTGATTGAGAGTATGATGAAATTGGCACTTTGATGTTGTTGTACCTTTGATCTGGTTTGAAGTCCACTCCTTAGATCACCAATCACTTGTGTAGTGGGATGGCTAGATGCATGTTTGAACTTTCTGACGGCTGGTTCATTTTTTGTTCTGGAACTTCCTTCTTCAGTTTCTGTTTCTGCTTCAGCTTCATGTTCCGAATCCTTTTCGGAACGTTCTTCTATTTTGGTTACTGGTTCCAGTACTGGTTCCGGCAGTTTCTGTTTTTTTATTGTGATTTCGTCTTCAACATCTGAAACATTATTGCTCAAGGATTTCTTGGCATCAAAGGGGTTAGTTTCATCAAAACGAACATGCATAGATTCTTGTATAGTTTGTTTCCTTTTGTTATAAACACGATATGCTTTACTAGTCACAGAGTATCCAACAAACATGCCTTCATCAGCTTTAGGATCAAATTTAGTAAGATAATCACGATCATTAAGAATATAACATTTGCAACCAAAGACTCTAAAGTAAGCAATATTAGGCGTTTTTCCATTCCAAAGTTCATACGGAGTTTTATTTAAGATAGATCTAAGAAAAACACGATTGGATATATGGCATGCAGTACTAACGGCTTCAGCCCAGAAAGATTTAGGTACATTATATTCATGTAAAAAAGTTCTTGCCATTTCTTGTAAAACACGATTCTTTCTTTCAACTACCCCATTTTGTTGAGGGGTCTTAGGTGCAGAAAAATTATGAGAGCAACCGTTTTCATCACAAAACGAAGCAAAGTATTTAGAATCAAATTCAGTACCATGATCAGTTCTAATCGAATTAATAAGATAACCCTTTTTATTTTGCAACTTTTTAGTCAAAGAAATAAACGCATCTAAGGCTTCATTTTTGTGCGCAAGAAATAGAACCCATGTAAAGCAAGAATAATCATCAACAATGACGAAAACAAATCTTTTAGCTACTAGAGTTCTTGTTTTCATAGGACCGAAAAGATCAAGGTGCAGTAGTTCAAGAGGTCTTGTTGTGGTTACTACCTTTTTGGGTTTGAATGAGCTCTTGATTTGTTTGCCCATTTGGCAAGCATCGCAAAGTCCTTCCTTTTGATAAGTGATTTTTGGTATTCCTCTTACAAGGTCCGACTTGGCAATTTTTGATATTAAATCAGTGTTACGTGGCCAAGACGTCTATGCCAGATTGATTGGGAATTATCACTTACTGCTAAACACTTGACATTTTGGTTAGATAAATCAACGAAATCAATGCAATAAGTATTACCTTCTCTTAAAGCTTCAAAAACAATTTTTCCATCCCTTTTAACAATGCACTTGGATGTTTCAAAATAAACTTCATAACCGTTATCACAGAATTGGCTAATACTCAATAAATTATATTTTAATCCTTTAACAAACCAAACGTCTTTAATGCATGTAGATGAATTCTTACCAACATTTCCACGTCCAATCATTTTACCTTTTGTGTTGTCCGCAAAAGTGACATAGCCTCCTTCACATTTATCAATTTCACAAAATATTGATAGATCTCCCATCATGTGACGAGAACAGCCGCTATCAAGAAACCATTTGTCTTTTCGTGAAGAAGTCTTTTGTACCTATTCAACAATGAGACAAGGTTTGCACTTTAGGTACCCAGATTTTGGGTCCTTGCAAGTTAGTTACAACATTTTTAGGTATCCACATAAGTTTATTGGCGTTGTTCCTTTTGTAGATGCAATTAAATTATTTGTGACCGGTTTTTCCACAGAACTTGCAAGTATGGTAAGACAAAGAAGAATTTTTTGCAAGTTTGCTTAATTTGTCAAAAGAATGCTCATATCCAATTCCGGCTCTATTTAATGACACATTTTGCATTCCTAGAAGTCTATCTAGATTCTCTTTTCCTTTAGTGAATTTTTCTAGACATCTAGTTAGATCAACAACTTTGGCTTTAAGAAAAGCATTTTCTTTTGAAATACGAGAATTTTCATTTTCAAGTTTTTCAATTTTCTCAAGGCTTTCTTTCATTCTAGTGTTAAATTCTTCTCTTTCTCTATTTAGCAAAGTTATCTTTTTCTTGAGTTTTTCATTTTTAGAAGCAAGATTTTTAAGATCCTTTTTGCATTCATTTATCATAATGGTCCATTCATCTTCACAATCTATTTCATTATCTAAATCATCACATTCATCAAAATAGTATGAAGGTAATACCTCATTTCGAGTCATGAAGCAAAGATTTCCGGATTCGTCTTCCGTTTGTTCTTCTTCGGAGTCCGGTTCATCCCAAGACGCAATCATTCCTTTGCTTTTGGTTTTCATGAATGTCTTCTCGAATTTCTTTAATTTTGGACATTCAGGACGTATGTGTCCCGTTTCGTGACATTCGTAGCATCTCACTTTGTTCTCGGCTTTGAAAGGCTTCTTATTGTTTTTCGAAAATCTTTTTGTGAACCTATTTCTTGAAAGTTGGTTAAGCCTTTTGGTAAGCATGGCTATCTCTTCATTCAGCTCATCTTCGTCTAGTTCCTCAATGTCACTGTCATCGTCCTGCAAAATATTTGAGTTAAATGCAATAGATCTTCTATCTTTAATTGCGCTTACCTCATCCTTAGACAGGATGGTGAGTTCATGTGATGTGAGCGAGCCTATGAGTTCAGCCATGGTCATTTTGTTGAGGTCCTTGGCTTCTTGTATGGCAGTGACTTTGGGTGTCAATTCTCATGGGAGAGATCTCAGAATCTTCTTGACTTGCTCACTTTGAGGGTATGTTTTTCCAAGTGCAGTTATGGGGTTAATGATCTCCATGAATCGAGCATACATTTGACTTATGCTTTCATCCTCTTTCATGTTGAACATTTCATATTGATGAACCAATATGGTGATTCGTTGCTCTTTGACTTGACTTGTCCCATCATGAGTTACTTGTAACATATCCCACATGTCTTTTGCCGTAGCGCACGAACATACCCGATTGTATTCGGATTTGGTGAGGGCGCATGCTAGTAGATTTTTGGCCTTTGAATTTAATGACACCAGTTTCTTGTCAGTGTCGGTTAGTTCCTTCCATGCTTTGGGGATTTGCTTCTCGCCTTCGGTTTTCATTGGTATGGAAGGTCCTTCAAGAAGTACACTCCATAGATCACAATCAATGGAGATCATGAATTCCTCCATTCTATTTTTCCATATTGAGTATGCAGTTCCATCAAATAGTGGGGGCCTGTTATGCGATTGTCCTTCTGCGAAACATCATTGCTAAAAGTAGACATAAGATCGTTAGCTCTCGGGGGTTAACCCGCACAGTTAAATAAATAATAGAGCACCTGCTCTGGTACCAATTGATACCTAAGAGAGGGGGGGGGGGTGAATTAGGTATATAACTTTTTCAAAGAGTTTATTTTCAGAAGACAATTAGTAAATAGTTCCAGTAACTTTAAATAAAAGTTGTTCGTTCCAATGATTTTAAGATTAAAGTTACGAAAGAAGTAAAGTGCAAAAAAATAAAAGGAGAGAAGAAAAACACAATTTATAGAGGTTCGCGCCCCAACGGCCTACTTCCTCTCTTCCAGCACCCCTGGGTAAAATTCACTAATATATCGTGGCTTGCAGGACGAACCTTCGCCACTCGAGATTACAAGATCAATTCTTTCTCTCGAAACGAGCTTGCTAGGCCTAACCTATCGCTCAACAAAAATCGTGCTTGCTAGGTTCCTAACTATCGCAAAAAAACAGTGCTAGCTAGAACACTCAGTCCTATCGCACTACGAGCTTGCAAGTACAAAACTTTCGCTCAAAAACAGTAGTAAAATTTTGATTACAAATATATGCTCCAAAATGAGCTGATTTTGCAAAGTAGTAAGCTCTGATCTTTTTCTTCTATAACTTAGAGTATATTCAAGATTTCAAGAGCAAGAAGAAAAGATATTTTAAAAAGCCTTTTTGAGAAAAATGATTTTAACAAAAATAAAGACTACTCAAAAACACTTTAGCAATGAGAGAATGATTTAGCAATTGAGACTTTTTGGAATTGAGGAGTTGTGCTTTGCCGTGAGAAAAGAGTTGGTATTTATAGTTGAGTAGAGTTGGTTCAATAGGGAATGATTTTGAATTACAAAAATGATTTTGTCACAATCAAAATGATTTTGCAAGATTAAATCATGTGACTAATTTTTCAATGAATGTGGACAAGGTTTAGTAATTAGGTGGAGATGAAATCTTTCCAAAGGAATTGATTTTAAATAAATGGGGTAAGAGGGGAAAAAAAAAAAGAGCCGCAGATGAGCTTCTAAATTTCGTAGAAGCTAAGATACAAAAAGAGGGCCATTGCATCCTCGGTCTGGATAACGAGTGGAGACCCACTTTTAGAAGAGGTAACTTTAGTTTTGATTGATTTATGAAAGATTTAAGTTGAAGTTATAGAAATTTAGTAAAAATGAAGAGTAACTGGAATTAGTTCTATAATTTTCTGTGATGTGAATATGCACCCGAAATGTGTTGTAGATGATGATCATCAACAAAACTTGAAGCATGAAAATTTGCTTCAATTTTTTCCATTACTAGTTTGTGCTATTCTTAGTTGAAAATGTATAGACAGACTTCAATACTAAAAAACCATTGTTGCATAAATTATCTATTTGTCAATATCAAAGATTAATGTTCGATTTATCTCATTTGATGCAATATTATTGAAAAGGATTGATCTTTATGATTTAATGTTTGTAAATTTTCAAAGAAAATTGTTCGATCCAAATGATTTGATGCAATATTATGAAAAAGGTTGGGTCTTTATGTTTTAATGTTGTCAATTTTCCAAGAAAAATGTTCGGTTTATATGATTTGGTGCAATATTATGAAAAAGGTTGTGATCTAATCTTGTCAAATTTTATAGAAAAATATTCGATCTGTATGATTTGATGCAATATTATGAAAAAGGTTGGATCCTTGTGATTTAATGTTGTAAATTTTCAGGGTTAGCAGAACTACATAAGAAGTAGAAAGAGCCGCAGATGAGCTTCTAAATTTCATAGAAGCTAAGACACAAAAAGAGGGACATTGCATCCTTGGTCTAGATATCGAGTGGAGACCCACTTTTAGAATAGGTAACTTTAGTTTTAATTGATTTATGAAAGATTTAAGTTGAAGTTATAGATATTTAGTAAAAATGAAGAGTAACTAGAATTAGTTCTATAATTTTCTGTGATCTGAATATGCACCCGAAATGTGTTGTAGATGATGATCATCAACAAAACTTGAAGCATGAAAATTTGTTTCAATTTTTTCCAATACTGGTTTGTGCTATTCTTAGTTGAAAATGTGTAGACAGACTTCAATACTAAAAAAACTATTGTTTCATAAATTATCTATTTGTCAATATCAAAGATTAATGTTCGATTTATCTGATTTGATGCAATATTATTGAAAATGATGGATCTTTATGATTTAATGTTTGTGAATTTTCAAAGAAAATTGTTCGATCCATATGATCTGATGCAATATTATGAAAAAGGTTGGGTCTGTATGTTTTAATGTTGTCAATTTTCCAAGAAAAATGTTCGATTTATATGATTTGGTGCAATATTATGAAAAAGGTTGTGATCTAATCTTGTCAATTTTTAGAGAAAAATGTTCGATCTGTATGATTTGATTCAATATTATGAAAAAGGTTGGATCCTTGTGATTTAATGTTGTAAATTTTCAGGGTTAGCAGAACTACATAAGAAGTAGAAAGAGCCGCAGATGAGCTTCTAAATTTCATAGAAGCTAAGACACAAAAAGAGGGTCATTGCATCCTTGTTCTGGATATCGAGTGGAGACCCACTTTTAGAAGAGATAACTTTAGTTTTAATTGATTTATGAAAGATTTAAGTTGAAGTTATAGATATTTAGTAAAATGAAGAGTAACTGGAATTAGTTCTATAATTTTTTGTGATCTGAATATGCACCCGAAATGTGTTGTAGATGATGATCATCAACAAAACTTGAAGCATGAAAATTTGCCAATTTTTTCCATTACTAGTTTGTGCTATTCTTAGTTGAAAATGTGTAGACAGACTTCAATACAAAAAAATCTAACGTTTCATAAATTATCTATTTGTCAATATCAAAGATTAATGTTCGATTTATCTGATTTGATGCAATATTATTGAAAATGATAGATCTTTATGATTTAATGTTTGTGAATTTTCAAAGAAAATTGTTCGATCCATATGATCTGATGCAATATTATGAAAAAGATTGGGTCTTTATGTTTTAATGTTGTAATTTTTCCAAGAAAAATGTTCGATTTATATGATTTGGTGCAATATTATGAAAAAGGTTGTGATCTAATCTTGTCAATTTTTAGAGAAAAATGTTCGATCTGTATGATTTGATGCAATATTATGAAAAAGGTTGGATCCTTGTGATTTAATGTTGTAAATTTTCAGGGTTAGCAGAACTACAGAAGAAGTAGAAAGAGCCGCAGATGAGCTTCTAAATTTCATAAAAGCTAAGACACAAAAAGAGGGCCATTGCATCCTTGGTCTGGATATCGAGTGGAGACCCATTTTTAGAAGAGGTAACTTCAGTTTTAATTGATTTATGAAAGATTTAAGTTGAAGTTATAGATATTTAGTAAAAATGAAGAGTAACTGGAATTAGTTCTATAATTTTCTGTTATCTGAATATGCACCCGAAATGTGTTGTAGATGATGATCATCAACAAAACTTGAAGCATGAAAATTTGCCAATTTTTTCCATTACTGGTTTGTGCTATTCTTAGTTGAAAATGTGTAGACAGACTTCAATACTAAAAAATCTATTGTTTCATAAATTATCTATATGTCAATATCAAAGATTAATGTTCGATTTATCTGATTTGATGCAATATTATTGAAAAGGATGGATCTTTATGATTTAGTGTTTGTGAATTTTCAAAGAAAATTGTTCGATCCATATGATCTGATGCAATATTATGAAAAAAGGTTGGGTCTTTATGTTTTAATGTTGTCAATTTTCCAAGAAAAATGTTCGATTTATATGATTTGGTGCAATATTATGAAAAAGGTTGTGATCTAATCTTGTCAATTTTTAGAGAAAAATGTTCGATCTGTATGATTTGATGCAATATTATGAAAAAGGTTGGATCCTTGTGATTTAATGTTGTAAATTTTCAGGGTTAGCAGAACTACAGAAGAAGTAGAAAGAGCCGCAGATGAGCTTCTAAATTTCATAGAAGCTAAGACACAAAAAGAGGGCCATTGCATCCTTGGTCTGGATATCGAGTGGAGACCCACTTTTAGAAGAGGTAACTTTAGTTTTAATTGATTTATGAAAGATTTAAGTTGAAGTTATAGATATTTAGTAAAATGAAGAGTAACTGGAATTAGTTCTATAATTTTTTGTGATCTGAATATGCACCCGAAATGTGTTGTAGATGATGATCATCAACAAAACTTGAAGCATGAAAATTTGCCAATTTTTTCCATTACTGGTTTGTGCTATTCTTAGTTGAAAATGTGTAGACAGACTTCAATACAAAAAAATCTAACGTTTCATAAATTATCTATTTGTCAATATCAAAGATTAATGTTCGATTTATCTGATTTGATGCAATAAAATTGAGGTTGAATGATCTAATTATTTTTTTCTAGTTCTTATTACTTTATTATAGTTCTTATTACTTTATATTCTAATTAAGATCAGAGCTACATAGAATTGTATTCTAATTAAGATCAGTGCTACATAGAACTATAATAAAGTAGTAAGAACTAGAATAAAATAATTAGATCGTTTAACCTCAATTTTAATAACTTGAATAAAATGAGAAATCGTTAACCTCCATATTCTTAATTAGAAAGGGATCTCCCAAGGCTCTATTTCTTCCTCATCCTTAGCAGAATCATTCCCTTTCACTTCCTTCTTCATTTTAGCAGAATTAGAATCCTCCCTTTCACTTCCTTCTTCATTTCAGCAGAATCATAATCCTTCTCTTTCACTTCCTTCTCCTCTTCTTTCCCAGCCTTCACCTCCTCTTTATCATCTGTAATTCTGGGCGGCAGTCTGTCTTTAATTTGCTCCGCAGTTTCTTGTAGGTGGTCAATTCTTTAGGAATTAAATTGAAAAAAAAAAAGAGAAGGATTAAAAACCAATTTTAGAAATAAATTAAAAAAAAAAAAAAAAAGGATTTAACCCTTTTACCTTGCCCTGTCTTCCTCGGCTCTTTTTTTGTTTCTGATCTTATCATAAGCCCAAATAATTGTTGTGCCTATTTTAGCTGCATTGTGTTTTGCTTGATCAAAAGTTAATTTGAAAAGTTTTTTGTAGCCATTTTCTTAATGTTGAGTTCAAAGTGAGAAATGAGAAATGAATGTTATAAGTATGATTTTAGTGCTTGGATGGTAAGTTAGTAGGTAAATTTCTTTTCTTTTTTTTTTTTTAAAAAACAAAAAAAAAAGCCTGTGTGATGGACTGCCTGGAGGTTGTAATGTCAATTAAATTAACACAAAACTTATCCGAAATTCTAATGAAGTGCATCCTAAGACAATAGGAATCAACTTACCATATATACACCAACCCCAACATTTCAATTTGATTACATGTTAGTATATATATAGTAACTTTGTACGCCTTTTAATATTTGTGTTTATGCACAAAAAAGATATGTCATATTATAAACCAGTACAACTTTGTCGATCATTTTGTTAATTTGACCAATAAAAATTTCAATGTTAATTTGACACTTTTTTATCTAAAGAGGCACAAATTATTTTATTGAAGACAAAACGTCTTAAAATTGTTTATGCAATTTACTGTTAAATTACGCTAAGTTCAATTTCTTTTACTCAAAAATTTAAACTAATCTATTAATTACTTAATTTACAGATTTTTGGCAAGTTAACTCCCTATGATATGTGTTAATATGTATGTAAGTATACATATAATTTGCAGAGAAAATTTTGTAAAGGAAAAATTGATTATTGAATAGAATTTGTACAATGAATATTCTGATAATTGAGTGAGAAAAAACTTACAACAGATACCTATATATATACACTGCTATTCTAAGGGTAAAGAAGTAAAATTACATAAGACGGCTAACAAACCAACTAATCCTATCTTAACTGCTAATTTGATTAATCTAATTTAACAGAAACTAACGTTCATCCCTAAATTGAATTGAAATTAGGTCTTCTTTATTTTCTTCTCCATTTCGTCACTTTCTTCTTCCAAAACTTTCTTCTTCATTTATGTGTCTTCAATTAACAATATGTATAACGGACAATTTACCTTTCTGTGATATTAAAACATGTAATTTATCTCCATGTAAAATAAAATAATGATCAATTTAACTGTGATATGAAACAATGATCAATTACCCTCTTGCTAGTGGAGGTCTTACACACACGCACTATATATATATATATATATATATATATATATATATATATATATATATATATATATATATTAGGGGAAAAGTAATTAACCTATATTTTACTAACTGGGAGTTCCATGTTGAGTTTTTAAAAGTACTTGGGAGTCTATGCAATAAAACTATCAATGTTTTTTAATTATAGTTTAGGGAAAAAGTAATTAATAAGTGTCAAATCAAAATTTTATGGAATTTCGGGAGTTTATTTATGGGTTTGTGAATAAGTTTAAAC
This sequence comes from Penstemon barbatus, assembly GCA_003313485.2. Classification (NCBI taxonomy): domain Eukaryota; kingdom Viridiplantae; phylum Streptophyta; class Magnoliopsida; order Lamiales; family Plantaginaceae; genus Penstemon; species Penstemon barbatus. The sequence goes on along the minus strand of CM064883.1, from coordinate 20,100,980 downwards.
TAAGTTTCATGGGTTTAGCAAACTCCATCATGGGGAGTTTTGGCTCAGTTTCACGATATCACACGAAACCGAATCAATACTCTTCCAAATAGTCCTCAATAAATTTGTCAATTCTTTAAACTTTATTCGACGAAGAAAATGAATCATTATGGCTTAAGTAAAAGCTATATGGGTAAGCAACTTTGAATACGAAACATTTACTCATTTTGGGCATCGCATATTCATCAACTGGTTAAAATTGTCTACAATAGTAATTCCTTGCGTTTGCGGTGGATAGTTTTTTATATACCAAATATTATATCAGTACATGTAGCACTTTACACATAGATACAACAAGAACCAGATCGTACACAAATCATATACATCGACATCATTATCTCGACACAATCTGACAAATCAATGTACATGGCAGGCCACCTCGATTGAAAATACCATAATACCCCAAGAACGATGAAATATTTACCTAACACTCCAAGGATTCATCCGCAACCTACCCGATACATTTTCACCACCTATATATACTCTTCATTAATATTTTTTCAGGTATTTCACTATCTCAATATTCTATTAAAATCCTTATCAAAATCGAGTTTCAAAGTTTCTCCGAAAACTTCGAAACCACTTTCTAAAATTTAACCAAGATGGAACCATCCAAACTAATTACATAATAAGCCTATATATCATCAATCCGGTGTCATGCATGAGTTTTGCTAGGCATATGTTGACGTATATACTTCGTTATATTGATATTAAATAAAATTAGCAAATAATTACAGTTGGTCTATATAATTATTATAAATTCGATGAGCCATTTGTGACAATATTAGCTTAAAATTAACTAATGCGGGAAAAATACTTTGATACCAAATATATGGCCAGATTACATATTCGATATTAAATATTTAATAAAAAAATTTGATATTATGATTTAGGCTCTCTTGACACATTTCATTTGTTCGTCATTTTTTTAACAAAATTCATCATGTACGCGGCACGTGTCAATTAAGTGGCACGGTTTTTGCACGTACAGAGGGTAAAATTTCATTTTTGATACCAGAATTTTATCTACATTACACATGTTTGGTATCAAACTTTTAAAAAAGACACAATTAATATCAAAATTAAAGTTCATTTTGTTGGTTTTAACATCATACGTGCTTCAAATTCATGTATTCAAAGCAAACAAAAAGTAAAAGGATCATACTTATAAATTTGAACCGGCAATTGAATCACGAATTTCTTCTTTCTGACTTCTGGCAAGATTCCAATACTCTGGTTGATCTCCAATCACGAACGGAAAGTAGACACGAATCACAGCCTAAGAACCCTAGACTTCAATGTTCTTGATTGATCAAACTAATTCTCCCCAAAGAATTAATTGTTTTCTCTCTAAGTTTTTTTCTCTCTGTATTTTTCTCTTTCTTTTCTTTTCTCTGATTTTCAAATTGTAATCGTACTGTCTGAGAGAGAGAGCAAATAAACGTCTTTTAATTAACTGATTAGTATAGAGAGAGGGGGGAGTTATCCCATAATAATAGGAGTGGGAGTTAATTAAAACTCCCCTCAACCAACTGGATCCGGATCCGGTTCGGGTCAGCCCACATGGGCGCACCCGATCCGACCCGGCCCAATTGGATCAGTCAAACATCTCCCACTCGCACGTGCGGGCTGACCCCGTGCTTTCAGTGATCAATCCAATTTACATCCGAAGTTCCGTATGGGCAAATAGACCGTGTGACCCGGCGAGTATATGAGCACGTTGCTATATACCTGTTAGGGTGATATAGCTGCTCAAGGAAACAAATTCCAGAAGAGGACTATTCTCGTTGTTCCCTAGATATCTTTCGTACTACACCAGTCGACGTATCCCTTATCCCTCCAACCTTGGTTATAGGGCATACTCGATTCCTTGGCCAATACTACTCTGTATTCACAATTACATCTCAAAACAATTAAGGTTAATGTAATTAGCTAGCTGGTGAATGCAAGTAGGGTGTAAGTCGAAGATAATCTTCCTTTCCTACAAGGATCTACTGATTTCACTTTAGCAGCTTTCCTAGACACGCACCGCATCGCCGTATGATTCATGGCTATTAGTAACGTGCTAAAGTAGCAACACCAATGAGAAACCATAAGAAACTGTCAAAAGTCTTAAGGGCATTAATTTGAGATTCCCTTGAACCTCAAGGTCTCACATAATGAGAAAACAGGGATACATTTGCTCATTAACCTTTGTGGTCACCTTGCACACGTGGTACGAACACACGTGTTACGATATTTTTCTTCCCGAGCAGAAGCGTATGTCATTTACAAAGGGATTTGTAAATCTGTATCGTACAGATCTCAGTTTAAGTATTCCTCGATACCCAAACCCGAGTTTTCTTCTTTCGTCGTCCTCGGCTCAACTCCCAAGAAAACTCATATCTGGCTTAAGATAAGTACAATGGATAGTGGGGAATCCATTTCGATTACTTTATGTATATAGTAACCTCATCTCTGCATATTCCAAAATATCAGAGGCGATATCTCATGTGAACGAGCCAATTTCATCTGATTGAGAAAATCTCATCTCTGCACACTCCCAGTGTCAGAGGCGATTGCTCATGTGAGAGAGTCAATCTCTACTTATCCGACATACTTTTTTAGTGAAGACATTTTAAAATAGATCTCAAAATATGTGTATATTCATAAAACATTAGTACATCAATTTTAGTGGCAATAACATTCTTAACAGAATCCAGTACATTAAATTCTACGCAGTCCTAAAGACTTGGTATGACCTATGAAAGCCTCTTTAGCTATAGGTTTAGTGAAAGGATCAGCAACCATCTGATGCGTAGATATGTACTTGTTGGGATTCGGTAAGATAAACAGCCCTAGGCACAGCGGAATATAAAAATTTTAGGACCTCTTACGGAATCTTGCCAGGATACTCTCTAGTTGTATATATATGAATAAATAAAACGATAGTATAAGTTTGCACGTTATACCTATCTCCTTGCAAATCCAAGTTGGCAGTCAGCAAAACGGACTCTGAAATTCTCCTCAGCAAAATCGACCCAAGCTCTGCAGTAGCGCCCCACGTGTTGCGCCTCTACGGGTTGATACACCACAATTACACGAAAATAATAAATCTTGATCAGCTAGAACACAAGATATATTATGATCTAGGATTTAGGAACGATTTAGGAACAAAGTCGAAAACGAAAAATTCTTCCAAAAGAAGAACAGGGTTCGGTCGATTGCAGTGTGGGAGAGGGAGAGAGAATTTTCGCTCTTGCTCAATTTTTGCTTATGGAGTTATGTGAAAAATAACTACAAGAAGGCTACTTATAGTTATCTCCCTAACCTAGTCCTATTAGGACTAAGGCTCCTCTCTCCTACATGGGCCATGGCCCTCTTTAATTAGAAGACCAAGTCTTCTAATTAATTCATGGCCCAGTTAATTAATTTGACCAGGCCTAATTTAATCTCCCAATTAAATAGCCCAATTAATTAACTTAATCTCCCATTTAATTAAATCAGACTCTAAGCCCATTTAATTAAAATCCCTTTTAATTAATTAAATCCAACTTAATTAATTAATCCACAAATTAAATTCCAATTTAATTTATGATCCTGATCCAATTCCAATTGGATCCCATTTTGTTCCAATTGGGTCGACCCAGTCGACCCAGTCGACTCGGTCGTTCTTATTTCCTCGCTTTCGCTTCATGTGTATTGTGTATGCCCCCGTAGGTTCACCACATAATTGGCCGTGGGTTATAATTAAATATTATTTAATTATTCGAGTAAGATTTACTCTAAATCAATCGAACACTCTGTCGATTGATCATTCCAAAATTAGCACCCTTGCCAATTTGGGAATTCTCCCACACTCCACGGTCGATGTCCAGCCACAAGCCCATGGAGCCCAATCACTGGTGAATTAATTCAGTGAACCTTTTATCTCATTTACAATTTCCATATACGACATAATCTCTCCATCGATCAATCTCCCAGTCGAGACTTAAGGGTATGGTCTTTCATCGGTTTCCCTTTTCTTTTGTCTTGACATTATGCATTCTGGTCTCGAAATAATTCTCTTTGACTTAACCTTTATGAGCTACTTACATAAAGCCGTCAGATACCTCGGCCGAGGATTTTACCAGAATTAATTTCTCACAGAAATCCATAGGAGAATTTCCCAACCTATCAAGTCGGGTCAATGGATCCTTTGTTGATGATATGAATCTGCATACGAGTTCCTCTATACCCAATATGAGTCCACAGAGACTTTCTGGCGATCTCCAGTCAGTCGGGACTCAAATCAAAGCATAGACGTTCTAGCACCAGATAAACCCTATCATCTCAAGTAGTTAGGGATCGTTCCTCGTATACTATTGTAAATTGGAATAACTTCAACCCCGATATGCGACTACCGCTTCCATGGTGAGTTATTTCCTAATTGGGGTATTCAGTGCGCTTGCCATCCCAGCAAGCCACCCACTTATGTGTATCGACTATCCCAGTCACGCTCGTGGACCCCAGCGTTCACCAGTTCATCGGAGTATACACAATAGTGAGAGTCTAACTGAATCCAATGATGTCCTATCTCTATTGGATTCTACGACTCTTGAATATATTCTAGATCACGGCCTTGGAGATCAGTCCACGGGTTGTCCCATAGCCCTGTGATCTAAGGACTTCTATCCTTATGCGTAGATAATTATTACATAAGATAAAGATGACCATATAATAAAATAATGCATTTATTAATCCAATTGAATGGTCCTTTCAATTAAATGCAGCCAAAATAGTTGGCTTGCAGGACACTATTCTATCAATCTCCCACTTGTACTAAAGCCAACTTTTCATACTTCTGATTCCCATCTTAGACAGATGTTTTCGGATGCTTTTGAGGCAATGGCTTAGACAGCGGGTCCGTCGTATTATCCCTTGAGGTGACACGTTCCATCTTTGTGTCTCCTCTACCAATGATATAACATATCAAATGGTATCGTCTTAGTTCATGCTTGGATTCTGATGAGATCTCGACTCCTTCGCTTGCGAGATAGCTCCATTATTATCACAAAAGATAGTAATGGCTCGACAATGCTAGGTATCACATCCAATTCCTGGATGAAGTTTTTCATCCAAACACCTTCCTTTGCTGCTTCACTCGCGGCAATGTATTCTGTCTCGGTGGTTGAATCTGCGGCAGTGTTTTGCTTGGAGCTCTTCCAGCTTACCGCACCACTATTGAGGCAGAACACGTATCCAGATGTCGACTTGAAGTCATCTACATTACATTGGAAGCTAGAATCAGTATAGCCTTCCAATTTCAATTCTCTTCCACCGTATACCAAGAACAATTCCTCAGTCCTTCTCAGGTACTTCAGAATTGTCTTTACGGCTATCCAGTGCTGCTCACCTGGATCAGACTGGTAGCGACTTGTAACGCTTAAAGCGTATGCTACGTCTGGTCTCGTACATAACATACCATACATTATGCTTCCTATTGCGGATTCATATGGTACTCGAGACATATTGCTTCTCTCTTCAGGCGTCTTTGGGGCCATAGACTTAGAGAGTGCAATTCCATGTCTCATTGGAAGCAATCCTCTCTTGGATTCTTCCATATCAAATCTCTTCAAGATTTTATCTATGTACTGCGATTGGGAGAGGCCCAGCAGTCCTTTTGATCTATATCGGTAGATCCTTATACCCAGTACAAAGGATGCTTCTCCCAAATCCTTCATTGAGAATTGTGTAGATAACCATGCTTTAGTTTCGGACAACACTTTCACATTCCAATGAGAAGAATGTCATCAACGTAAAGCACCAAAAATTCAACTGTACTCCCACTGATCTTCTTGTACACGCAAGGTTCGAACACGTTTTTGATGAATCCAAAAGTTTGGATTGTTTCATCGAAACGGATGTTCCAACTTCGGGAAGCTTGCTTCAGCCCATAAATGGACCTCTGGAGTTTGCACACCTTGTGTTCATCTCCTTTGGATGCATACCCTTTTGGTTGCTCCATTAAGATCTCCTTGTCAATGTCCCCATTGAGAAAGGCAGTCTTTGCATCCATCTGCCATATCTCGTAGTTATACCACGCAGCTATGGCCAGCAAGATTCGAATGGATTTAGGCATTGCGACGGGCGAGAAGGTCTCCTCAAAGTCGATGCTTGGCCTTTGAGTGTATCCTCTTTGCCACTAATCGCGCCTTGTAGGTTATTACCTCTCCGTTCACTCCAAGCTTTCGCTTATAGATCCACTTGCAACCCACGGGAGCTACTCCCACTGGTGGATCTACCAAGGCCCAGACCTTGTTCGAGTGCATGGAGTCCAATTCGAATTCCATGGCTTCACGCCACTTTCCCGAGTCTATGCCTAGCATAGCCTCTTCGTAAGTCCTTGGGTCGGTTAGAGACTGTCTAGTCTCACCCACCAGACGGTAGTACCTCTTGGGTTCTCTACGTTGTCTTTCTGACCTACGAAGTATCGGTGTACTCTCTGATGTACTTTCATGCTCTTGTTCTCCCACTGCCTGTGGTGATGGGTCAGCTTGATCGACCTCTTTGGTCTTTTCAGCTTCAGTGACATCATCTAGTTCTACGTTGTTTTCCTTCTTGCCCAGCAAGAAATCCTTCTCCAAGAAGTGTGCGTTCCTTGAGACAAACGTAGTTTATCTTGTAGGATGTAGAACTTGTATCCTATAGAGTTTTCTGGATACCCCACGAATTGCATAAGATGGACTTCACATCCAACTTATCTCCCACCAGCTTATTCACATAAGCGGGAGACCCCATATGCGCATGAATGCATATGAAGGTACAATACCAAAACTCATATCACGTGATATGTTTTGGATCTGGCTTCAGAGATACTTAGCTCAGTATCTTCGATTTTCTCGATCAAGTTTCATTTGTTTGAATAAGGAATTTCATGTAAGATTTCTTAATGGACATTTACATGTCCAGAATGCTTGACAACATACAACGTTTCAAGCGGGTCTTACATTTCGAGAATCTAATTCTCTATCAAATAATCAATGGCGTACTGCCTATGCATGTTTGATTTTGAATCGATCCAAATCTCTTGCACGCTTTCATTGATTAGGCTCTCTTCTTTTATTCCAAAAGTAATTTGGAATTGTACATCACAACGTACTTTTACCCATGAGGGTACTAGAGACGCCTTATCTCCCACTAATGCTTTAGTGTTTCTACACACTTATAAATGGATTAAATCCATTGCAATTGTTTATGCCTCTTGGTTGCCTAGCAACCAACTACTAAATCTAATTTCCATTAAGCAAGATTCGAAAGTCGGTTACTATGTACAGCATCCCAGTCAAGCTCGACCCAGTCGAGCTCAGTCTTTGAATCTTTCAATTCGGAAATATGTTATAGTATTCGTGTATCGCCTTTCGGTTTTTACAACGACTCAAGTGTGTGAAATCTTGATTATTTATATTTTATTGACTATGCATATTTTATTTAGTCGATATATGAGTATTCATACTCATTTGCTTATGTACACCTTTTGCGTATAAATCTTATAGCGCAATCAATTCCAACCATTATGGAACTATCACATCCCTTAAGACAAGAGATGGTATAAGCAAATTCCAATGATCTAAATAATTCATGGCTTTAGATGCATTGAATGCATCAATGAGTGCTTCATCGGGCATCCAACACCCTTATGCATTACTTTAACCATAAGGTTAAGTTCAATAAAATTTAATCATCCCTTATGGGATGAATAGGTTTAATTCCCTTTTCCCTTGATCTTAATCCATGGAAGAATCATTTTGATTGACTTTTCAACTTATCATCCTTACAGAAAAAAACCTCCAAGGTTATTTCCCTTTAGAGAGGATACATTCCTCTTCTTCCATCTCTCGAGCCTTTTGAGGCCTTATAACAAGATGTTACTTCCCATTTATGGGAGATTTCATGTTTGCCTTCAAGAAAATTTGGGTTTGAGAACCATCCTCAACCCACTGGTGAAACATATCACCTTTCTTATTTGAAGAGTAACTTCGAAAAAGGCAGCCTGGTGAAACCTATCACCATTCCAGTCGAAGTGTAACTTCGAAAGAAAACACAATGAAATCTTTGTAAGGAGATTAGTCCTTGCTTGGACTTGAGAATAATTTATCAAGTTTTGAAGTCATTCAAAATTCATTTGGGTTCAGTCAATTTATTTGATTCAAGTATGATGGTAAATATTCATGGATACATTACTTATGATAAACTATCATAAACATGACGATAAATACGCGGCAGATTAATATCAATGCATAATTTACAAACATGGTTTTCATTTGTAAATTACTCCCACTATTTTTGTCGAATACTTATGCCCCCACATAAGGTTCGGGAAATAAAAATTTCCTAATGGGCTCAAGGCCCAAATGCAATCGCTCAATACCCACGACTCGTTGGCCATACCAATCGATCCACTTGGTGGGCGATCACGTCGCCGGTTAACCATCCCAGCTAACCCTTGAGTTCATTCAGCCTCGGTTTTCGTTATGGACCCACGACTCGTGAGACATCCATACTTACTCGCGTTAAATCATGTCCAATACTCGTGAAGAGAAATAGTTCAATCCTAGACGCCCCACGACTCGTGAGACAGCGCCTAGAACCTTGCTATCCCCTCCCTTGGCACTAAACTGTGCATCGAGGCAATAGACATATCATCTTCCTATAGCTCGACCCACGACTCGTGAGACATCGAGATATATTTGTACAATATGCCTAAGACCTAGTAATTGGATAGGCTCGGACCATAGACACCATTCATATGCGCCCGTTAATCGATTTAATATTCTAATTGAGTTTTTAAGTTCAATTGGAGGTTTTAAGTTTTCTTCGTGCGAGGTCTCATCAGATTATGCTTTATCTTGTTTACGTGATCTATTCTAAGCATGCAAGACATACATCAAAGAATAATAGTAAACATATATCACCTAGCATTGCACATATGATTGGTCGATTGCCCATCCTATGCGATCCATCACGAGCCACATGATGGACCAATTGGTCAGTCTAGGGTGGAAATTAAATGTCCTAACTATTACAATTTTCAAACCCATACATCATGGGCCTTCTTGTAATATCCACCTTGATTGGGCCTCCATGTAATGAATTGGGCCTCCATGTCCTCCAAGGTAATGGGCCTCCATGTGGATCTCCAAGTCTTCATGAGGTCTTCTTGGCTCCAAGCCTAATCTAAGTCTAGCTTATAAAAATAAAGGCCCTATTCTATTACATTCGTTTGCGCAAGCAAGGGCACCAATCAGGCCCATTTAATTACAACCCATAAAATAAATAAACCAAAACTACACAGGGCTTAAGGGCAAAATCGACAAATCCACATATTCACTCAAGAACATGCATAAATTCACATAAGGGCATAAATGTAAATTTACCGGCTCCTTTAATTTTAATTCACAAAAATTATCCAAGTTAATTTAATTTTGAATCATCAATTAATCTCTAAGATTAATTAACTCTTACTTGAGTTCTAAGTAATCTACAACTCTTATCTTGATAAAGTTGGTTAATTAAGATAGTTACAAATCTTCCAAGATTACTATCTTATCCAAAACTCTAAGTTTCCCAATTTTACAAATCTCCAAGATTCTCAAGATAATACTATTTTGAATAGATTAGTTAACTAAGGTAGTGTCCAAATCCACCAAGATTTCTACCTTATCCAAAACTCCAAGTTTCCTAATTTAATAAGATCTCTAAGATCTTTTAATCTTGGTAACTTACTAGAAGAGATTAATTTTAATTAAATCTCTTCTTACAATTGAAACTCTAAGTTTCCTTGTTTAATAAGATCTCTAAGATCTTTAATCTTGGTAACTTACTAGAAGACATTAATTATAATTAAATGTCTTATCTCAAATGAAACTCTAAGTTTCCTTGTTAAATAAGATCTCTAAGATCAATCCAAGATTCACCAAGATTCCATAACAACCAAATCTCCAAGATTTTCAGATTTATCAAAATAGGCAGAATTAGAGTCCAACCTAAAATCAACCAGGCGAGGCCAATCGAAGACTGCCACGTGGACAACATACGCGCGGACACGAAGTCCGCACGTGGCTGTTCGCGGCAGCCGCTGCTACGCGTGACAGCGTGCGGCAGCGCGCGGCTGCGCGTGACAGCACACGGCTGGCAGCCCGTAGGCTGCTGCCGTGCGCTGCTCGCGCGGCCAGCGTGCTGTTCGCACGCTGCCGTGGGCAGCAGCACGCGGTGGCCGCCCAGCCGCGGTGCGCTGCCGCGCACCGCCGCGTGCCACCGCGGTTGGATCTAATAAAAAAAAATATTTTTTTTTGTTTCTTCGATTACTTATGATTTAATTAAACAAACCCAGTCAATTAAATCCCAATCCAAAAATAAAACTAACATGATAAAATTTTCGAATCCAAAATTAAACATTAACTCCAAGTTAATTAAACATACGTCCTAAAACATGCAAAGTTAAAGAACTAGCCACATAAATCAAACATATGATTTAATAAACACAGAATTTGCAAATTCATATATATACAAAGCCTAGAGTTGGCTCTGATACCACTGTTGGGATTCGGTAAGATAAACAGCCCTAGGCACAGCGGAATATAAAAATTTTAGGACCTCTTACGGAATCTTGCCAGGATACTCTCTAGTTGTATATATATGAATAAATAAAACGATAGTATAAGTTTGCACGTTATACCTATCTCCTTGCAAATCCAAGTTGGCAGTCAGCAAAACGGACTCTGAAATTCTCCTCAGCAAAATCGACCCAAGCTCTGCAGTAGCGCCCCACGTGTTGCGCCTCTACGGGTTGATACACCACAATTACACGAAAATAATAAATCTTGATCAGCTAGAACACAAGATATATTATGATCTAGGATTTAGGAACGATTTAGGAACAAAGTCGAAAACGAAAAATTCTTCCAAAAGAAGAACAGGGTTCGGTCGATTGCAGTGTGGGAGAGGGAGAGAGAATTTTTGCTCTTGCTCAATTTTTGCTTATGGAGTTATGTGAAAAATAACTACAAGAAGGCTACTTATAGTTATCTCCCTAACCTAGTCCTATTAGGACTAAGGCTCCTCTCTCCTACATGGGCCATGGCCCTCTTTAATTAGAAGACCAAGTCTTCTAATTAATTCATGGCCCAGTTAATTAATTTGACCAGGCCTAATTTAATCTCCCAATTAAATAGCCCAATTAATTAACTTAATCTCCCATTTAATTAAATCAGACTCTAAGCCCATTTAATTAAAATCCCTTTTAATTAATTAAATCCAACTTAATTAATTAATCCACAAATTAAATTCCAATTTAATTTATGATCCTGATCCAATTCCAATTGGATCCCATTTTGTTCCAATTGGGTCGACCCAGTCGACCCAGTCGACTCGGTCGTTCTTATTTCCTCGCTTTCGCTTCATGTGTATTGTGTATGCCCCCGTAGGTTCACCACATAATTGGCCGTGGGTTATAATTAAATATTATTTAATTATTCGAGTAAGATTTACTCTAAATCAATCGAACACTCTGTCGATTGATCATTCCAAAATTAGCACCCTTGCCAATTTGGGAATTCTCCCACACTCCACGGTCGATGTCCAGCCACAAGCCCATGGAGCCCAATCACTGGTGAATTAATTCAGTGAACCTTTTATCTCATTTACAATTTCCATATACGACATAATCTCTCCATCGATCAATCTCCCAGTCGAGACTTAAGGGTATGGTCTTTCATCGGTTTCCCTTTTCTTTTGTCTTGACATTATGCATTCTGGTCTCGAAATAATTCTCTTTGACTTAACCTTTATGAGCTACTTACATAAAGCCGTCAGATACCTCGGCCGAGGATTTTACCAGAATTAATTTCTCACAGAAATCCATAGGAGAATTTCCCAACCTATCAAGTCGGGTCAATGGATCCTTTGTTGATGATATGAATCTGCATACGAGTTCCTCTATACCCAATATGAGTCCACAGAGACTTTCTGGCGATCTCCAGTCAGTCGGGACTCAAATCAAAGCATAGACGTTCTAGCACCAGATAAACCCTATCATCTCAAGTAGTTAGGGATCGTTCCTCGTATACTATTGTAAATTGGAATAACTTCAACCCCGATATGCGACTACCGCTTCCATGGTGAGTTATTTCCTAATTGGGGTATTCAGTGCGCTTGCCATCCCAGCAAGCCACCCACTTATGTGTATCGACTATCCCAGTCACGCTCGTGGACCCCAGCGTTCACCAGTTCATCGGAGTATACACAATAGTGAGAGTCTAACTGAATCCAATGATGTCCTATCTCTATTGGATTCTACGACTCTTGAATATATTCTAGATCACGGCCTTGGAGATCAGTCCACGGGTTGTCCCATAGCCCTGTGATCTAAGGACTTCTATCCTTATGCGTAGATAATTATTACATAAGATAAAGATGACCATATAATAAAATAATGCATTTATTAATCCAATTGAATGGTCCTTTCAATTAAATGCAGCCAAAATAGTTGGCTTGCAGGACACTATTCTATCAGTACTTGACAGTCACCTTTTTCTTCTCAATGATATCTCTTACAAAGTTATATCTTGTGTCAATGTGTTTGGTCAGTCCATGATATTTGGGATCTCTAGTGTAAGCCATAGCTGCTTGACTATCACAATAAATAGTCACAGCTCCTTCAGAGTTACTTACTATCCCCAAATGCAGGAGAAATCTCCGTAACCAAACAGCTTCATGTACTGCAGCTGAACATGCCACGAATTCTGATTCCATGGTTGATTGCTACACACTTTTGTTTCTTGCTGCTCCATGATATGGCGCCATCATTCAGTAAGAAAACATATCCGGAAGTGGACTTACGACGATCTAAGTCTCCACCCCAGTCAGCATCTGTGTAGCCTTTCAGCGATAATCCCTTTCCTTGAAAACAAAGGAAATAGTCTGCAGTACCCTTTAGGTATCTGAAAATCCTCTTTACAGCAACCCAGTGTCTTCTTCCGGGATTGGATTGATACCAACTGACCAGACCTACGGCGTAGCAAATGTCAGGGCGAGTACACATCATAGCATGCATCAAGCTCCCTACAGCACTAGAATATGGTACTTTTGACAATTCTTGTTTCTCTGCTAGATTCGTTGGACACATCTCCAGACTCAGGCTGTCGCCTTTCATCACAGGAGTATCTATTGGCTTGCAATCGTTCATCCTAAATCGTTCTATGATCTTCCTTTTATAAGATTCTTGAGAAAGAGCAAGGAGTTTCTTTGAACGATCTATGTGGATCTTAATGCTTAGTATGAAATTTGCTTCACCCATATCTTTCATCTCGAAGTTAGACGATAACCATTCCTTGATGGTGTTTAAGAATCCTTTGTCATTTCCGGCTAACAAAATGTCATCGATATAGAGATAGTATTACAAAAAATTTGTTTGAACGTTTGACATAGACACAGTGGTCTTCATCCATCATAACGAAGTTATAAGAGATTACAGCCCGGTGAAATCTCAAATACCACGGCCTTGATGACTGCTTAAGACCGTAGATTGATCTTTTCAATTTACACACTTTGTGTTCTTGGCCTTTGAGAATAAATCCTACTGGTTGATCCATGTAGATTTCTTCTTCTAATTCTCAATTAAGAAAAGCATTCTTAACGTCCATTTGATGTAATTCCAAATCTAAGTTAGCTACAATGGACAAAAGGAGGCGAATAGAGGCAAATCTCACTACAGACAAGAAGGTTTCTTCGTAATCAATACCCTCAAGTTGAGTATATCCTTTAGCTACTAAACGAGCTTTATATCTATCAATGGTTCCATCTGCCTTCTCCTTAATCTTGAGAATCCATTTATTCTCGATAGATTTTCTGCCAGAAGGAAGATCGACCAATTTCCAGACTTGGTTCGATTTCATGGAATCCATTTCTTCTTCCATCGCTTTCTTCCATTCGTCCTTCTGAGGACATGATAGAGTTTCATCAAAAGATTTAGGCTCTTCATCTTCTATAGAGGAAATATTAAAAATATGTCCTTCTACGTCGTAATGGCGTCTAAGAATATTTCCTCTAGAACTTTTCCTAAGTTGTGATTCAGTAATATCGTTCTGGGGTAAATTACTCCCACTTGGATCAAGTGGTCCAGTAGTATCATTTTCCACTAACGATTCGTCTAGCTCAATGTCATTCGCTGAATCAGTTAATTCGAATAGAGGTTCTCGACTTTTGATCTCACCTCTTTTAGGAAATTCGTTCTCTAAGAATGTCGCATCTCGTGAGTCGATTTCAGTGGTGCTACCCACTTCATTTTCTCCTATGAACACGTAACCCTTAGAGTGTTGAGCATATCTTATGAAGATACATTTCTTTCCTCTGGGGCCAATCTTGCCATATTTGTTCGACGAGTCGAGCACGTAGGCAGCTGATCCCCAAGGTCTAAGGTTGCTTAGATCAGGTTTCCTACCTGTCCAAAGTTCATATGGAGTGGTAGCCACTGATTTTGATGGCACTTTGTTCAATATATAGGCAGCAGTTAACAAAGCATCTCCCCAAAAGGAAATCGGTAAGTTAGCTTGCGCCATCATGGACCTAGTCATTTCTAGCAATGTTCTATTCCTCCTCTCAGCAACTCCATTCTGCTGAGGTGTGTCAGGATTAGTTAATTGCCTAGTTATCCCCTTTTCTTTACAAAAGTCCTTAAATTGACCTGATCGATATTCCCCGCCTCGATCAGTTCTCAAGGATTTGATCGTTCTGTCTAATTGATTTTCTACCTCATTAAGGTAACGTCTAAAACACTTCAGTGCTTCAGACTTGTGCGAAATCAAATAGACATACCCAAAACGAGTGAAGTCATCTATGAAAGTAATGAAATAGGAGGCTCCATGTCTTGCCATAACACTAATCGGACCACGGATGTCTGAATGGACTAATTGCAATGGAAATTCAGCTCTAATAGCCTTTCCAAAAGGTTTACGAATAGATTTTCCAGCAAGACAATTTTGACAAGTAGGTAAATCGATTTTAGATATTGGACCCAATAGTCCTTCTCTAGCGAGACGATTCATTCTAACTTGTCCTATGTGACCTAATTTAGCATGCCAAGTATTAACATTCACAATAGAATTACTGGAGGAACAAGCATTCAAAACAAACTACTATTAACATAAAAGTTAAAATTATGTCTGTTACAATCAAAAACCATAAATCCATCTCTGAGATGTCCAGAACCATAGTAAACATTGTCTAAATAAACATGAACAGAATTAAGACAAAAGTTCAAATTAAATCCTAATCTTAGAAGAGCAACAACTGAAACTAAATTCCGTCGAATTTCTGGAGCGAATAAGACATCTTGTAGGATCAGGGTTCGTCCACCATGCAAATCCAATTTGCAAGTACCAATCTCTTTAACCTCCACTCTGGCGTTATTTCCTACATATATCCATCTTGTTCCAACAGGTACTCGACGAAACTCTACCAACGATTCACGGTCTCTAGTCACATGGTCTGTTGCACCTGAGTCAACAATCCACACAGGATATGATTCAGTTAATAAAACAGTACTAGATACATGAACAAAAGACAAAGACGAGTCATGGTGTGCTACCTTATCCTTCTTAGGATTGGTGCACTCAAAGTGCCCTAGTGCTCCACAGTTGAAGCACTTCATCTTGTTCTTGTCTTTCTTCTTTTTAGCAAAACGCTTACGTTTACCGCCATGGTTGGGGTTGTTGTTCTTCTCACCAGTCTGCTTCCCAGGATTGCCTTTCTTTCAGTTCCTCTTACGTTTGAAGCCCGAAGCTTTCTTGGAACTAGTCTCAGCAATGTAAGCACTTGACATGGATTTTGCAACTCCAAGTCGCTCATCCTCAAGTTCAACGTGGCGAGCAGCATCAGCAAAGGTTTTGATGCTATCATTATGAGTCAGATTGATTTTCAGATGCTCCCACTTGTCAGGAAGTGACCGGATTAAGGCTTGAACTTGCTGCTCATCAGAGAGTATATGGCCAGCTGACACAAGCTCCCTAATCATATTAGACATCACCCTAATGTGTTGCTTAATGTTATGATTGGGCAATTTCTTATAAGTGTCAAACTTAATTGTCAGCTGCCTCAGACGAGTGATTGTCGTACCCCCATATTTCTCCCTGAGAAACACCCATATGTCATGAGCGGTAGGGTGCTGCTCACACTCATAAATCAAATCATCAATCACAGAGCTAATCAGGATTGCACGAGCAGTGGAATTTTTCTTTTTCCACTCCTGGTAAGCCTCTTGATCCCTTCTCTGTTGGACACTATTTCCAACACCTGGGTCATCCAAGATTCGGTTGATGCCGTCCAAAGCATCTTGCTCATCGAGCACATACCAAATCTTATGACGCCAGATGTCATAGTTGTCACCGTTCAGTTTGTAACCTTTGTTAAGGTCAGCAATTATTGATTTTGATGTCATAGTCTGTTATGTAAGAGGTGATTAAATGTTAAAACTCTTATACACATATTTTATTTTATACTAAGTCAATTAAGCTCCATTAAGACTTGACACAAGTAATGGATTCGAAAGTTCACGCAATGTTCCCAATCATCATACATTTACAAGTATCTCATAATTATGGACTTAATATCAAAAGTATAAAAACTAAAGTTCTTGGTGATAGTCATTCTAAAACCTAAGAACTCCCACTGGAAAAGATGATCAAACATGCTGAAGCATAACAATACATATACGATCATAACTATGTAAGCAAACAAAGCATGCATTTTGAATCAAAACAACTAAGATCCAAATAAACAATTATCAAATCCAGTCTCATGTAGAAAACAAACAAACAACATAGAATATCTTTAAATGGAAATGAAATTACAGAAATCATTCAAATCGGAAAAATCGACCATCTGGTTCGATTGATTGCCAAGACTGAACAAAAGCTTCATTGGCAATGGCTTGAGACAGCCTGTTACAAGGTACTTGCTTCAAGGACCGATTTCCACATGCCGGACCTCAAGTTGCGGAGGTTAGAGTTCAGACTAAGAAACAAAGTATTTTCAGCCTTTTTCTTGAGGTACAATTTCCATCCATTATGCATGTTGTGAATAAAGTTTTCTATAGAGTTATCTCTTCCAATATAGTTTCTCGCCTCTTCCCATACTTTATGAAGTTCAACCGGAAGAGATTGCTTGAAGACATTACACCGTTTTTCAAACGGATGAATGTCAGTACCATAAAAGTGAACGCGGCGGTGTAACTTTCTCATTATCCTCCAATGCTCTTTCAAAAAGTGTTTGGGATCCATTCGGTACGACACCAAATCTTCTATGACCCCGGGTAGCTCATGGATACGTCGCTCAAAGGCTTCTCCCCGAAGTACCCTATATTTGCTATAGATCAAATGCATACCTGAAGGATGAGGGTAAATATTAAAGTTTGCGGAATATCAATATTTTCAGTGATTGAAATACATTTTGATACTTTCAAGAATATTTTCTTTGCCAAATTTCAAATAAAATACGCGAAAAAACAAATGCTCAAGCGAGAATAAACGAGCTTAATTTTTCTAAAGTATCAAAAATTCAATCTCAGTAGCCACTCTTGAAGGACAATTTAATTTAAATTTTCTGGAAAAAATTTGGAATTTTCTGTGAATTTCTAAAGATTTAAAACACAATAAATCAAAAATAAATTTTAAACATTGTTCAAAAAATTATTTTAATTCACAGATAAATCACAAATAAAATTTCAAGTTTACAGAAAAAGAATCCAGTCGAAATCGGCGGCCGGAAGAAGCCTCACGCGCCGGCGGAGCGCGTCATTTTTTTTTTTTTCCAAAACAGCTTCTGCCACGTGGCAGTTTCTGACTAGAACACGTGGCACAGAACAGTGATGTGGCCTTCCACGTTGGATGTACACGTCATCGACACGTGGCAGTGACGTGGCAAAACAGGTCTCGAAATCCTACGTGGCGATGACGTGGCAGACATGTGTGCCTGACATGGATGCCGCGTGTGACTGGGCAGTTTAAACTGCCCATGATTTGTTCCACTCGCGGTGGTGGCGCGTGTACAACACGCACCGCCTTTCGCTCGTTTTCCGGTGTCGTCCTTCTGGCTACCCCCCCATTTTCGTGCCTTCCGAATCCATTGGTGCAATAAGTTTTACGTTTTGAGCTATCGACGTTGGAGTGTGCGTTACAACCGCTTAGGAAGAGAGTGGCGAGTGTTTTATGCATTATGTTCTATGAATTAATTTCCAGGTTATTAAGGTAAGTAGGCAGAGGCTTAAAAACTCAATTTACGCATGAAATACTCATTCAAAAAATAATCTGGGCACATATCCAGAAAGCTTGTTTCGAGACGAACGTAAGCATATGTGGTAGATCGCATAATTCAAAGTAACACATCGGGAAAATGCATAATACGATTTTAAGAAAATAATTTTTCCAGAACATAATATACATCAAAAAATTCTGAAAAAATTCATATAATTACTACATCATATAAGCATGCTTTAATAAAAGTTTCAGCATAATCCGACAAATATAGCATGCTTTGAAAAATAAAACAGTATAACCATAATTCCACAAATTCGAAAAATCATTAACAAAAACAAATTGACAGGAATTACAAGGCACATACATCATGAATTTCGAACATAATCAGAAATTAAAGAATTTCGAACTCAATCGCAACAATGGCTCTGATACCAATGTTGGTTTTAACATCATACGTGCTTCAAATTCATGTATTCAAAGCAAACAAAAAGTAAAAGGATCATACTTATAAATTTGAACCGGCAATTGAATCACGAATTTCTTCTTTCTGACTTCTGGCAAGATTCCAATACTCTGGTCGATCTCCAATCACGAACGGAAAGTAGACACGAATCACAGCCTAAGAATCCTAGATTTTGATGTTCTTGATTGATCAAACTAATTCTCCCCAAAGAATTAATTGTTTTCTCTCTAAGTTTTTTTCTCTCTGTATTTTTCTCTTTCTTTTCTTTTCTCTGATTTTCAAATTGTAATCGTACTGTCTGAGAGAGAGAGCAAATAAACGTCTTTTAATTAACTTATTAGTAGAGAGAGAGGGGGGAGTTATCCCATAATAATAGGAGTGGGAAGTTAATTAAAACTCCCCTCAACCAACTGGATCCGGATCCGGTTCGAGTCAGCCCATATGGGCGCACCCGATCCGACCCGGCCCAATTGGATCAGTCCAACACATTTAACACATGTCATCAACCAATCCATTGATTCTCTATTTCTGCTGTTATTTCTTGAAACAAACTTGAAAAAAACATATTTTTTATTGCCATGATATGTTTTATATATTTTTTAAAATCGAGTTTCATAAGCTTGAAGCACTCGCCTTTGGTCACAAGCATTTAGTCACTCGTTCTGAGCCTCACTCATATTCGTTTTCAAATGTCATAGGCACCGTGAAGGAGATAAAAATGTCTTTCAAAGTTTGAATCATCAAATTCAATGATTGTCGTCATTAAATTTTAATTTTTGCAAATAAATTATTATTGTCTAATAAGTTTCAGTACTCAATTTCAGTTTGTACTAATATCAAAAGCTCCCCTTTCTCTCCCTTTAATTTTTACTAGACTGTGTATTTATAGCTCGAATTGAAGAGTGCAAAGGGTATAGGTCCTCCTCAGTGTGATATCTCTCCAGTAGGTTCGAACTTGAATCTCGCATCTGGAGGTCACAAGTCACTAGCACTTGACTCAACCGTCTCGAGTTAATTTTTTTATATTGTTTTTTTTTATAATTTAACCATATAAGTATATTCAAATAAGCTGGTCCGGTCCGGTTTCAATCAGCCAACCCAAAACAAGGACACGGCCCCTTGAACAATCCAACCCTACACATAATTATAAATATAACACACGATACATAATTAACAAATAAATAAAATAAATATTCTAATTAGGATGGAGAAATCGGAGATGCAACTAGAGAAGCAAACATCAATGAATCTGAAAATTTGTCTTGGAGGAATTAGATTCTTCCTTGATGAAATATTGAGGGAGATACTATCAAGATTACCCGTTAAGAGTCTTAAGTTACATGTGTGTTTCGAGGTATTGAAAATCTCTAATCTTCTTTAATTCATTTGAGAAATTAAATGACAAATGACTCAAATCAATGTCTTTTTTAGTAAGATTGAGGAAAAAGTAGGTGATATGTGTCAAATCAATGTTTTATAAGTTTGAAAAGTTTAAGTGTAATCTTCTTTAATTCATTTGAAAGGGTTTTCTGCTCGGTCTCGCTAAACCATCCACATACACCCTTTGGGTCTCACAATTTATAAAATTTCACTTTTGGTCATCTTCTTATAATAGTTTGTATTTTTGGTCATTTGCTTAAAATATTTTACATTTTTGGTCATTTGCTTAAAACATTTTGCATTTTTTCAGTCACCTTTTTTTCATCTAATTTGCGACCAAACATTGCATAATTGAGACAATCATTTAGAATCAAAAGTGCTAAACATTGACTATTCTATGAGACAGAAATACGAAATGTTATGAAACTTTGGGACTAAAAGTACATTGTTACGAAATTATGCTACCTAAAGTACAAAATATTTTTTAGAAAATTGGAATTAAATGTTAACAGAAGACAATCAACAGAATTCAACAAAGGAAGAATTGAGAAACTAGGTCAAGAATTGGGGATTGGATACAAACGGCTATTTCATTTTGTTATCAGTTTGTTATATTTGTTATTAGGAAATTACTCTTTTAGCCCTCTGTATTATGTCTATATAAACAGGATTCTAACTTGTATTTTGTACATAATTGATCAATAAAAGGTTTATCATTTTCAGTCAAATTCTCTCTACAATTTTCCAATGCAATTTATAATTCATCAAGAAATATCAATTTACATGGTATCAGTAGTATATACACAATAATATTCCGCTGCAAAATAACCTACCCTTTCCTATAAGTACAACTGTTTCATTACAACCATTTGATCTTATGCATTGTGACATTTGGGGCCCTTTTAGAGTAACTTCACATAATGGTTTTAAATATTTTTTAACTTTAGTTGATGATTACTCTAGATTCACATGGATTTTTTTGTTAAAACTAAAATCTGATGTCCATTCTATTATTCCTAAATTCATAAACATGATTTCTACACAATTTAATTCTAAAATTAAGCAATTTAGAAGTGACAATGCAAAGGAATTGTTATTTACTCAACTGTTCTCTAACTTGGGCATTCTACACCAATTTTCTTGTGTTAAGACTCCTCAACAAAATGCAAGGGTTGAAAGGAAACATCAACATATTTTGAATGTGGCTAGATCTCTAATGTTCCAATCTAATTTACCATTACAATTTTGGAATGAAAGTGCCTTGACAGCTGTTTTCATAATAAATAGATTACCAACACCACTTTTACAAAATCAATCTCCCTACACTAAACTTTTTCAGAAATCAGTAGATTACAATTTTTTTAAAACTTTTGGCTGCTTGGCATTTGCATCAACTATTAAAGAACACAGATCTAAATTTGATCCTAGGGCTATTAAATCTGTTTTTTTAGGATATACCCAGGGAATTAAAGGATATAAGCTTCTAAATCTTACAACAAAGTCCATTTTTCATTCTAGAAGTGTTGTATTTCATGAAAATATCTTTCCATTCACTGACACTAAATTTTATAACAGTTTCATCACACCTCATAACAATGTGTCATCTACTCAATCTAAAGATTTCTATCTTTATGAACCTATATCCACACCCATACTTCATCCTACAGATTATGACCCTATAATAACTGATATTTCTACTCATGATTCACCTTCTCCCCCACCAATCAGGAAGTCATCAAGGCCACACAAACCTCCTCCCTACCTCCAAGATTACAACTGTAATCTTATTTCCCCCATCACTCCCAAAAATATAAGATATCCTATAGAATCTATTTTGGATTATTCTTCTACTTCTTCCAATCACCAAGCATTCATAGCTAACATTTCTATGCTCACTGAGCCATCTACTTATAAACAAGCAGTTAAGCATCCTGAATGGATACAAGCTATGAAAGAAGAATTAAAATCTATGGAAAATAACAAAACATGGTCAATACAACCCCTACCTACAAACAAGATACCTATAGGCTGTAAATGGATTTTCAAAATCAAAACCAAATCAGATGGCACTATTGAAAGGTATAAGGCAAGGTTGGTAGCACAGGGTTTTTCTCAACAGGAGGGAATTGATTACACAGCTACATTTTCTCCTGTAGCTAAACTAGTATCAGTTAGGGTTATTTTAGCTCTTGCAATGATTAAACACTGGGATCTACACCAGTTAGACATAACTAATGCTTTTTTAAATGGAGAACTAGAGGAAAATATCTATATGACTCTACCTAAAGGCTATGACCCACCTATTCCTCATCAAACAGGTATGTCCTCTCCTCTAGTTTGTAAACTACATAAATCTATTTATGGTTTAAAACAGGTAAGCAGGCAATGGAATCACAAGCTAACTGAGGTATTAACTGCACTACATTTCACACAATCAAGGTCTGATTACTCAATTTTTACTTGTGGTTCTGATGATAATTTTTTAGCTATCCTAGTTTATGTAGATGACATTTTAATAGCTGGTCCTAACTCTCAGTTGATATGTGAACTTAAACTTAAATTAAGCAACATATTTAAATTAAGGGATTTAGGACAGCTAAGGTATTTTTTAGGACTTGAATTTGCATATTCTAAAACTGGCTTGGTAATTTCACAAAGAAATTATGCCCTACAAATTCTAAAAGATACAGGCTTTATCTCTAGCAAACCTAACTTGATTCCTATGGATTCTAAGAATAATTTGCAATCTGATGATCAAGACCTTCTTACTGATCCTTCTCCTTATAGGAGGCTAATAGGCAGGCTAATCTATTTAACAATCACTCGTCCTGATATTGCCTACAATGTTCACAAATTAAGCCAATTTATGTCTAAACCTACTAATACTAATTTGGTTGCTGTTCACTACCTACTAAGATACATTAAAGGCAATCCAGGGCAAGGTTTATATTATCCTAATTCCTCTAATCTTAAATTAACAGCCTTTTCTGATTCTGACTGGGGATCATGTTTGGATTCTAGACGTTCAACCACAGGCTTCTGTATATTTATTGGAAAATCCCTAATCTCTTGGAAAGCTAAAAGACAGGCAACTGTTTCTAAGTCATCAGCCGAGGCTGAATATAGGGCATTAGCAGCAACTACAAGCGAAATTTTATGGCTCAAACAATTAATCACAGATTTGAGGGTTCAACTACACTTACCTCCGCTGATTTTCTGTGACAATTCCTCCGCAATTCAGCTAGCAGAGAACCCTATCTTCCATGAGCGAACCAAACACATCGAGATTGACATCCATTTTGTTCGCGAACATATAGCCAGGCAACAATTGAAGATCCTCCCTATTTCTTCTGCAGATCAGCTTGTGGACCTGCTCACAAAGCCATTACATCGAAATCAGTTCAATAATATACTTTCCAAGATGGGAGTCCGTCGAATTTACGTACCTCCATCTTGCGGGGGGGTGTTAACAGAAGACAATCAACAGAATTCAACAAAGGAAGAATTGAGAAACTAGGTCAAGAATTGGGGATTGGATACAAACGGCTATTTCATTTTGTTATCAGTTTGTTATATTTGTTATTAGGAAATTACTCTTTTAGCCCTCTGTATTATGTCTATATAAACAGGATTCTAACTTGTATTTTGTACATAATTGATCAATAAAAGGTTTATCATTTTCAGTCAAATTCTCTCTACAATTTTCCAATGCAATTTATAATTCATCAAGAAATATCAATTTACATTAAAAATGCAATTTTATAAAAGTACTATACCAGAAATCAGAATC
The DNA here is from genome assembly GCA_003313485.2 of Penstemon barbatus. NCBI lineage: Eukaryota > Viridiplantae > Streptophyta > Magnoliopsida > Lamiales > Plantaginaceae > Penstemon > Penstemon barbatus. The sequence continues at coordinate 20,077,039 of CM064883.1, read as the reverse complement.
CAATCTTATGAGATTAAAAATGTAATTTTATAGATTTTATTTCATAAGATCTTTTGCCTCAACTATAAGAAAGGAAGAACAAAATATATTGTATATCGTAGGGGACATGTCTTCGAGATAGGCGTGTTCGGTTCGTTTTAGACACGGGAGATTCTTTATGATTTTACAAAGTTTATGAGTAGAAGATTATGAAATAGAATGAAAAAATTAATATTGTTGTCTTTTTCAATTTTTGTAAAGTTTTAAAAATATATGTAGTCGTGTGTGTCAGCATTTACCATAATAACAAATCAATCTACATGGCAGTCCACCTCGACTGAAAATACCATAATACCCAAGAACGATGAATTATTTACCTAACACTCCAAGGATTCGTTTACCCAAGATTGATCCGCAACCTACCCGATACATTTTCTCCACCTATTAATACTCTTCGTTAATATTTTTTCAGGTATTTCACTATCTCAATATTCTATTAAAATCCTTATCAAAATCGAGTTTCAAAGTTTCTCCAAAAACTTCGAAACCACTTTCTAAATTTAACCAAGATGGAACCATCCAAACTAATTACATAAAAAAGGTCTTCGAAAAATCATCTTCCCTAGTTATTGTATTGATCTTTCAAACATGAAGTGATATTTGTGATATTTAAGCAAAAGGTTTGAATATTAAAAATATACCCTTTTCTATTACAAGCTAAAACATTTTTTTTGAATCGGTAATAAATGTATATATATCATAGTTGTACCAGCATCGTATACTTAGTAAGATGATCGGAAGCCATTGATGTACTAAGGGCGGACACAATGCAAACTGTTGGGTCGAGCTTATCTGGATCTTGTACCCCATGTGGATTAGTCATGGTTAGCTTTGTTTAGAGGCTGAGACATGTCCTATTGTTTATAAATATAGGTGTCACAATAAGTTATATCATGTCCCATGAATTAATGGACACACAATAACGAATTGATTTATACTCGAAGTTTCATTCATTAATTCTCTTGTAAAATGTATTAGTCCACTATTTATTTTTTCAGCTTGTTCCCTAGTTTTATTTTAATTCGTCATTTATGAATTCTCAGATCCAAAGTCCTTGCCTCTTAGTAATCGGCAACTAGACAAAGAATCTGTCAAAATGTCAAGTAACCCAACCTCTGACAAAGCAGGTTGTTATTAGCGAACCGAACTATCTAATAAATTAGTAATATATGTTTGAAATTTGAACCGTGATTCATCCTTTGTATCTTCTTTCGTGAATTATGAACATTTTTTTTGGAAAAATAAGGCTTGGAAATGTCCAATAAAATTACAAATTTAATGGGTGGTGAAAGAAAAGTTTATTGATGATTTAATTTTCTTTAGATTAGATATGCGCATTTTGCTAAGGTTCGATGAGGGTTAAATGCACGTGTTTAGAACTTTAGATATTTGAACATACAAAAACGTATAGTTTTTTTTTAAATCAAGTTAGTTCTTCTATTATTGTTCTATAATTGGTCTAGGAAATTAGTTCCTTAACTGGTTATCAGTATCTTACAATTCACGATACAAGACATACGATATATAGGCTGAACGATACGAATGGTAAATCATACCGAGTAATCTACTTTATCTTACTGATATGATACGTAACTTATAATCAAGATCTTGAAGTTATAAAATTAGTCTAAGGATCATCTTCAAGAGATAAAGATGATGGATGAGGACCTTTGTTGGAGGAAGTTACTTCTTTTTATTCTAAGCATGAAATTGAACTTCAATGAGTAATGTCTATGTTCCATGTGGGAGGCCAAGGAGTAGGATTGAAGAAGTAACTATCAAGCATCATTACAAAGTTGAGAAATTCGATTCGGTGATAGATAGACAATTGCAAAAGTTGAAACAATCAAGTAAACATGGAGTTGCTTCGTTTAGTTACATGCTTAAACCCGTCCAAACGATTTGAGGCTTTTGGCAAAGAAAAACTTGTTCGTCTTGCCGAAGTTTATCCAAATAATATCTCTTTTCTTGAGCTATCGGCCCTTTACAATCAACTTGAAAATTGTATTAGAGATGTTCGATCAAGTGATAATTTTCCAAGCTTGAAAGTGATTAGTGATCTTACTAAGAAAATCGTTGCAACTAAAAGGCATGTCGCATTCTCGATGTTTTACAAACTTGTGACATTGACGCATATTTTACCCATTGCAAATGCATCAGTGGAGAGAACTTTTTCGGTTATGAAGATAATAAAGAATCAACTTCGTACCGAATGGGCGATCAATGGCTAAATGATATTTTAGTTGACTTTATAGAGAGGGACATACTTAATAGTATTTCAAACGATGCTATCAAAGACATATTTCAAAAGATGAAAAATCGTCGTGGTCAATTATTAAAATAAATATGTAGATATTTTGGATTCTTTTGGGACTATAATGGGGAATAATGTGTAATTAAAGTATCTTTTGAGGTTTATTTTTATCAAACTTCACCTCTCCGTTTTTGTATTGCGTCATATATTTTCTTGTGAATAATATAAGCATTAAGTTCAACTGTTTGATTGGTTTTTTTTTTTTTTAAAGTGTAGTTTTTATCAAACTCCACCTCTCCGTTTTTGTATTGCGTCATATATTTTCTCGTGAATATTATAAACTTTAAGTTCAACTGTTTGATTGGATTTTTTTTTTTTTTTTTTTTAAAGTGTAGTCCCCCTGGACCAAAAATGCTGGATCTATCCCCGGCGATTCGATAACCATGATTTCAGTTAAAGAGAGTATTGATATAATGCGCAACTCATAAAAAATAACTAAGTCAAATATAATACTTTAATATCATTGACCAAAATACAACCCAAAAAATAATAAAGCTCACTAAACCAATAGATTTAAAAAATAATGTTTGTTAGTGATTGTCACCATGTTACTATCTTCATTAACGATGTTTTAAGCAAATTTCAGATACTAATATGTATTTTTATATGTTTGACTTTACATTTTGACATTTTTAATATTTGTGTTTATTTAAAAAGGCACAAATTATTTTATTGAAGACAATTTAATTCTCGTTAGTACAAAACGAAGTTGAACATTGTATCCTAGTCCAGAGATAATCTTTGTACGTTGCATACCAAGTGATAAATGACAAAACATTGATATAACACGTCTTAAAATTATTTATGCAATTTAATTAATTATTACAATATTATTCTATCAATTTATTGTTAAATTACGCGGAAGTAAAGTTCAGTTTCTTTTACTCAAAAATTAAACTAATCTATTAATTACTTAATTTACAGATTTTTGGCAAGTTACCTCCTTATGATATGTATAATAGACAATTTACCTCTCTATGATATGAAAACTTGTAATTTACTTCCATGTGAAATAAAAGAATGACAAATGATCAATTACCTCCTTGCTAGTGTTATATATATATATATATATATATTAGCAATTTAGCCTTACATTTGAAAACATGTATATTCACATCACTTTACCCTATGTGATATGTGTAAACAAGCAATTCACCTCACTATGATATACGTAAATATGCATTTTAACTCACTGTGATATTGCATAATAGATATTTTACCCCCTTATTAAAATGTAAAAATCAAGAGAAAGACAATGTGCTTCTTTTATAAATATCATTTTATGTATAGAGAGAGTTAAACTGTCTATGGGGTTAATTTGTTATGCACTCCTTAATTTACTTTACATAGATACTTGATGTGGGATTTATATCTTTATTTGTGACTCGGACATATTTTCTAACATATATAATATGGACCACCAACAGGTGATTGGTCTAGTGGAAGAGACTAGTCACTACAAAGTAGCGGACTCATGTTCGAATCTTTGTCGGGAGAGGTACCCTCATGCATTAATGTGTCACACCCACCTCGAAAAGGATTAAATCCTTGAGAAAAAAAAAAAATATATATATATATATATATATATATATATATATATATATATATATATATATATATATATATATATATATATATATATATATATATAATATGGACCCTCTAAGCCGTTAACATATCAACACATGCAAGTCCTCAATTACATTGATCTTCTTCTTAATTAATCAAGGCACATAGATAGGACAACTGTAATTATAACTCAAACAATTTTCTCTTTTATAATTGAAAAAAACAAGGTGACCCTTAGTCATCAAAAAGTACTGGTGTTATGTAATTATAATATTTTGCAATATTTATGAGCATCATGATCAGGGGCGGATCCAGGATTACGGGTCAGTGGGGGCTAAGAATAGATAAATTTTTTGATAAATTTCCCCTAGAAACAACAAAATATTTTTATATTTGAGTTAACCAAAACGAGAATATAAATTAGTTTCTACTTTTACATATTTTCTTTTTATTTACAATTTTTTCAAAGACTGCTCAAAATTTTTTAAAATATTTCGAAAAGTTTCTAATATACAACTAACCGACCCACGTCGAAAATGAAACTTTAATACATGGTGCTATAAGGTTCTGCGATAAATTTAATAATTGAAATACAATTTCAAATGACACCAATCATATTCACAATTAATTTTACCGATTTTTAATTTTTTAAAATTTGTCCATAATAGCCAGAGGCGGAGCTAGATCAATATTATTTGGGGGGGAGGAGGGAGGGGATGGTGTTTATGTAGTAATGTATTAAATAAAGCGTATAACAAATAATCGAATTCTTTTGATTATTAAGAAATAAATAAAATTAAAAAAAAATATTAAGAAATAACAAAAATCAAAGAACACTTATTCAGAAAGAAAAAGAAGTTAAAGGAACAATTGTTGAAAAAATAAAATAGATTAAAATAATAATTGTTAAGAAAAAAAAAACTATAAAAAATAACAAAGAAAATGACAGTCCTGAGATTTGAACTCGGGGCTGTGTTAATAATCATGCATTACAGTACCAATGAGCAAATACAATCTTTATGTTACAAAAACTAATACAAATTTAAACAATGCTTATTTGGGAAACAAGAAATACTATAAATGTGCAAGAAAGTAGCAAGCTGGGATCGAACTCGGGGCAACGCATAAAATTTGAAAGGCACTATCCAGTAAGCCAGTGCAGTCAATTATGTAAAAATTACTAATACTAAATATATATTATAAACCTGAGTGGGGGCTATAGACCCCACTAGCCCCTATGTAGGTCCGCCCTTGATCATGATTATTTTAAGATATAAAATATGACACACTGAATGTATGACTCTATGAGGTAAATAAATGAAGTAATGTATTAATTAAATAAATTAATAAATTAATCTAATTAGACAAATAGCATAAGAAGTGCCCAGGTTGGTTTTGATTTAAGTGAGATTAATTTTAAGTACAATTTAACTAATGTCATGAGTACGTATTACATTACTCTAATAACACGTGTAATTCGATGAGGCCTTAGCCAAATGGTTAAGGATGAAGCTCCCTGATCAGGAGGTCATGGGTTCAACTCCCATAAATGTGGGTATTTTCTTTAGTTTCATTCTAACATTTCTCTAGTTTAATACTAGTAATTAGTTCACTTTGATATCATTGTAATAGTTTCGATTCGATATAATGTTTGATGTAACAATATATTCACCATCTAAAATAAATTTATTAGCAATATAATAATAATTAATATGAAAGATAAAGAAAATAAGAAAGTTACTAAGAATAACAAAGTCTAGCATTCTATTGGCACAAAATTGACGCGTTTAATTTGTTAATCTTCATAATTTCATATCTATCTTCCGGTTTTTAAGTTGAAAAGATTAATAAGAACGAAGATAATTATTCCATTTAGATAATCTTGGTGAGAAGTTTATGAATGTTGTTATAAGATTGCTTTCATCTCATGCACTAGTGACCCCAAATTGTCCTACTGCCCACTAGAGTTCGGCTTACAGAATTGTTGACTAAAATTATGGGCCGGCCTGTGATTTGTAGTTGGCGAACCAAAAACATCACAACCCACATGTTTTAGTTGTACAGTTAATTGGACCCAAGTCCCCAAAGTAAATGGGCCTTTAAGGCGGGATCTTTATATTGTTTAGGTTGTGCAATCGTAGAACGAAAATCTGAACTAGTTCGAATATTTCAACATCTTATGATTTACCATTCAAAACATGAGATACGTATTGTATACGGAGGTTGAACAATACGAATCGAAAGTTGTATCGTGCAGTCTCTTGTATCTTACTGATAGAATATGGATCTTATAAATCTTACATGATACGATACACACATGATTAAAAATTTAATTCCGATAATAAATAAAATTTTACATATATTCTATTCATCATATAAGCAACAATAATAATATTTGACCATCAATATAACATAACGTGAACAATTATCTATTTATTTAAGTCGATATGCTTTTGCTAATCATTCTTTTGCTGACATATGAAATAAATTCAAAGAATGAGCATTTTCTTATAATTATAATACCATAAGTTACCAACATGTAATTGGTCTAGTGGAAGAGACCAGCCACTACAAAACAGCGAACTCAGGTTCGAATCCCTATTAGGAGAGGTTCCATACTTAATCACGCGTCTCGAAAGGGATTAAGCCCTTGAAAAACAAAAAATAAAATAAAAGCGCAAGTCAAGCTAAATTATGCAAATACAAAAAGATAACCAACCACATACCGAATGCACCTTTGATTATTTCAAATGATCATATGTGCTTAAAGGTAATATTAAACTCGAGCAAGACCTTCATAGTAATTAAGGGAATTGTAAAAATAGGATGCACCAAAAATATCAACATGTTCTTTAATTTCTTTCTCAATGTCATACCACTTCAATTTATGATGAAATCTGATGAGCACTTTCTGTTGATTCATCTTCTTCAAATTTCCTATAGCCATAATTCGTAGTCCACTATTGTAATAAACATCCTTGATTGTAAACAACTTGCTCCATGAAATGTTTATGCCTTCGACTTTCATAACCCACATATCAGCATGTGTATAAATATAATGGAAAATAGCACATAGAGATCCATGGTGGTTACTCAAAATCATTTTCTTCAAACAAGTGCTCGGCCCTGGCGGTATTGGTGGCGGCATAGTCCACTCTTCCGTGGCCAAATCAAAGGCAACAATCTCAAACTTATTTTCTAACGTTATAGGAGAATTAACCCAGTGCAGAACTCCATCGACATGAACTCCCAAAGTAGTACGAAGATTCCCTAGGTCATTCTTTGTGGGTCCACGACTCCACGAATTTGATTTCAAGCTATAAACATGAACAGTGCAACATGTTTGTTTCTTACTTAACCAATAACTAGAAAATTCTAGTATCACTAACTTGTAGTCGTCCGTTTTATAATCGTACCCAAAACCTAATGTATAACTCCACTTGAATTGAAGACAAGGCGAGGGCGACCACAACACTTCTCGCTGCCTGCGAGTCGCGGGGTTCCAAATAACAATGCGATCTATTGATTTCGAGACTAAACAAATTAGGTTATTGCAAGCCAACACTTTAGAATGGACGAAGAATAAAGGAGGTGTGAGATTTTTGGCTTCGGCCTTGGTATTGTTTCGGACATCAAAAGTTAAAGCATGTATGGAAGGAATATCAATATATTTATATGCCCCAGTTAAGAAAATAGTTTTGGAATTTCGTTTTATGTGGTACGAATGAAGGTTGGTGAAGTATGTACTGTCGATAAGTTTAAGCCATAATTTTGATACGCACCTGAATCGCAAAAGAGATTTCACGGGCAATCTGATGAACACGATGTACAATAATTCTTCCGGGAGGTATGACATTTTCGAGATTTATTTGGATATTGGATTGCACGGCGCATTTTACAATGGAAAGGTATCCACTAAAGATAATTAGGGTTTAAAATAACAATTTAGTGGTACCAGCGAAGAATCATAAGATTGAGTGAAATGCAAAAAAGTCCCTTGTACTTTGTTTAATTAACAAAAATCCTCTGTATTATTTTAATTAACAAAACACCCCTATGTTATTTTTTTGTTAGTAAAAAAAACTCTCCCAAGTCAAAATGACATTTATATACCCCTATCAAATGATACAAAACACTCCTCTTAACCTAAAAAAATATCAACTACTTCCCTATTAACTTTGAAAATGACAATTAATAATTCATTTGTGCACTTAAACAACTAACAAAAACCTTCTATGATTTATGAAGGAATTTCAAATGAATAACTAATAACTTTATGCAGGGCCGGCTCACTAGTTATCCCAACTAGGCAACTGCCTAGGACCCCATTCACTTGGGGCCCCCAGCTCATAGCCCATATATGCATGTATATTTTATTAGTATATATATATATATATGAACATAATGAAAAAAAATGGTTTAGCCCAATTTTTACACTAAAATCAATGGACCTACTATGCGGCAGGCTCCCAAGTATCCCACTTGCCCTTTTTTTTTTTTTTAATGCAAATAAAACATTGGCTGATTGGCATAAAAAAAAAAAAGGTTTCCAAGAATTCAGAATTCTAAGAGTCATTCTCCAAGACTCCAATCTCTGTCTCTCTCCTAATCTTCTTCTTCTCGGCTTCTTCAACAATACAACTCGAATTGTTTCTTCTTCTCAACTTCTTTAACTCCAATTTTCTAACAATTTGAATTTTAAGCTTTTATTTTGAATATTCATCTATTTTCCCCTCTATAAATTAAGATATGTTTATATTCAAGATTTGTATTTTTTTTTTAATTTTGTTCTATTACATTAAATTCATCATTCTATGTAGTTTGTATTATTCCCTTTATTTTAAATTTTCAATGGAGATGAATACTGCAATTTGTTCTTCTTTTTCAGTGTACTGTGTGAGTTATGTACTTATGTGTATAATGATGAATGGTGATGACAATGACATTATGTTTGAGTTTTGATTAGGGACTTAGGGCCCCGATTTTGAACTTCGCCTAGGGCCCCGACAAGTCTAGGGCCGCCCTGACTTTATGGTGTTTGTTTTCTTTTTCAAATGTATCATGCACTAGATTAATATCTTGTACTCATTCCAAATTACTAAACACTTGAAACAGATCATGAACATCTTGAAAGAGCAACACATGCATCTTCCTTAAAACCAGGCAACAAAATTCGAACTTGCAAATAGTTCATCTTGTAATATGAGCAATAAAAGCATCCAATTCCCTACAAAATTCACCACCTTCCTCCATTGATTTCTTGATTTCAACACTCTCACTTTTAGTAATTATTCCTCATCTCATCTCCTTCTGCACACCCCATCAACCTCTCCATTTAGTAATTATTCCATTTAGATAATCTTGGTGAGAAGACGAGAAGTTTATGGAAGTTGTTATAAGGCCATCTCCAACAGATTCATTCCCAACTGTCCCATCTCTCACTTATGTTAATAATAATAATAATAAATATTAATAAACATCATAATAAATTTTTAATTTTTACCCATTCATGGCTTTCTTAATAATAAAAAAGTCAACGACTAAATATAATTAATTAAAAACTGCGACTTATTATTAATACACTTGAACAGAAAAGTAAAACAAGAAAGTTATAGAAGAATGTTGTAGTCAAAGATAATTGAGATTATATGCTAGCTATACAGGTTGTGAAAAGAAAACAACTTATCTCTATAGATTATGGTTGCTTTTGTAATTACTTTTCTTCTGTTATTTCTAATTGTAAACAATCAACTTGCAATTACAGGTCTTTGCGAAATTATATGCTACTCCATGAGTATATTAAAATGGTATCCTGATATGTCCAAATTGGAGTACGGGTGAATGAGAATTGAAACTCAAAGATCAACATTTGAAATGGAAAGAAACGGAAAAAATATTCATCCCACATGAAAAAATGAAATTTTGAGGTCTATATATAATTTGTCAACCAAAATATGTAACAACTTAGAAACCGAAATATGTAACAACTTAGAAACCAAAATACTCTTCTCTCTCGTGCAGGGGTGGGGGCGGGGGGGTTGAAAATCATGGATCAAAGTCAACCTCGAACCTTGAAAACTTATGCGAGCCCGTGATTTGCAGGTTTACGATTTTTATATTAAAAATATTTGTCTAAGATTAAAAAAAAAAAAAAAAAAAAAAAAAAAAAAAAAAAAAAAAAAATTATACTTGGCAAACCAAACACCTCATAACTAGGGATGTCATTGGGTCGAATTCGAGTCGGATTAGGTTGGACGCGAATTCGGATCCATTTATATCAGATCGGATTGGGATATCGCTCATATCTAGATTTCTCAAGTCCATAGGATCTTGTCCGGATTCGGTCGGATATCAAATCTTTATTGAATTTAATAAAATCATCATTATCAAAATTTACATCAATATTTTTTCTTCGATAAGTTTGATAACTTTACAATTTTATTTAATTTGGCTCATATGTTCAAACTTTCTTAACTATTATTCATTTTTTTGGACAAAAATATGTATAAAAATATAATTATGAATGAATAGTTAACGCTTGTAATCTTAACCTAATGCTAAAATATTATTAATAATATTTATTTTAGTAAAACATTATGTTATCTTTTATTAATAGCCGGATACGTATGGGTCTATATCGGATTAGATTGACCCAAATTTATATTCGCTTAATACATTATAAATATTAGATATTTATAATCTGATAAAATCCATCTAAACTCTAAGGTGCCGTTTGGTTTAGCATATAAAACCCAATAAATTAAATAGTAAGACTTTATTTGGTGTTTGGTTCAACAAATAAGAAAATCTTGGCAGCCTCAATTTGCCCGGATTTTGGTGGGCCAACCCCAAGAAATGGCTCTAATCTCTCTATTGCAATTGGGCCTCAACCCCCAAAATTATATTGTGGTGGAATAAGGAAATGATGAAATTACACCTTTGTCCTCACTCTTCATTAAAGTATATATATATATATATATATATATATATATATATATATATATATATATATATATATATATATATATATATATATATATATATATATATATATATATATAATATTTTAACATATTCCTTTCACATAAAATCAGAATGACAGGAGAGGAGCACTGCGATCGTTTTGGGTATTTTAACATATTACTTTCACATAAACTATTGTTTGTCCGAAAAACTTCTTTCATTATTTATTGATTGACATTTAAATCTTGGAAAGATATTTGGATATTAAATTGTGTATGATACATCAATGTGTTGTCTTCTTTATATGCGTAAATATTCTTTTTGGAATGATTTGATGGAAAGAAAAAGGAAAAATTGTTTTTTTGGTACCATATGATAGATCTAGTTGCAATTTTGGTATAATTAGATACGAAAATACAAATTTAGTATTATATGATAGGCTATCATTGCAACTTTAGTACCAAATCCAATTTTTCCCCAAAGTTAATGATAATTTAGTTCCTATAAAATGCATTCCATTCAGTTTACCCCATAAAATTGTTTAAAAAAGAGCATTTTACCCCTTGGAATTTTGTAAAAGTTTCACACTGTTTTCCTGATATTTTTATAGGCGGCACTTTATTCAATTTTATTACGAAAATTTGGCATTTTAACCCCTGTGTTATGATAAATGTGGCAATTTATCCCCCTATATTATAAAATAGTTTGCATGCTTACTCTCAATTTCGGCAAGTGACCTACCCTCTCCAGCTGAAGGGGTTAGATTGCTTTATTAAAAAATTTACAAGGGGTAAATTGAAAATTATGTATTTCATAGGGGATAAATTGCCATTAACTTTATAGAAAATTTGGTTTTGGTACGAAAATTATGAATCGGATTAAAGGGGAAGTATGATATTTATTATTTTTCCAAAATCGATTTTTAATTGAACAAATTATTTTAATTGAAATTGTAAGGGCACAAATTGATATGAACATATTGGAAGAAAAATGTGGAATAGTGGAGTAGAGCTCTTTCTCGAGGAATGAAAAGTTGATATGATTTAGGACATAACTTGTGAATAAAAGAAAGGGTGAAAATGTCAAATTTGATGTTGCTGGTTTTAATCATGCAAACCAAACACTTAAATTCAAATAATAACTCAATTATAATTTAAGTGAAAATGTACATCCAAACACCACATTATATAATTACATTACATTATATTATTGTGGAATAGTTAATCCCACCTTATTTAATTGAGAGAACCAAACGGCACCTAATAGAATCAAAATCTTAATAAATCGGGTCGGACTCGAATCAGATTTGAATTGAAATCCTCCGCATTGACAGCCCTGAGTTACCCACATGTTTTATTTAACGACAAATTGACCCAAGGGCCCTATGTAAACGGGCCTTTAATAGCGTAACTACAAGTAAATTGCTATATAAATTTAATTAAGCCATAAGCCTATCATTTATAAATTGCACTCTTGGTCATTTGCTTAAATATTTTGTATATCTTTTAGGACCCATGTCTTGGATATAGCTAGAGGCTTGTTTGGTTCGTTTAGACACAGGGGAGATTCTTTTGTAATATTACAAAGTTTATGGAGATTGAAAAAAGTAATATTGTTTTCAATTTTTGTAAGTTTTAAAAATTTATGCAGGCGTGTGTGTTAGCATTTTGTTGTATAATTTGGTTAAGTATATGTATTGTGAAACCATCATGTAACTGGTTTTGTGGAATTGTTGGAGGGACTTGTACTAATACTCTCAAAGTGGCGATTCAAGTTTGCGACCTTGTTGAGAGTATAATATATCTGATTCGTCTTGAAAGGGATTAAAATCCTTTGTATTTTACTAAATTTAAGCTACCAATAAAATTGCAATTATAGTTCCACATAATTGGGCAATCAATATTCTTGGTTACATGCTTTATAAAATTGAGCTTTTGATCCAATTTTTATTATAAATATTTTTCATAATTGTCTTGCCACACTCTCTCTCTCTTCTTATCAAATTTTGGACCAAAAGTGTAAATGAACTCAGTCATATGAGACAAAAAATGCAAACTAAAGACTATTGTATTGAACCAAAAGTGACAAAAAAATGGGGGAAAATGCATATTACTATCCCGTGTTTTTGAAAACCTGCAAAAAATTATCTTGTGAAATTTTTTTTTGCACCAGACTTTCTTGTGTTTTAAAAAATCCTGCAAATTACACCCATTCTTCGTTAATCATTGACACCGTTAATTTTTAATTGACTTGCCTAAATTACCCCTTATATATTATAAAATATTATATTTTTATTAAAGGAAAAAATGCATATTACTACCCTGTGATATCAAAAACCTGCAAAAAACTACCCTGTGAATTTTTTTTTGCACCATCCTTGTGTTTTCAAAAACCTTGCAAATTACACCCATTCTCCGTTAATCATTGACGGAGGGAGACGGAATTGGTGTAATTTGCAGGGTTTTTGAAAACACAAGGAAGTCTGGTGCAAAAAAAATTTCACAGGGTAGTTTTTTGCAGGTTTCTGATATCACAGGGTAGTAATATGCATTTTCCCTCAAAAAATGGGTTAATGGGATCAAAAATATAAAATATTTTAATATTTGGACTAAAGGTTTAATTATATAAAGTGTAGGATCAAAAGTACCAAAGAACCAACCTTTTGAGAATAAAAATACAATTTCTTTGCATCCTTGTTGATTAGTAATTGAGAGGATTGCATTTTTTTTATAGAGTTATAGGTTAATTTTCACTTTAGGTACTGAGTTTTATGGATCCAATATATTTGGTACAAAGCTTTAACAAATTGTGACAAATTTGGAGCAACCGTTAAAAATTGTCATTATGTGATAACTTGGTAGTTAAGTCTAATTGCAAAGTTGATGACATTACTTATGTTGACTAATAATTTTAACCCATAATATTTCAGGTTACCAGAAAAGCCCCACATCTCCAAGATTTTAGTCCATATTGTTGCCAAATTTCAAAATTGACTCGAATAAAACCACATGCCGATCAATTTAAAAATTTTAGTGTGACCCATTTGTACCTCTTAAATACAAAATACATCAACTTTCGTCAACTTTTGAATATATTCTGAATTCAAGTGATATATTTTGTATTATAAGAAACAATTTACCTCTTTAAGTTTAAGCTGAAGAGTGTGACTCACTTGCCGAAACTAAGAGTGGACAATAGAAGTGTTTTGTAACATAGTGGGTAGTTTTGCCACATTTATCATAACACATATGATAAATTGCCACACTTATCATATACAGGGGTAAACTGCCACATTTTCATAACACATGGAGATAAAGTGTCACATGCAATTATTTAAGAAGGCAGTGTGAAATTTTTATAAAATTTCAGGGGATAAAGTGTTCTTTTCAAATAACAGAAAGATAAATTGAACTTTATGAATATTACAAAAGGGGTAAATTGTCATTAACTATTTTTGAGGATGTCAATTCTAATAATTCTTTTATAATTAAGGATCCAAACTTATGTTAATGATAACCTCAAAATTAACATATATAAGAACAATAAGTACCAAATTAAAGTCTTTGCTTATTGGAATTAACTTAGGTCATCATATTTAAGAAACCATAAAAATTAGTCGACCATCATATGATTCTTGTCGTCCTTGGTTGTTTCTATCTTCAGGAATTTACGCTTGCAACAAAGATCAACCGATGGTGATAATCTGTAAGTTCATAATTAATTTGTATAATTTAGAAGGACTATAATGGAAATTAAGCAAAAGTATAGCATGATAAATTTTACTCGTATCTAAGCAATTAAGATATAGTCAAGTTTGCGATTTTAGTCTCACATAGAACTGAACCCTCAACATTAGTTTTGGTCCCGTGCTTTTTAAAATTGCACTTTGTCCCAAATATTAAAATATTTTGTGCTATTGATTATGTACTTTACACGCATAATTGCACTTTTTGTTCCATTTTCAAAGCATTTTGAAAGGTTGGTACCGTTATTCGTTAAAAATTGTATTTGTTAATTTGCACTTTTAGTCCAATATAAAGTGAAAATGAGCAAATTATACCAAAAGTTCATAACTTTATGAAAAGTACAAAAAATACAAGTTTGTAGTTGTGGAACCAAAAAGTGTACGGCCGGGTTGAGGGTCCATAAATATAGTACTAAAAATGCAATTTATATTGAAAAGAATTAAATTAAATTGGCTCTCAACTTACCCTAAGCGTAAAGAAATATCAGAGGTTCCTTCCTTATAAGTTGATCTGCATTTGAGCATGGAACTTGAGCTAATGCATGAATCTTTGCTTGTAAAAAGATTTTTTTCTTGACTCGTTTTTATATGATGGCGAAGTTCTTCAATCTGCACATTTTATATTATTTAAAAAAAAAAAAGGTAACTACATAATTACACTCATTAAATTAATCACTTGCCATATGACCATGATTAGCCAATATGACAATCATTTATTATCAAAATAATAAACTTTGGTGAGCTAGCTTTTGATCATTTTTTAAATTACCTGTTCACGTAGTGCTTCATTTTGTTGCCCAACCTTCTTTTCCTATGTACAAAGTAGTTGAAATTAATATTCCCTCCAAAAAAAATATAGTTGAAATTAATATATAATTAATCAACTCAATATATATGAGCTAAATGTAAAACTAACTCTTGTGCTTTGTCAAATTGACGAAAAAAAAAAAAAAACCTTATTTATATTTATTAGAAAATCCCTTTGTGTTCTTTTATTTCATTTGAAATTTCTTCATATGTCAATAGGGAGGTTATTGTCAATTTTTTAATTGAACATGTGGACTATATATTGTCAATATACAAAGTTAAAAGGGGGATTATTGATTTTTTAAGTCAATAGGGGTGTTTTTATATTTTTTTTTTGGGTTATAATTGTCATTTCTTCTAAAAGATATGTAATATATCGGAGAGGGATCTTTGCTAATAAGAAAATAGTTTTTCCTAATAAAAATAAGATTATTTGCTAATTCGGCAAATCATAGGGGCCTTAAAAAGCAATAGACAATTTTCCCAAGATGAATACAATAATTATTATCTCGTAAACTTTTACCTGTAATTTCGATATATCTAACTCCCCCAAAAGTATTTTCTCCTGCAATAATAATTAAAATAATTAATTTAAGGATGTCGAAACAAAATCTTTAATGGATAATCAGAGTTTTAATTTAAATAAAAATAAATTTACCTTTTGTTTCACATATAAAATCTAAATGAAGACACACACTCATTAATTTTACCTTTCTGTCCTTAACAGATAGTATTCCTTCACTAATTTGTTGCTCTAAATTGTCCAATTCATTATAAGTCAAGCCGTCCAGCTCCTTTCCCGTCATACGGCTTTAAAAGTTAAAACCCAACAAATTATATATAATTAAACAAAATAAATTCAATTGATCAGTGTAAATTGCATATTAAATAATTACTTTTACATAATTGACTTCTACATGTTCTAAATTTTCATCATTATCATCCAAAATAAAATGAGAAAAGTTAGACGTACCGGTGCATTAACTGAAGTTTTTCAAGTTCATCCTTGAGGGCTTTTACCTCAACCGTTGACCCTTGCTTAAGAAATTATGAAAGAGAATGGAAATATCATGTTAAATATATTAATAACATACAAGTACAAATATTTTATTTCAACCCCTTCAATTTTATTTATTATTTTTCTATCTATGATAAGTTTGATTTCTAAATAAGATAAAATATGATTGGTTATATTATCATTTTTGCTATGTGCAATTTCAATAAAAATTAAAACATTGGAATTTTCAAAATACTCCTACTCACGCGGTCCAATTATTATCTGACTTGAATACTAACTTCTATCAAACGACACTATTTATCTCGATCACTAATTTAAATATTATTGTAGGAACCAAACAATATCTAATAAACTTAAATAAGTAAAATTAGTGATTTATTTACGAAATCATACATCATATTTTTTTTTTCGGCACTCGCTAGTTTTGCTCAATGGAATGTCAATGAAAAAAAAACATGTACAAGTACAACATTATGTAAATACATGGGCCATGCCCATAAATCAATTTGAAATGGCCATGGCCATAATGTCCTTTTTTTTGGGGGGGGGGGGGGGGGGGGGGTCTTTAATGCATTTTTTAAATAAGTAAATGTCAATTTTTACCTTATTGGTCGCATTATCTATAACTGCATTTTCTGGACTTCCATTATTCTGGTTGTACCTTGCTAGAATTTGCTCCATGCTGGAAAAACCAAATAAATATATAAGCACACGAGAAATTTTCTTAGCAAAACCATGTACGTACTAAAAACGTGTTTATATTTACCTAACTTAATATAATACTTCTATAATACAATAAATTATATAACGAATATTAACTAGCACATATGAACAATTTTCGGCGTACAACTTCCATATCAAACTGCATTTCTAAGGATAATAGGGTTTTTTTCTTTTTTCTTTTTTGCATTAATTTACATGTAAATATAATTTTTGGATATAAAAGATCTAATGTATTATTACTATGGGCCCAACTAATAAAGAACTTTTAGTAGATAGTAATAATATATGTTTGAAATTTTATGGGCTGAAAAGAGCCCAGGCCCAGTAGCTCCTGTCCAGCCCATAGCTTAAAGTTTATCCTCAAGATTCTAACACATCTTGTGAGCTTGTAAAAGGAGAAACATTAAATTATCAAAGGAAAAAAGAAAAGAAGCAAATATTAAGTAGTTGTTACTAGTATAAACCAAACTCTAAATTCAAAATTTAATCTTATATAAATTCCATATTCAATATGATATAAATTCCAAATAAACTCTGTTCATGGATACAGTATTCAAGGGGTAAACTGCTATTTTCCAAATTACAGGGGGTAAATTGTCATTAATACTTCATAATTAAATATTTATTTAAAAAAAAGATTATTTAAACCCAAAGTAGAAAGAGTTAATGTGAACATACCGGGAACTGGCAAATTCATACAATTTTCCGGTGCCGGAGAATATTAAAACGGCAATTTGAGCATCACACAAAACAGACAACTCTTTAGCTTTCTTCATCAATCCGTTACGCCGTTTCGAAAATGTCACCTGTCGGCTATTCACATTTTCAATCTTTTTTATCTCTATTTTACCCCTCCCCATCTTTTCTCACCTAATTAATAAATAAATCTTTTGCTATATGTAAATATTTGTGATGCATTACTAGTGTAATTCACATGTATATATATATATATATATATATATATATATATATATATATATATATATATAGGATTTGAGGGGTATAAAACTATAATAATAATAATAACAAATGCGTTTGTCTTATATTTAGAGATGGAAAAATATGAAGGAAATTGGGTTTGAAAAGAACCAAATTTGGTAATGGCAAATGCCTTTTGGTTGAGCTTACTATCTATGAATGTATTTTCACAATTCAATGTGTATTACATTTCACTATTTTTGGGGTGTAATAATGAAGGCACATTTATGAATTTTTTTAATGGAAATTGGAAAGGGTGAAGATGTATTACTACATCTAGGAATATTATAACGGTGGGGTTACTGTTTGTTAGGGGCGTTCGCGGTGCGGTCTAGTGCGATTTTGTACTTGTCCATACCCAACCCAATATTTACGGGTTTTGAAATCTCTAGTCCAAACTCAACCCAACAAGTCTTGAGATTGCACTATGCGGTTCATTTGGGTTGGGGCGGTTTGGAGCGGGTTTTGCGGTCTCAATTATCAACTTTTTTGTATTTTTATTATTTAATGAGTTAAATATAAATACACTAGTTAATTACAATTTTTTATTTTTATTAATAAATTTAGTAAACTTTCATAGATAATATAATGGAGATGATGTAAAATATCAATTAAAATATGATTTTCAATGAATACATAATTTAACGAAAGCTAAAAGCAAACCCGAACACTAAATTAACAAGTTTTCATTACACAAAAATCAAATTGTTCCCAAAAAATAAACAAAAGAGAAAAATATCTTTATATTCGAACTTGGTGTTGGTGGTTAATGGCCAATGAAAAGTTTGATTGATATATTTTTTTTTGCTTTACTTTTTGTTTTTCGTAGAATATTTTTTAACTAATTTGTTCTAGTTTTGGATCTATTTTTTTATCTTTTTGATACTTAAAATTGGAGATTTACGTAAGATTGTAGGGTTTATCTAATATAATTGGGGTTTGGGTTGTGGAACACGACTAATTTGTTAAAGTATATACTAATATTATATTTCTCATTTTCTTAAATTTAGGACTAAATTAAATAATAAAATAAAATAAAACATATATACATCATCATTAATATAAAGTGCGGTCGAATGCGGTTATGCGGTCTAAAAAAGTATAAAACCAAACCCGATCGAAAATTGCGGTCTTTTTTTCATGATGCCCAAGATCAACCCATCAAGCCTTCAACCCGTAAAATTGCGATCGGTTTGGATTGGGTTGATCGGTTGGGGCGGTCTAGCGGTTTCGTTGAACACCCCTACTGTTTGTTAACAAATTTATTTTATTTTATTTTATTTTTGATAACCTAGGTGTCCAAGCTTACACTAGACGAATCCTGAACCCTCAGAACTCTTGTCCTAGAACCCTGAAGGATATAAATAGCAGGATGTGCCTCCACCAAGCATCGGGATCCCACCATACTACCATACTGTTGTACACTCTGCGCACAAAGGGTCTTCACCCCAAATGATCCTTAGATAGACCCATGAAAATGTTTCCATCCAAGTTCCAAATGGGATTCGACCCCCATCCTTATCGCTGGAGCAAGCTTTGTGAATTGTTGGTCAGCCAGTTAATCTAATGGGATTAAACTAAATAATTTATTATAATTCAATTTTGAGCAAATTGTTGGATCTAAGGGAGAGTTATGCAATTGTTATCTGACCAAATATAACTTTCCAAAATAAAGGATGATGGCCCATATTCTTGGCACTGCACGAAAATTTATCAATCAAATCAAATATGTGATATACGGATAATTAATTTTTTAATATTGGTTTATTGTTCAAACCGAACGCAAGATTAGAGAATTATAAGGATGATAATTATTTTCTTTTAAATCAAAGTGCGATAAATTGGAAATTATAAGGATGTTTTAATCTTGGTTCTAACATCGGTCTAGGAAAATCTAAAATTTCAAACAAAAAGTACATCACAATGGCTTTATTTTTGTTATTACTTTAAAAAGAGAGTACCAAATCACAAATAATACTAATTTTTTTTTTTATGAATTATACTTTATCAAACTAGGCTGCACTGTACTTAGCCATTATAACTAATGCGTGCATGCATAACTTTCTTACAATTTTAGAGGGAAAAACAGAAAGAAAATGTATAAATTTTGGATTTAAAAATGGAAATGAAATACATGAGAAGTTTGAAATATCTCTAATTTTTGTAATGGCATTTGGTGGAGGCTTACTATGTTTAATATGCTTTCAAGTTTCAAGCATTCTTAGTGTGCACACTAACCACTTTACCCAAAAAGAAAAAGGAAGATATATACTTATGTTTTAGGATCAAAGGAATTAATGAAGGCAAATGTGAAAAAAATGATGTAAATGAAACATGGAAGGGGTGTAAGTGTAACCAATTTGCTATATGTGGCAATCTTACCCTTACCCCTTCTTATGGTAGTGGCTTTTCCAATTTCCCAGAGTTAGTTTCTATATTGATCGATGTTGGTCTGATTCTTTTTAATTTAATTTACATAAGGATCGGTGTTGGTCTGGTTCTAACTAATTCCATTTCGTAAATCAAGTTTGAGTGAGCAAAACCTTCGAATACGTTGTTCGATTGAGTTTGGATGTTTAGTTTTGTAGATTTTGAAAATCTGAAAAGTAATTTGAATTAGTTAGTTACTGATGCTTGGATTTTGACGTAAAGTAGTGATGGACTCTTAGGGTCAATCATAAAAGAAGGGCGAATGATAGGTACAAAAAGTGGAACTGAACCCTTTGGCCTGTTTGTTTGGTGTTTGAGAAAGTAGTTTGAGAGAGTAGTGAATGTTTGTGATATAATTTCGATTTGCTAATGTTGATTATTTGAATTTTGAGATAGTGGTTTGAGAAATAAAGTAGGTGTAGATATTTTTGGAAGAGTTAGTTTGAAAGTCTAAGATGTGTAAGACTTTATGTCAAATTAAGTTTGTCGTGAGATAAATTGTGTAAGAGATATGTTACTTTATGTCAAATTAGAGTATAGTTTGTATATGTTTTGTTTAGAGATAAGAAAAATAAGTTTTTTTTGGGTTTTGAGAGACTAGTTTGAGAAAATTGAGAGATGAAAAATTTATTTAAGAAAATAAAAAAATGTTTTTGTTTGGCATTTTCCCAACACGAATTTTTTTTTAAAAACGCCAAACAAACGAGTTTTGGGACAACATAATTTGACACGTGGCAAAAAGGTGAATGTCAAGACATGGACTCTTTGAGAGTCCATAGGGAATAAGTGTCCAAAAGTAAAGCCAGTTTTGGCTAATATTAGATACAAATAGAAATAGGCATGTCTAATTAATGAAGATAATACATTACATTCAGTTAAATATTGAATTGTTGATTCAAGATCCAAGTCTGATTTCATGGGATTAATATCTAAAAATTATTCACGTTGTGGGGCATTGTTTATACCCAAAATATTTTCCCATATTTATCAGGCCAATAATGGCCCAATAGAGATGGATAGCTGATAGCTCCATGATCAGCAGAATTAGGAAGCAACTGGGCCGTAATGATAAACGGGCCTAGTAGTAATAATCCAAAAGACTAAGGGTTCAATTGACTCAATGGCCCAGAAATTGGCCTGAATCGTATGATTAATTAAATTAATAATATAATTAATTTAAATTAAGGCACTTATAAATGGCCACGTAATTAAAGCTGGAAAATAAATAATGGATAAGTATAACTTAACCAACTCCTAAAATATCTCAGAATTTATTACACATGTGCTGAAAATAACTGTCAAAGGTAAATACATCAGATTTGAAGAGTTAAACTGTCAACAAACCGTCAAACAAGTATGGAGATTTAAACATGAAACACAAATGCTAAAGTATAGTGGAGACCATGCCTAAAAATTTGGGGAGTGGAAGAAGTGGACATACAACATCACGAGATATATATGTCATAATAGTGGGTTGTAAATGGAAGACAGGAGCATCACATTCAGAAAATACACCCAATTAATCAAACAATTCAGTTTTTACTGAATCATGCACAATGCTTCTCTAAGTTGGCGATGCCGCATCTGATGCCAACTGTGTGCTGCGACCTCTCATGTAAGCGTCCACGTACTGACATGATCTTCATTTGTCAAATAGCCATCTGCTTGATGAATAATTGAATTTGTTGTCAGATCTGCCTGATATTTACCTATTAAGTAGTCACCTGCTCGATATATGCCCTTTCCAGTAGTCACATGCTGGTTAGGAGCCCCATTGGTAGCCATCTGCCAAGGTTGGACAATCCATCGATGGTAGCCACCTGTCATCAATGCTACTTTCACGTCAACTCATCTGATTATCTTGACAATCATGATGATTGCTTGCATATCATAAATCAACTCATATGGCGGTTCTTTGCCAATCAAGGAGTTAATTCTCACAAACTAAAGTATCTATCAACTCGTTTGTCACACCAAATGCCAGTAAAGGAGTTTAATTATGATTTGATGTATTCATTCACATTTGTAAATCGGTGAAACGTATTAGGCTAGATTTAATGTATTTCATCTATCAACTCTATGTGTATTTAATACATCGAAGCATTTTGCCTTCATCCTCCGATTTCATTTATGAGTATGTTTTCGTCGAATAATTTTAATATGTTTTTGTTGCTATATTATTGATTTGTTAGTTCAGGATTTAAATTAGGTTGATACAATTTATATTGTTTAATACGCATCTCAATAACTAATTTCTCTATAAATATATATCGAGTGAGCCACTGATTGGTTATAAATTTTGGTGTTTCAATAATGATTATTATAAATTGTTAAGTCATGCGGCCAGGCAGGCATGAAAAAGAATCAGGGGTAGAGTTTGCCTACTCCTCCAAAATCAGCTGATTAGAAGTCAGAACTTTGTCAGGATATTGATTTATATTTCATATTCATCATATTATGTCCATTTTAAACCGTTATGTTTGCACGCACATACACTGCACGTCCAACAATTATTTTATTTTATATCGAGGCAAGCTAAACACAATTTAGAGAAAACACAATTACATAGAAAAATACAGATCTTAGTTAAATGAATGCTTATATGTTATATACAATCTTATTAGATACTTGTATAGCTACTAATTTTCAGACTAGTTATCTTTGAAGTTACTTTTTTTTTTTTTTTTAATGGGGAATACATTTTTTACATTAAATACTATATCGAATCAAAACTATTACAATGATATCAAAGTGAACTTATTACTAGTATTAAACTAGAGAACAGCTAGTATGAAACTAAAAAAAATACCCACATTCGTGGGAGATGATTCCATGACCTTTTGGTCATAAAGCCTCATCCTTAACCACTTGGCTAAGGCCTCATCGGCTATCTTTGTAGTTATTGACATTAGAATAAATGAATGATATAACATAGAAAGTTTACCTGCTTGGCTAAACTAGGGGTGAACATTTGGATCGGATCGAACCGAAACAAACCGATTTTCGGTATATAATCGGTTCGGTTCTTTTTGGACCTCGAACCGTTTACCGGATCGAAATATTTGGTTCGGTTCGGTAAAAAACCGAACGGTCCGGTTCGGTCCAAAAATAAACCAAATCGCAAATTTTCCTTATTTTATTAAAAAAAATGAAAAATAAATTATTATTAAAGGCGAATATTTTCCTTACAGCACTAACCTCAAACCCAAATTTCCACCTACCCCATTGATAATTTCTTGCCGACAAACAAAGAGAAATCAAGGAAAACATCTCACATTACCTTTCTACATCCTACAAGGAGAAACACCGAAATGAATTCATAAAGCAACATTGCAATATTGATACTAGATTATCAAATCCCAGATCTAGGTCTACTACAATTCAAGCAAAACACCGAAATGAACAATGGCAGCGGCGGGAGTAGTAGACTTGAAGGCCAGCGACGGAGGGCGGTCTTCAAGGGTGGTGGCGGACGGCAGTCTTAACTGGGCGGCGGCGGAGATGTGTGGAAGCTAGGGTTTGTATTTTGGGGGAAGATACAAGAAGGTTCTTTTTTTTTTAATGAATGACTGAAGAAGAGGAAATTGGCTGGAGTTAGCACTGCTGGGTCCGAAAATTAGGTTTGGGAGTGCTGGGTCATCAAAACGGGTATTGAATTTGGGTAATATGGAACAAAAATAACATTGTTCGGTTCAACCGGTTCGGTTCGGGGAACCGATCGGTTTTAACGAAAGGCTAAAACCGATTACCGAACCGTTTTTCCTGTTCGGTAGTCTCAGCCCTAGGCTAAACAGGTGATATGCTGCAAATCGCCCACTTTATAGGTGATCGATTGGTTTAAGCACTTCGTTTTACTTGTCCTAGATTTTTTTTTCTTTCGGATTTGAGCCACTCGATATTCGGCCCGATCGATTAAAGTTAGTTTTGAGATCGGCTCGATTAGCAATCAAATCAAATTCAAATAAAAAATTTGAAGCTTGATAAACTTTAAATCAAACTTGAATAGTGTGTCGTTTGACACTACTCGACTCGATTATACCCCTAATTCCCTAATTGTAATGGTGACTCAACCAATTTTCTTTATCTTGGTCTAGTTGTGAGATATATATGTGTTTTTTAATCTTTTATGGTATTATCTTTTACTGGTAATGTAAACCTGTATTTTCTTATCTTTCAATTATTTGGAAACTTAAATAACATAGACTTATGTATTGATATATTTCCTTATTCATTTAATATTCAAGTTAGTAATTTCGTCCTTTTTATTTCCTTAATAAATTTTGCATTATATGTAAACTTCACTGTATTAGTAGAATTAATTTTGATCAATTTACAAAAAATCGAAAAGAAAAAAAATAATGAATTTGTTAAAGAAAACTTCGATAAAATTACAATAATAAATTACAACATGGCCACATTATAAGACTGACGCGAAAATCAATAAATTCGCCACAATTAAACCCTACATAAAAGCTACGTTTACTCGCAATATTTTTATTGTATGAAGAGAATGCTAAGCATACAGGGAAAATTCTTGTCCAAGCCTGTCTTGGTCATCCAACCACCAAGCAAGTGTATTGCACTTGCTTTGTGATTGGTCACTCTCCTGAGAGTTACATCCAATCTCAATATTGCACTTGCTTTTTAGTTACTTTGAGTTTGGCCAAACCCGGTTTGTATAAGAATTTCTCAAGCATACAGTCATCTCATGTAAATCTTGAATTTCGACTTTCTACAGGGGTGTTTGCAATTGCTTTTAAAAACCCAAAAACAGTTGCTTAAAGCAAAAGTAAAATTTAAGTACTTTTAGTTAAAAGCAATAAGTGTTTGTAAATAAGTAAAAAAATCAACTTTAAGCAGATTCTTTATTGTTTGCATTCGAAAATTGACTATTGTGTTTCTAGTATTTGTTACTATTCAATTACATATTTACCCTATTTTTTCAATATCAAATAGAGAGTTGATTGTTTTGAAAGAAACATATTCCCACAAAATATGACTTTATATAGTTCAAGGAAAACCCATATTTCATCAAAAACCCGTATTGTGGAATAAATATTTTCAAAATATTGCAAACGATACAAAAGAGGTGTTAAAATAAGATAACGAAAAATACTTTAAATTACCTTACAAAAATATTTGGGTTAATTGGAATGAATTATCCCAAAGTGAGAGGAGCGTACAAGTAAATGTAAATGAGAATCGGAATATATATATATATATATATATATATATATATATATATATATATATATATATATATATATATATATATATATATATATATATATATATATATATATATATATATATATATATATATATATATTTACTGAGGACAAAATTGTCACAA
Organism: Penstemon barbatus; assembly: GCA_003313485.2. Taxonomy (NCBI): domain Eukaryota; kingdom Viridiplantae; phylum Streptophyta; class Magnoliopsida; order Lamiales; family Plantaginaceae; genus Penstemon; species Penstemon barbatus. Next base: position 20,051,100 of record CM064883.1, on the reverse strand, counting down.
ACTAATTCTGAAATATTACAAAAATGCCACCACACCAAAAAAGCACCTCTTTAGGTGCTTCTTCTAAAAGTACTGTTTTGTGTTTTTCAGTTGAAGAAGCAATAGAAGAAGCACTATTTGCAAACACTTTTAAAGTGCTTTAAGCACAAAAAAAAGCAAAAAAAGTACTTCTGAAAGCTCTTGCAAACACCCCTCACATACCCGTAAGTTTGTTCTATAAAAAAAACCAAAAAAAAAAAAATAAATAAATACACGTAAGTATAATCAAGCTCAATTCAAGTTGAACTCAACTTACTAAAAACTAAATTATCAAAAAAAAAACTTACTAAAAACTAAGGGCCTGTTTGGATTAGTTTGGCTTGGCCACTGCCACTAAATAAAGAGTTTAGTTTTGACCAAAGTTGACAAGCTAGCCACAAAAACTACCACTAAAAGAATGTAAACCGAAGCAGATAAATGAATAAAGTCGAATTTGCCTACATAGACACAATACAAGGCGGACGCGCGAAAATCACTAAATTGCGTTAAAATTAAACCCTATATATTAATTGTCAATAATCGCAACAAGACTATAAATAACAAAAATTGATCAATCAGCTAAAACAAATATAAACACTCGAATTAATACCCAAAACAAACATAAACATTTATCCAATAATTGAGATTATACTAATATCCAAAAATCGAAAAAACATATATATATATATATATATATATGCTTATAACATTCATTATTTAGCAATTAACTAATATCATCAATAATGAGGATCGATAAAACCCTTGAGCCTCTTGGATGACTTGATGTAGATGTAAGAGAAAGCTCCGATAAATCCCAAAAAAGCATGAGGATCTAATATGCACCGTGGCAGTCCGAAAATATTGTCTAAGGAAATGTATTTCGACAAGTCTCAGTCTTATTTTTTATCTTGTGTGTTGATTTAAGTGTTTTATGAGTTAGTTCTAACCAGGTAAGTATGATTTACATGCTTTCATAATTCATGACTTTATTTGTTAGAATACTATTTATTATATTCTATATTTTGAAAAATATATAACTACACATATTGTTAGACACCAACCTAACAAATGTCGACATGTGAAGACAAATCAAATTAACACAACATGCTTAAGTTCCATTATTTTTTAAAAAATGCTTAAGTTATTGTCTGGGCTGCTATTTATTTGAAAAAGAAAAAAAAAGTAATTAACACAAAATAGAAAATCAAATTAAGTAGTGTGGCCTGAACAGAGCTCGGTTCGATTCTTCAATTTAAAAAAAATGATTTTCTAAACTTAGGGTGCGTTTAGTAAATCTAAATAATATTATTTATGCTTTTTAAGGTAAACGTGTAAAAGCTCTAAATATAAAACTTGACCAACAAGCCATGAAGGTTACATCCGTAAATTTAAACACATCCAAGACTTCCTAATCCATTTTCTTTGTTAATTGTGGCAGCAAAATTAAAATTAATCATAATTCGTTCTACTTGTGTAAATGTCGTTCTTTCTTGCTAAACAATCTATGTTTAGCCCAGTCCATTTCAACCTAGCCAAACCCCAACCTTGTCTTTTGTTTTGATCCTTAAGTTCTTGCTAGCCCTATAAAAGAATACCTTTAATTTTTTCATTCATATATCGAACGAAGTGGACCAAAGAGAGAGCGGAACGGAATCGATGACGCAAAGGCCATACCCCGTGATTGATCCCAACCCTTCTATCATAAAAACCATTAGGAGCTTCAACAAGCGAGATTGCATCAAGATCACTTTATGCACCATCGTCCCCCCATCCTTGGCAACATACCTCGATTCTTCGTTTTCTCTCCTACTACGGCTTCGAATGCTTTGTGGGGATTTATTGGATCTTTCTCTTGCTTCTACATCAAGTCATCCAGAGGCTCAAGGGTTACATGGATTCCCATTATTGATGACATTAGTTAATTGCTAAATAATGCATGTTATAAGCATATATATAATATATGTTTTTAATTTTTGGATATTAGTATAATCTCAATTAATGGATGAATGTTTAATTATGTTTGTTTTGTATATTAATTAGAGTGTTTATATTTGTTTTAGCTGATTGATCAATTTTTGGTTATTTCTAGTCTTGTAGCGATTATTGACAATTAATATATATATATATATATATATATATATATATATATATAGGGTTTAATTGTGAAGCAATTCGGTTATTTTTGCGTCAATTCGACTTTTTTCATTCTTTTAGTGGTTGTTTTTGTGGCTAGCTGGTCAACTTTGGTCAAAATAAAACTTTTTATTTAGTGGCAGTGGTCAATTCAAACTAATCCAAATACTTTATTCTTGTTATGAAATTAGTAGTGGATGCTCATTTTAATTAGTGGATAATTAATATTCATAGTAGCGGATGTAGTGAATAATTAATATTCATAGTAGTGGATAATTAATATTCATAAAATATTTAAATTATGGCTTTTGGTAGTCTTGTATAACCTTATAAATAGAGGATTTATATTGTGTATTATAGATCAATGAAATGGAAGAAAAGAGTTGATGAGTTTTCTCAACATATATTTGTTTGCTACAATTTATTCATCACTTTTATCCTAAGTTTTATAACACGTTATCAGCACGAGTTTGCTCTATAACTTGATTTCAAGTTATCACAATATATCCCACAAATAAGAGAGGAAATAGGCAAACACTTTTGAGAGGCATATTCTCGGATTTGCATAGGGCAGCTTCGGTTTTTCTATCATTCCGACCATATTAACCGTTGGATCATGCTCAAATTTTAACCAACGATTCCTCACACCAGCCTCTTCATTCTGACCGTTCAGATCGTCCTTACAACGTTTGTAGGTGACACGGCATCCATCAGAAATTGACGGAAAAAAAGGGGGGTTGAGGAAAGTAGCAATTGCCTCTATCCGGAAGGATTAAAATCGACAAACAAGTAATATGCATAATTTACGTAGTATAAATAACTTGAAATTCGAAGTAATATGCATACTTTATTATACGTAGTATAAATAACTTGAAATTCGAAGTAATATGCATACTTTATTATACGTAGTATAAATAACTTGAAATTCGAATATGAACAAATTGTTTTCGGCTTGAAAGAAAGCCTAATAAGTTTGAGCTTGAAATAAAGATTTAAAATTTTGAACGTAAATTTTAGACTTGAAAGAAAGTCTAGGCTAAAAGACTCAAACCCGAAGATTTGAGAACATTTTCGGCTTGAAAGAAAGCCTTGTAAGTTTTAAGCTTGAAAGAAAGCTTCAAAGGTTTTAAGCTTGAGACAAAGCTTCAAAAATTTTAGACTTGAAAGAAAGTCTAGGCTAAAAACTCAAACCCGAAGTTTTAAGTATATTTTCGGCTTGAAAGAAAGCCTACTACTTGTGTGCCTCCACTAGGCAAAAGACTCAAACCCGAAGATTTGAGAACATTTTCGGCTTGAAAGAAAGCCTTGTAAGTTTTAAGCTTGAAAGAAAACTTCAAAGGTTTTAAGCTTGAGACAAAGCTTCAAAAATTTTAGAATTGAAAGAAAGTCTAGTTGAAAGACTTAATCCCGAAGATTTGAGTACATTTTAAAGAAAGCTTATTATTTTTTTTTGTGCTTAAATAAATAAATAAATAAATAAAAATAAAAAATAACGTTGATGTGAGCATGAACGATGGAGATATTTGTTTGGTTGACAGTGGGACCACACACACGATTCTTCGAGATAAGAAGTATTTCTCGAATTTGAAATTATCAAAGGCTAATGTTAGTACAATTTGTTGTACTGCAACATTAATTGAAGGCACTGGAAGAGCCAATATGATATTGTCCGGTGGTACAAATATTTTGATAAAAGAGGCGTTATACTCTCCGAAATCCAAAAGAAACTTGCTAAGTTTCAAAGATATACGTTTGAATGGATTTCATATTGAGACCATGAATGAGAGGAATATGGAATATCTTTGTATCACATCCATGAGTTCATGCCAGAAGCATGTAATTGAAAAACTCCCAGTTTTCTCATCGGGTTTATATTATGCCACCATAAGAGTTTTTGAATCAAATGTTATATTGAACCGGAAGTTCAATGATTCAAAACTTTTCTCGCTTTGGCATGACCGACTTGGCCACCCGGGAGCAATTATGATGCGTCGAATAATAAAGAATTCGAGCGGGCATCCTTTAAAGAACCAGAAGATTCTTTTGCCGCAAGAAAATGTGTGTGGCATGCTCACAGGGGAAATTAATTATCAGAACATCTCCTATGAAGATTGATACTGAATCCCCAATGTTTTTACAACGAATTCATTGAGATATTTGTGGACCTGTAGATCCACCTTGCGGACCTTTTCGTTGTTTTATGGTCCTAATAGACGCATCTTCGAGATGGTCTCATGTATGCCTACTGTCAACGCGTACAATGGCTTTTGCAAGGCTTCTTGCTCAAATTATAAAATTGAGGGCACAATTTCCTGATTATCCGATAAAGACAATCCGTCTTGATAATGCCGGTGAGTTTACATCAAGGCATTTGATGATTATTGCATGTTAATTGGAATTGATGTTGAACACTCTGTTCCACATGTTCATACCCACAAAGGCCTAGCTGAGTCATTTATAAAGATGTTGCAATTAATTGCTAGACCTTTACTTTTGAGGTCAAGTTTACCTACCTCTGTTTGGGGACATGCAATATTACATGTTGCTTCACTGGTCCGGATTAGACCAAGTTCATTTGAGGCGTATTCGCCATTGCAGCTTGTGACAGGCCAGCAGCCTGATATTTCTCATTTGAGAATTTTCGAATGTGCGGTTTATGTTCCAATATCACCGCCACAACGAACAAAAATGGGTCCACAGAGATGACTTGGGATCTACATTGGTTTTGATTCCCCGTCCATTATCAGATATCTTGAGCCTCTCACGGGTGATATGTTTAAAGCAAGATATGCTGATAGTATTTTTAATGAGACAGTTTTCCCGTCGTTAGGGGGAGATAAGAAGCCAGTTCCTGAAGAACGATGCGAAATTAAATGGAATGTGCCATTATTGTCTCATTATGACCCAAGTACAAATAATTGCGAGACAGTTCCTGAAGAACGGCGCGAAAGTAAATGGAATGCCCCATCATTGTCTCATTATGACCCACGTACAAATAATTGCGAGCAAGAAGTAAGAAATATTATACATTTGTAAAATGTTGCAAATCAATTGCCGGATGCATTTGTTGATACAAAGAAAATAACAAAATCTCATATACCGGTATTTAATGCACCAGCACGGATTGATGTCCCTGAAGGACAATCTGAAAAACCACGAATGAAACGTGGACGCCCGGTTGGTGCGAAAGACAAGAATCCCGAAGGAAAAAGATACCAGAAGTATGTATTCCTCCTGAGGAGGAAACTGTTTCAAAACAAAGCGCTATAGAAAAATAACTGATCAGTCTGAATTAAGAAATGCCCCGGAAGAGGCAAATGAAACTGATGCCCCTGAAGAGGCAATATTTGAAGAGATCTCTTTGAATTATTTAAATAATCGAGAAAACTGGGATAGAAAGAAAGTGATTGTAGACAATGTCTTTGCTTATGGGGTCGCACTAGATATTATAAATAAGGATCCCGAAGATCCCGAACCAATATCGGTTGATGAATGTCGACATAGAAATGATTGGCCAAAATGGAAAGATGCAATTCAAGCTGAGCTTAACTCGCTAGAAAATCGTAAAGTTTTTGGACCAATAGTTCGCACGCCCAAAAACGTGCAACTGGTCGAGTACAAATGTGTATTTGTACGGAATGAGAAAAATGAGATTGTGAGATACAAGGCACAACTTGTTGCACAAGGATTCTCACAAAGACCTGGAATTGATTATGATGAAACATATTCCCCTGTGATCGATGTAATCACGTTGCGGTATTTGATTAGCTTTGCAGTCTCTGAAGGACTGGACATGCGTCTCATGGATGTGGTTACCACATTTATATGGATCACTTTATAGTGATATATATATATATATATATATATATATATATATATATATATATATATATGTGTGTGTGTGTGTGTGTGTGTGTGTGTGTGAAAATCCCTGAAGGATCTCATAATCAAAGGTCTCATGGACTGCATTCAATTAAATTGCAACGATCCTTGTACGGATTAAAACAGTCTGGCCGGATGTGGTATAATCGGCTCAGTGATTATCTCATAAAAGAAGAATTTGTTAACAATCCAATTTGTCCATGTGTTTTCATTAAAAGATTTGAGAATGGTTTTTCCATTATTGCAGTATACGTGGACGATTCAAATCTTGTGGGGACCCCTGAAGAGCTCACAAATACCGTAAACTATTTAATGAAAGAATTTGAGATGAAAAATCTCGGAAAAACAAAGTTTTGTCTCGGCCTGCAGATCGAACATTTATCAACTGTAATCTTTATCCATCAATCGGCATATACAGAAAAGATTATGAAGAGATTTTATATGGACAAAGCTCATCCATTGAGCAGTCCCATGGTTGTCCGATCTTTGGATATAAAGAAAGATCATTTCCGTCATTGGGAGGAAAGTGAAGAATTGCTTGGTCTTGAAGTACCTTATCTAAGTGCAATTGGAGCCTTGATGTATTTTGCAAATGGTACAAGACCTGATATAGTCTTCTCGGTAACTTACTGGCAAGATATAGCTTTGCACCAACACGAAGGCATTGGAATGGAGTTAAACACATATTGCACTATCTTCGTGGAACAATAGACATGGGCTTATTTATCTCTAGAGGTGTCGATGCACATGTAGTAGGTTATATTGTGTGGGTATGTATTTACTTGTGGTGGCGCTGCAATATCATGGCGATCTGTTAAACAAACTCTAGCTGCCACTTCTTCCAATCATGCTGAAATTTTGGCATTGCATGAAACAAGTCGAGAATATTTATGGCTGAGATCAATGGTTCAGTATATCCAAGAATCTTGTGGGTTGCCTTCAACAAAGAATATACCAACATCATTATATGAAGACAATGCCGCTTGTACTGCTCAAATTAAAAATGGATATATCAAAGGAGACAGAACGAAGCACATATCACCAAAGTTTTTCTTTACCCACGAACTTCAGAAAAATGGTCACATAGACGTTCTTCAGATTCAGTCATGTAACAACTTTGCTGATTTATTCACTAAAGCATTGCCAACTACAACATTCAGGAAGATGGTTTACAACATTGGAATGCGGCGACTTGTGGATCTTATGTCAGCATCAGGGGGAGCGTGTAATTAACGACACTTACACTGTACTCTTTTTTCTTCGTCCAAGTTTTTGTCCCAATGGGTTTTTCTTGGCAAGGTTTTAACGAGGCAGTGTTACACGCGTATAAGCCCCTTTCAGATATGTACTCTTTTTCCTTCGTTCAAGTTTTTGTCCCAATGAGTTTTTCTTGACAAGGTTTTAACGAGGCATACTCCAGAAGCAATGGGCATCCAAGGGGGAGTATTATGAAATTAGTAGCGGATGCTCATTTTAAAAAGTGGATAATTAGTGGATGTAGTGAATTATTAATATTCATAGTAGTGGATAATTAATATTCATAAAATATTTAAATTATGGCTTTTGGTAGTCTTGTATAGCCTTATAAATAGAGGATTTATATTGTGTATTATAGATCAATGAAATGGAAGAAAAGAGTTGATGAGTTTTCTCAACATATAACTTTGCTTGCTACAATTTGTTCATCACTTTTATCCTAAATTTTATAAAAATTTTAACCATATATAACCTGTGAATCAATTATTGACATATGAATAATGTGTCTATCCTAAATGCAGGTGGAACCCTCGAGGCTGAACTTTGGTCCTTTTCATCTCGACCCTTATATATACATAAATCGAAAGTCAAGAATGGTGCACCATAGGTCAGTGATTAAATGATAAAATAGTTTCGCTTATAATGATTGATAGATTAGAGATCCTAATTAGGGGGTGCTCAATGAAACCGTCACAACCGGTCGATCTAATTCAAATCAACCGTGATTTGCGAGTTGAATAGATTGATCTTGGACTTTAAAAAAAAAGGGAAATTTACCTAGACACCCCCTGGGTTTAGGCCTAATTACAGGAACTTACCCCGTTGTTTGAACAATTACCTAGACACCCCCTCTGGCAAAACAGTATTACAAGAACACCCCTTACGGCGTTAAATTTTGACGGCGGAGGATGACGTCGTCATTTTTTTTAATGTTTTTCCAATTTTGCCCTCGGTGTGTATTTGTAATATATGTTATGTTACAGGGGGTGTATTTGTAATATTTGAAATTTGATTGTTGTAGGCTGGAAATTACTGTTGTATGTGTAATGTATTTCCATTTCAATATTAAAACACCCAATAAATACATAAATACCAATCCACCAAGCCAGTAAATGATGAAATAACACTCAACTATTTTTCAATAAAATGTTCCACTTTGCATTAGATCAAAATACATAAATACCTGGTCAATAAATGATGAAAAAATCACTAAATAATCGAAAAAACACCAACAAAAGCACCAAATAACAAAAATAAAACCCAAAACCAGCAAATAACAATAAAAAAACAGCAGAAAACAGCAGGAAAATGCAGCAGGAGCAAAAAACCCTTCGGCCCGAACTTGTTCTTCACGGCCCGAAATTGTTCTTCGCGGCCCGAGTTCACCAAACCCAAAATTGACTTGGGGAAACTGAAATTAACACTATCATGAAGAAAAGCCCTAAAAAATCCAGTAGAAATCAGTTCGATAACACCCCCAATTCGGAGATCAAAGTGGGCGCATAAACCCTAAATGCCCAATTCGATTCAAATCTTCAATCCCACCTTCAATCGGGCAATTAATCCAAGGAAAGTGACGAAATAAACATATAGAAGTGAAACACGAAGCAATTTTCCAGAATTAGAGGCTCAAATCCGCGAATCGGGATGAACCCTAGAATTTGGGGACGAAAAGAAATCACTCCCAATCGCAAAAACCAGTCCATAATCCCAAAAATTGCTCCAGTAGGAAGATGCGCGATGAAGAGGCGAGTCTAACACAACAAGAATTACTAAAATCCGTCCACAAACAAGGGAGAAATCATGATTTTTGTGAAGGTAGTGAAAAATGTGCGAAAATTTTTTCCAGTTTTTTTTTTTTTTTTTTTTTTTTTTTTTTTTTTGTAAATATTAAAAACAACTAAGGGCATTTAAGACATTTCACAATTTCCGTTAGCGTTGACTAACGGCCGTTAAGTCAAGGGGTGTTTTTGTAATATTTCAAACAACGGGGTAAGTTCCTGTAATAAGGCCTAAACCCAGGGGGTGTCTAGGTAAATTTCCCAAAAAAAAAACTGCAACTTTTGATCTCAATTTTTTAGAATATTTAGCACTTTTGGTCCAGCCACTTCATTTTGCACTTTTTATCCTATTCTCTATAGAATAGTGACTAAAAGCATATTTGACCATAGAATTGTGTTTGTTTTGTTATTTTGTTCTAAATTGGTTGGAAAAAAGGTGATAAAATCAAAATTGCAAAACAATGTAAAAAGATTGGAATTGCAGCGTGGGTCCAGTTTTGAGGGACTAAGAATACAGTTAACCCCTTAATAATATATATTTTCATTTAATTCTTATTTATTTGCATCAAATTAGAAAGGATAAAATTGCATTTTTAGTCCCATAACTCGTAACTCTTTTAGTCCCACATTTTATAAATTTTACTGTTTTTTCCAACTTTTAAAATGCTTTGTACTTTGGATTCCATATTAAAACCTATTTTTGTTGGCTATTCTTTTAGAGAACTACGTGCTTTTGGTCTCGTATAATAGTTTAGGATTAGCATTTGTAGTCTAACTCTCTCATTTCAAAAGTTTTGGCAAGTGAATGAAAACGTGATAATGGACTCAAAACTACAAAATAATTAATTTTCGTTTTTGAAAAATTGAATTATAATTTATAGGATGCAAACTTATGTTTTTGACCGGCGTCCACAAAGTACTCTTTCCATTTACTATAAATATACCTTGCCTTTTTAAAAGTCCCATCTTCTAATTTTAACTACTGCAGGAATAATACAGCTAGCAATAAGCCGATAAGGCTGAAAATCAAACAATAAATAGTAGACAAAAAAAAAAAAAGAGTAAATGGATTTTGGTATAACACATTTGTTCCTATTAAATTCACAATACATCATAAAATGGGAGAAAATTATGTATTTTGGTAACACATTTTATCTAAAAACCCTTAGTAATAGAGTTAGTACAAATAAAATAATTAAAGAATGGGCCTAAATTAACATTTGTTGAATTTATTTTTTGATTTATAGAGTGTTGGTTTGGTTAAATAATTCGTTTTATTTTTCTATTTTTTAGAGGAAAATTTGTTTTTCTTTTTACCAACTATCAACTTTGGTTCAATCTAACACCACCACTATAACAGAGAATTTAGAACATTTGTATTGTATTCTCGTTCGATATCCGTAGCTATTCATTCCATTGTTTAAATAGTCCGGTTTGCGGAAAACAACCTGCTTTGTCTCTTGATAATTGGTTCATGGAACCCCATCATGTGGCTTTGATTTAATTCGAATTCATAACTGACGAATTAAAATAAAAGTAGGGAACAAAAAGGTAATAAATTGAAAAATAAATAGTGGGCTAATATATTTTACAGGAGAATTAATGAATGAAACTTGCAAGTATAAATCAATTCGTTATTGTGTGTCCATTAATCCATGGGACATGATATGACTTATTGTGACACCTACATTTACAAGCAATAGGGACATGTCTCAGCTGCCTCTGCAAGGGGCCAAGGGCTAATCCGCATGGGGTACAAGATCCACAGGCATGAGTACAATCCGGTAAGTAGGGGAATAGGCGAAATGTTGCAATATGGGGATTTAAATTTAAATCATTCCGGGTCCAATAATGTGCCGATTAATTGAGGTATGACCCTTGAAAAAAAGGTTTATTTCATTGCAACATAAATTATTTAATTTGTATATTAAATTGAATGTACTGAAAGTTAACGTGTCTTAAACTCTTGAGTAACAATATATATATATATATATATATAAATATATATATATATATATATATTTGTGTCTAATATTTAATTTGAAAATGACACCATACTTTAGGCCAAATTTTAGAGCAATACAACATCGAGAAAACTTAGGAAACTTGAAATCAACTTTTAACAAATGATTTGGGCTCACTCCCTCCTAGTGAACTCACTTGATCTTGACTCATTTCCCAAATAGAAAAATATATAAAAAATAGAAAACAATTCTTAATTTACTAATGACAATTTTAAAACTAATCATATTAGTTTAGCCTATAATTATTTAATAGATGATTTAACTAGCCATCACACCCGATCTGGCTCCAAACTACATATCAGTATTGGGATTCGGTAAGAAAAACAGCCCTAGGCACAGCGGAATATAAAAATTTTCTAGGGCCTCTTAAAGAATCTTGCCAGGATATTCTCTAGTTGTATATATATGAATATAAATAAATGACAGTATAAGTTTTCTCGTTTATACCTGTCTCCTTGCAAATCCTCGGCTAGCAAGACAAGCTCTGAATTCTACCCCGGTAAGATCGACCCACACCTTTGATTTTAGCGCCCCACGTGTTGCGCCTCTACGAGTTGATACACCACAATATCACGAAAATTAATATATCCTAATCAACTGGAACATAGGGTATATTAATATCTAGGTTTTAGAACAACTTTGGAACGAAGAATCGAAGACGAAAATTCTTCCTAAAGTGGAAGTGAGTTCGGCCGATCACAAGAGGGAGAGGGAGAGAATTTTTGCTTTTCTTGATTTTCTTGTGGAGTTGTATGTGAGATATGAGACCTAGTCTCTTATTTATAGATATCTCTCATAACCCAATCCTACTAGGATTAGGATACTAATTCTCCTACATGGGCCATGACCCTTTTAATTAGAAGACTAAGTCTTCTAATTAATTCATGGCCCATATTAATTAATCTTTCAGGGCTTTATTTAATCTCCCAATTAAATAGCCCAATTAATTAAATCATCTCCCAATTAATTAATTAAACTCCAAGTCTAATTAAATTAATTATTCCATTAATTAATTAAATCCTAATTAATTAATTTACTCATAAATTAAATTCCAATTTAATTTATAATCTTGATCCAATTCCAATTGGATCCATTTTCGTTCCATATGGGTCGACCCAGTCGACCCACCCATTTAATCGACCCAGTCGATTTTGACCCAGTCGACCCAGTCGACTCGGTCGTTCTTGTTTCCTCGCTTTCGCTTCATGTGTATTGTGTATGCCCCCGTAGGTTCACCACATAATTGGCCGCGGGTTGTAATTAAATATTATTTAATTACTTGAGCAATTAATTACTCTAAATTAATCGAACACTCTGTCGATTAATCATTCCAAAATTAGCACCCCTGCTAATTTGGGAATTCTCCCACACTCCACGGTCGATGTCCAGTCACAAGCCCATGGAGCCCAATCACTGGTGAATTAATTCAGTGAACCTTTTATCATTTACAACTTCCATATACGACATAATCTCTCCATTGATCAATCTCCCAGTCGAGACTTAAGGGTATGGTCTTTCATCGGATTCCCTTTTCTTTTGTCTTGACCTTATGCACTCTGATCTCGAAATAAATTCTCTTTGACTTAATCTTTATGAGCTACTTACATAAAGTCGTCAGATACCTTGGCCAAGGATTTTTACCAGAATTAATTTCTCACAGAAATCCATAGGAGAATTTCCCAACCTATCAAGTCGGGTCAACGGATCCTTTGTTGATGATATGAATTTGCATACGAGTTCCTCTATACCCAATGTGAGTCCACAGAGACTTTCTGGTGATCCCCAGTCAGTCGGAACTCACATCAAAGCATAGACGTTCTCGTACCAGATAAACCCTATCATCTCAAGTTGTTAGGGATCGTTCCTCGTATACTATTGTAAATTGGAATAACTTCAACCCCGATATGCGACTACCGCTTCCATGGTGAGTTATTTCCTAATTGGGGTATTCAGTGCACTTGCCATCCCAGCAAGCCACCCACTTATGTGTATCGACTATCCCAGTCACGCTCGTGGACCCCAGCGTCCTCCAGTTCATCAGAGTATACACAATAGTGAGAGTCTAACCGAATCCAACGATGTCCTATCTCGATTGGATTCTACGACTCTTGAATATGTTCTAGATCACGGCCTTAGAGATCAGTCCACGGGTTGTCCCATAGCCCTGTGATCTAAGGACTTCTATCCTTATGCGTAGACAAATATTACATAAGATAAAGTTGACCATTTAATAAAAATGCATTTATTAATCTAAATTGAATAGTTCCTCATTAATTACAATTAATGCTAGCCATACAGCTGGCTTGCAGGACACTATTTCTATCAATCTCCCACTTGTCCTAAAGCCAGTCTTTTATGTTCTTGAGTCCCATCTTATGCAGATGTTTCTCAAATGCCTTTTGAGGCAGAGGCTTCGTTAGTGGGTCCGCCGTATTATCTTCTGAGTCGACACGTTCCATCTTAATGTCTCCTCTACCAATGATATCTCTTATCACGTGGTATCGTCTCTGTACGTGCTTGGATTTCTGATGAGATCTCGGCTCCTTTGCTTGCGCTATTGCCCCATTATTATCGCAGAAGATAGTAATGGGCTCAGCAATGCTAGGTATCACATCCAATTCCTGGATGAAGTTCCTCATCCAAACACCTTCCTTTGCTGCGTCACTCGCGGCAATGTATTCTGCTTCAGTGGTTGAATCCGCGGTTGTTTCCTGCTTGGAGCTCTTCCAGCTAACCGCACCACCATTGAGGCAGAAAACATATCCTGATGTCGACTTGAAGTCGTCTACATCACATTGGAAACTCGAGTCTGTATAGCCTTCCAATTTCAATTCTCCTCCACCGTATACCAAGAACAATTCCTTAGTCCTTCTCAGGTACTTCAGAATTGCCTTTACGGCTATCCAGTGCTGCTCACCTGGATCAGACTGGTAGCGACTTGTAACGCTTAAAGCGTACGCTACATCTGGCCTCGTACATAGCATACCATACATTATGCTTCCTATCGCGGATGCATATGGTACTCGAGACATATTGTTTCTCTCTTCAGGCGTCTTTGGGGCCATAGACTTAGAGAGTGCAATCCCATGTCTCATTGGAAGCAATCCTCTCTTGGATTCTTCCATACTAAATCTTTTCAAGATTTTATCTATGTACTGGGATTGGGAGAGGCCCAACAGTCCTTTTGATCTATCTCGGTAGATCCTTATACCTAGTACAAAGGATGCTTCTCCCATATCCTTCATTGAGAATTGTGTAGACAACCATGCTTTAGTTTCAGACAATGCTTTTACATTGTTTCCAATGAGAAGAATGTCGTCAACATAAAGCACCAAAAATTCAACCGTACTCCCACTGATCTTCTTGTACACACAAGGTTCGAACATGTTCTTGATGAATCCAAAAGTTTGGATTGTCTCATCAAAACGAATGTTCCAACTTCGGGAAGCTTGCTTCAGTCCATAAATGGACCTCTGGAGTTTGCACACCTTGTGTTCATCTCCTTTGGATGTATATCCTTTTGGTTGCTCCATGTAGATCTCCTTATCAATGTCCCCATTGAGAAAGGCAGTCTTTACATCCATCTGCCATATCTCGTAGTTATACCACGCAGCTATGGCCAGCAAGATCCGAATGGATTTGGGCATTGCGACGGGCGAGAAGGTCTCCTCAAAGTCGATACCAGGTCTTTGAGTGTATCCTTTCGCCACTAGTCGCGCCTTGTAGGTAATCACCTCTCCGTTCACTACAAGCTTTCGCTTATAGATCCACTTGCAACCCACGGGAGCCACTCCCACTGGTGGATCTACCAAGGCCCAGACCTTGTTTGAGTGCATGGAGTCCAGTTCGGATTCCATGGCTTCGCGCCACTTTCCCGAGTCTATGTCTAGCATAGCCTCTTCGTAAGTCCTTGGGTCGGTTAGAGACTGTCCAGTCTCATGCAGCAGACCGTAGTACCTTTCGGGTTCTCTACGTTGTCTTTCTGACCTACGAAGTATCGGTGTACTTTCTGGTGCACTTTCATGCTCTTGTTTTCCCACTGCCTGTGGTGACGGGTCAGCTCGGTCGACCTCTAAGGCCTTTTCAGCTTCAGTGACCTCATTTAGTTCTACGTTATTTTCTTTCTTGTCTACCAAGAAATCCTTCTCCAAGAAGTGAGCGTTCCTCGAGATAAACGTTGTTTGTCTTGTAGGATCGTAGAACTCGTATCCTATTGAGTTTTCCGGATACCCCACGAATTTGCACAAAGTGGATTTAGTTTCCAATTTATCTCCCACTAGCTTTTTAACGTAAGCGGGAGATCCCCATATGCGCATGAATGCGTATGAGGGTGCCTTGCCAAACCATAGTTCGTATGGTGTCTTTTCTACGGATTTCGAAGGTACCATATTCAGTATCTTCGTTGCCGTGAGGAGGGCATGTCCCCAAAATGAAAGAGGTAAGTCAGTGGCACTCATCATGGATCGAACCATGTCCATCAAGGTTCGATTCCTTCTCTCTGCTACTCCATTTAACTGGGGTGTTGCAGGAGGAGTCCACTGCGATAATATTCCATGCTCTACAAGATAATTCAGAAATTCGTTACTAAGAAATTCTCCACCTCGGTCAGAACGAAGAGCCTTTATCGTATGACCAAGTTGATTCTCTACTTCCATCTTGAATTCTTTGAATCGCTCAAAGGCTTCAGACTTGTGTTTTAACAAGAACACATATCCATAACGACTAAAGTCGTCAGTGAAAGTGATGAAGTAGTCATAGCCACCTCGGGCGCTTTTTCTTAGTGGTCCACATACGTCAGTATGTATTAAGTCCAATGTTTGCTTGGCTCGCTCAGGGTTTCCCTTAAACGGCAACTTAGCCATTTTACCCTTTAAACATGGTTCACATGTCGGCATTTCATCAATGCGATTGATTTCAATCGCGCCAGATGATGCTAACTTTTGAATCCTTGACTTAGATATATGTCCAAGTCTAGTGTGCCATAATTGGGCAGATATTTCATTATCTTGTTTCCTTTTGTTTTGTTGTACGTGCATGACTTAACTTAGGTGGTTTTATGATGTAAAGTCAATAATTCAATGTACCAAAAAACAGGAGCTTTTATTAAAATCAACATTCAATAACATGAATAAAAAGTTTCTCATTAAAAACTAGGTACATAAATGAAAGTTTCCTAATGACTTTATCAAAACCACCTAAATCTACTTTTGCCTACGGCCTTGGTAGCAGCTCCAGCTCCATTGCCTTTATTCAAGGATCCAATCCTCAGGCTCCAGTTTCCTTAATGCTCCCATCACCTACAAGGATGAGAACTCCAGTCAGTGTCTAACACCAAAAATGCACAGTTAATTGTAAAATTAACTTTAACAAGGAATATACCTGTTCGAACTCTCCATAGGTTCGAATTTAATCCTTTCCTTTGACCTTGTGCAGTAAGGAGCTCTGGTTTCCATTTGTCTTGGTTTTGAACGCCGCCCAGTCTTTTCGCCAACCCTTGCTTTCTTTCCAAAAGAAGCTTCGTGTTCCTCGAGCATTTGTCGCAGGACATGCACAGTGATCTCTCGCCTCTGGAGATTCAAGTCCGCGATAAATCGGTCATATGATCTAGGAAGAGATTGTAGAATAATATCCACTCGGAAATCATTGTCCATCACGACACCCATATCATCGAGTTCAGATAGAAGTCGAATCATCTTGTGTACGTGGATTCCGACAGGAGTTTCCCTTCTCTTTCTTGCTTGCAAGAGTTCCCTCGTGATCGCGAATCTGCGACGACCATCTCTAATCCCATAAAGGAATTTGAGATTCGAGAGAATCTCTTTCGCGGATGCCATATGCTCATGTTGCAAACGCAGATCAAGTGACATATATTCCAACATGTATTCACGAGCTAAGCCATCATCCAGTTTCGACTTGGTGATGCTTTTACGGAGCTCATCAGGAACGTCATGTGAAATAGTAATGGGTGGTGGCACAGACAAAACATAAGATATGTTTTCAGCTTCAAATAATCCATTCAAATGATGCGTCCAGAAATGCAAGTTGGGTCCAGTTAATATATTACGTTCAAGTGATGAGATGGATAAATCTCTAAGTGCTCTAAGCTCTTTTGACATCATATCTATAAAACGACGATAGAAGAAATAAATACGCGAAAGATTAATTTAAAATGCACAATTCACAAACATGGATTTTATTTGCAAATTACTCCCACTATTTTAATCAAAATCTTATGCCCCCACATAAGTTTCGGGAATTTTAAAATATCCTAGCGGGCTTAAGGCCCAAATGCAATCTCCTAGTACCCACGACTCGTTGGCCATACTATTCGATCCATTTGGTGGTCGACTATGTCAACGGTTAACTATCGCAGCTAACCCTTAAGTTCATTCAGCCTCGTTTTTCGATATGGACCCACGACTCGTGAGACATCCATATTTACTAGCGTTAAATCATGTCCAATACTCGTGAAGAGAAATAGTTCAATCCTAGACGCCCCACGACTCGTGAGACAGCGCCTAAAACCTTGCTATCCCCTCCCTTGGCACTAAACTCGTGCATCGAGGCAATAGACATATTATCTTCCTATAGCTCGACCCACGACTCGTGAGACATCGAGATATATTCGTACAATATGCCTAAGACCTAGTAATTGGATAGGCTCGGACCATAGACACTATTCATATGCGCCCGTTATTCGATTTAATATTCTAATTGAATTTTAAGTTCAATTGGAGGTTTCTAAGTGTGCGAGGTCTCATCAGATTATGCTTATCTTGTTTACGTTTTCTATCCTAAGCATGCATCTCATACATCAAAGAATAATTTGCGAAAAAGTAAACATTCATCACCTAGCAAGATATGATTGGTCGATTGCCCATCCTATGCGATCCATCACGAGCCACGTGATGAATCAATTGGTCAGTCTAGGGTGAAAATTAAATGTCCTAACTATTACAATTTTTAAACCCATACATCATGGGCCTTCTTGTAATATCCAGCTTGATTGGGCCTCCATGTAATGAATTGGGCCTCCATGTCCTCCAAGGTAAATGGGCCTCCATGTGGATCTCCAAGTCTTCATGAGGTCTTCCAAAATTCTCCAAGATTTTCAGGACTTTCAAAATAGGCAGAATTAGAGTCCAACCAGAAATCAACCAGACGAGGCCAATCACGGACTGCCACGTAGGACAGCCCACGCGCGACCACCAAGGCGGCGCGTGAGCTGCCTGCGGCAGCAGCCGCTGCACGCGGCTGCGTGCGGCAGCGAGCAGCCGCGCACAGCAGCGCGTGAACAGCAGCCCGAAGGCTGCTGCTGCGCGCAGCGTGTGCGGCTAGCATGCTGCCAGCACGCTGCCGTTGGCAGCGGCTTGCGGTGGCCGCCCAGACGCGGTGCGCTGCCGCGCACCGCCGCGTGCCACCGCGAGTCGGATCTAAAAATTTTTTTTTTTGTTTCTTCGATTACTTATGATTTAATTAAACAAACCCAGTCAATTAAATCACAATCCAAAATTAAAACTAATATGATAAAAATTTTCGAATCTAAAATTACCCATTAACTCCAAGTAAACTATAAAGTCCTAAAACATGCAAAGTTATAGAACTAGCCACATAAATCAAACATATGATTTAATAAACACAGAATTTGAAAATTCATATATATACAAAGCCTAGAGTTGGCTCTGATACCACTATTGGGATTCGGTAAGAAAAACAGCCCTAGGCACAGCGGAATATAAAAATTTTCTAGGGCCTCTTAAAGAATCTTGCCAGGATATTCTCTAGTTGTATATATATGAATATAAATAAATGACAGTATAAGTTTTCTCGTTTATACCTGTCTCCTTGCAAATCCTCGGCTAGCAAGACAAGCTCTGAATTCTGCCCCGGTAAGATCGACCCACACCTTTGATTTTAGCGCCCCACGTGTTGCGCCTCTACGAGTTGATACACCACAATATCACGAAAATTAATATATCCTAATCAACTGGAACATGGGGTATATTAATATCTAGGTTTTAGAACAACTTTGGAACGAAGAATCGAAGACGAAAATTCTTCCTAAAGTGGAAGTGAGTTCGGCCGATCACAAGAGGGAGAGGGAGAGAATTTTTGCTTTTCTTGATTTTCTTGTGGAGTTGTATGTGAGATATGAGACCTAGTCTCTTATTTATAGATATCTCTCATAACCCAATCCTACTAGGATTAGGATACTAATTCTCCTACATGGGCCATGACCCTTTTAATTAGAAGACTAAGTCTTCTAATTAATTCATGGCCCATATTAATTAATCTTTCAGGGCTTTATTTAATCTCCCAATTAAATAGCCCAATTAATTAAATCATCTCCCAATTAATTAATTAAACTCCAAGTCTAATTAAATTAATTATTCCATTAATTAATTAAATCCTAATTAATTAATTTACTCATAAATTAAATTCCAATTTAATTTATAATCTTGATCCAATTCCAATTGGATCCATTTTCGTTCCATATGGGTCGACCCAGTCGACCCACCCATTTAATCGACCCAGTCGATTTTGACCCAGTCGACCCAGTCGACTCGGTCGTTCTTGTTTCCTCGCTTTCGCTTCATGTGTATTGTGTATGCCCCCGTAGGTTCACCACATAATTGGCCGCGGGTTGTAATTAAATATTATTTAATTACTTGAGCAATTAATTACTCTAAATTAATCGAACACTCTGTCGATTAATCATTCCAAAATTAGCACCCCTGCTAATTTGGGAATTCTCCCACACTCCACGGTCGATGTCCAGTCACAAGCCCATGGAGCCCAATCACTGGTGAATTAATTCAGTGAACCTTTTATCATTTACAACTTCCATATACGACATAATCTCTCCATTGATCAATCTCCCAGTCGAGACTTAAGGGTATGGTCTTTCATCGGATTCCCTTTTCTTTTGTCTTGACCTTATGCACTCTGATCTCGAAATAAATTCTCTTTGACTTAATCTTTATGAGCTACTTACATAAAGTCGTCAGATACCTTGGCCAAGGATTTTTACCAGAATTAATTTCTCACAGAAATCCATAGGAGAATTTCCCAACCTATCAAGTCGGGTCAACGGATCCTTTGTTGATGATATGAATCTGCATACGAGTTCCTCTATACCCAATGTGAGTCCACAGAGACTTTCTGGTGATCCCCAGTCAGTCGGAACTCACATCAAAGCATAGACGTTCTCGTACCAGATAAACCCTATCATCTCAAGTTGTTAGGGATCGTTCCTCGTATACTATTGTAAATTGGAATAACTTCAACCCCGATATGCGACTACCGCTTCCATGGTGAGTTATTTCCTAATTGGGGTATTCAGTGCACTTGCCATCCCAGCAAGCCACCCACTTATGTGTATCGACTATCCCAGTCACGCTCGTGGACCCCAGCGTCCTCCAGTTCATCGGAGTATACACAATAGTGAGAGTCTAACCGAATCCAACGATGTCCTATCTCGATTGGATTCTACGACTCTTGAATATGTTCTAGATCACGGCCTTAGAGATCAGTCCACGGGTTGTCCCATAGCCCTGTGATCTAAGGACTTCTATCCTTATGCGTAGACAAATATTTGTTGGGTTTTCGTGGGTATAATTGTCAACTACAACGGTGCGGAATTTAAAATTTTTATACACCACAACCCAGGGTTCTTATTAGCACATATAAATAAGTATGAATTCATTTCAGCACATATACTAAAACGAAAAGCTGTTAAAATTAACATTTTACCTCACCACAGACAAAGGTGGTGGTTTCTCCGGTCTTCTTTTGGGTCACTAGAGCACCCCAAATGTTGTGCCTCTAGAGAATAGTCCACACCGGCTGGATCTGCAATCACTTTAATCCTCAGGCTCAGAACTAGGAGAAAAGCAGCTCAGATTCAAGAGTTGGATTTGGATCCAACTCTAGATGCAGAACGGAAGAGGGAGAGAGTTGCTGCACGGCCGATCTACAACCAGGGGCGGCGGCGGCGGCGGTTGCTAGGCGGCGGCGGCTAGGGTTTCTTGGGGAGGGGGCGGCGGCTAGTGAGGGAGAGAAGATTAGGGTTTTTCTTTTGCTTGGGTTAGGGTTTTGATTCTTGAAGACTCCTATTTATAGGAGAGTTCAAACCCTATCCCTAACCTTATCTCTTAACTAATGGGCTATCAGATAAGTCTGGCCCAATCCCTCTATTTAATTAGTCCTTTTAATTAAATAGCCCAAGTCATTTAATTAACTACTTTAATTAAATGGCCCATTTATTTAATTAATACTTTAATTAAATAATCCAATAAATCTAATTAAAGATTTAATTTAATTAATTAGATAAATCTAATTAATTTCTCTCCAGGAATTATTCCTTTAATTCCTTATCTTGATTTAACTACTTTAAATCATTTTCGTTCTACCACTGACTATCACAGTTCCAGCTTTTGTGTGTGACCCTCTAGGTTCACCATCAATTGGCCGCAGGCTCACATTTCTGTGATTTAATTAGTGAGCAATTAATTATTTAATTAATTGCTCCGATCAATCAAACTACTTTCAATTGACCACTCCAGAATTAATCCACTATTAATTCGGGAGTACCCACACCCCATGGTCGATGTCTAGCCACAAGCCCATGAGGCCCAACTTCAGGTGAATTGACTTTAGTGAACCTTAAACCTCTTATAAGTACCATGTACATACGGTCCCTCTAACGACTAATTTCCCGATCGAGACCTAGGGTGTGTGAATTGGTCGGCACCTCTAATCATCTCGATTCTGTACTTTCTAATTCAGGATAATACTTCCAGTGTGACTGCTAAATCTGGAAACCCCTTTCCAAATCCGTCACTGACCATGGCCATGGATTTCTCGGAATGTATAATCGAAGAATGTACAGGAAATTCCCTCATCCATTACAATGAGTCGGTAGATCCTATATTGATGCTAACCATCCGCGCATACGACTATACATACCCAACGTAGGCGCACAATGGACAGGCTATGTGCCCGGCTCCTAAATCAAAGTATGCACACCCGTATACCGAATTCGCCCTAGCACCTCAAGTCTAAGGACTAAATCGTACACTGTTATAAGTCTTGAGAGACATCCCACCACCGATATGCTTTTTAAGCACTTCCACAATGGGTCTCTCTGTTCGGGTCGTTCGATGCGTCCGATCCCCTATCGAACCACCTAGTCATATGCACTGACATTAATAATGTCTTGTTCATGAAACGACAACAAATTCACTCTTAGTGAATCATGCATAATCCTACAAGTCTTAACGATTCATTCGATACCCCGTCTCGATATGAATCTATGACTTGGAACATTTTTGAGATCACGACCTTTGAGACTGTTTCATGATTAATCGCACCCAATACTGAAGTGAATAATCCCGTAGTCATGAGTGATCTCAGGGTTTCAACCAATCGCTTAAATGTGTTCGCGAAAGATGAAGATGGCCATTTGTTTATATTATGAATTCTCAATAAAATAAACAGTTCGTATTAATTGATAAATCAAAGATTCTGTCAAGATAAAATAATGTTCCTATTACAAGCTATTTTGTTGGCTTGCAGGGCACTATCCTATCAATATTACATAAGATAAAGTTGACCATTGAATAAAAATGCATTTATTAATCTAAATTGAATAGTTCCTCATTAATTACAATTAATGCTAGCCATACAGCTGGCTTGCAGGACACTATTTCTATCAATCAGACCTAACTCAAGTCACATCTTTTTAGAGTCCGACCCGCACCCTCAGATACTCGTGTGGCATAATGAGCTTCGAGTCGTTGTCATCAAAGTAATCGAAAGCTAATAACAAACTGCCAGCCTGGCAGTGGTTGATTTCGGGGCATCCTGTAGATATTGAAGCTTCCGTTACCTTCAATGGAGACGCGGGGGTTCATTCTCCATTTGTTGAGTTATCATCCGAGTCATCTACCATGCACCAGACTTCACATTCTCGGAGCTCCGATGACCCGTTTACAGTTCCTTGACCCTAGTTGTAACCATAACTTCCCAAATAGCGTTCACTGCGACTGGTGGTCAATTTTCAAACTTTGACCAATCATTAATTGATGATCAACAAAAAAATATTTAATAGATTTGATTTAATTAATATCCAGCGAAAAATTGGAAAGAAAATAAATTCTTAAAATTGAGTGAATGTTTACGGACGTAAGTGTAAGAATAATAATGGGGTAATAACACGGAACAGTGGTGGAGCCAGATGGGGTGCGGGTGCCTCCACCAAGCTCCACTAATAACAATTACCCTAACATGATTTAGGCGTTGTTACTCTTCTGACCTTTTAATTTGTAATAACAAATGAAACTTCATATATATATATATATGTATATATTATTTTTTATTATTACGAGCATGGTGTCACGACCTGACATTTTGTTGGGGGAAAAATTGTGCGACACAGAGACCCGATGGACGGGACATACCTACCTAATCGAAAAAATTGCGGGACCAAGGAACCAAGGGTGAGGTTTCGTATGAATGGGATACCGCTCAGGGGAGCATTGATGTGGCCCGGGGAGAGGACATTGGCAGTCAGGCAGGGGGGCCGGGCTGGCCAAGCAGCTGGGACGGACGGCCAAGCAGGTGGCATGGTCGGCCTAGGACGAGGCAGGCGCTGCAAGCGCACGACACGGTAGCCGGGAGGGCGGCCCAATCAATTAGGCAAGGTTACGGAAGGGTCCAAAAAGTTCTACATGGGTCCGAATCATTCCGGAGGGATCTAAGAGGTTTCGGATGATTCTGGAAGGGTCTACAAGGTTCGAGAAGGGTCCGGAATGTTCTACAGCATTCTAGAACACTTTGGAAGAATGTAGAAATCTCTAGAAGGTTGGAGAATTTTATAGAATGATGAAGAAACATTTAGAAGATTTTTAGAACCTTGGGGATGGTTCTAGAACAATGTAGATACTTAGTAGTATGTAGTAGGATATTGTAGAATATTCTAGAGAGTTAGTCATTTCCGTTATATTGGAATAATCTTGGACATCCATTAGGGATGCCAACTTGTATATAAAAGAGCTCTCATTTCATTTGTAGGGGGACCAATAACATCTAAGAAGTTGTAATTCATCCATGTAATAATATAAGTATTCTTCCAACTCTGGTGTGCTACTTTATGTTATCAACTAACCTCATTCACAATACCTTCTTCGGGACGAGAGTGAGGCTGACTTAGCCAATTCCGACAGAGGGATGGGAACTATTGCAGGGGGCTTTTCGTGGCTAAGTGCCGCATGAAATGCTTTGGAAAAGTTAACCCCGTGACAATAGACTATTCTATAAATTGTTGTTCATATTGTAATTTCAAATAAATTAAGATAAAATTCAACCCAAATTCAAATGAAATTCAACCCACGCAAATATGGAATCGACTAACTATATATATACCCACCCCTACCTTTCAAGGTGATTCCATTCTAGTCTATTTATAGGAACTAAAATAAAGTAGAAACTAATATAATATAATAAGATCAGTGCTACATAGAACTATAATAAAGTAATAAGAACTAGAATAAAATAATTAGATCGTTTAACCTCTATTTTAATAACTAGAATAAAATGAGAAATCGTTAACCTCCATATTCTTAATTAGAAAGGGATATCCCAAGGCTCTATTTCTTCCTCATCTTTAGCAGAATCCTTCCCTTTCACTTCCTTCATTTCAGCAGAATCAGAATCCTTCCCTTTCACTTCTTTTTCCTTTCTTTCCCACCCTTCACCTCCTCTTTATCATCTTTAATTCTGTGCGGCAGTCTGTCTCTAATTTGCTCCACAGTTTCTTGTAGGTTGTCAATTCTGTAGGAATTAAATTGAGCTTGTGTGCCAAAAACCAAATAGAAGTTTCAGCTACTACACATTGTTAGGTACTACTTTTTCTTTATTAGTTTTTAACTAACTCTGTCATGATATGTTTTCATATTATTTACAATATATTCTTCTTTCTTGGAGTTAAGACTAGCTAGAATGACTTGTTAGAATTTTTTCTGAATTAGTTAACATTACATAGAATTGTATTTCCATCTATCACTTTGTTGTAATGAAAACAAATCAGTTTATTGGAAAAAGTTAGGGAGAATTGATTTTTTTCTATCTCTTGTACTATAATGTAATAATCTTATACTACTTAAAATTGATTTGATGATAACAATGTTTAGTTGATCTTATTTGCATGTCAAACAATATGAGCTTGGAACATGCAACATGAAACTTTGTCAAGTCATTTGTTTATCTCATATTTTGTTATTGATACATTCTCCCTGGGGTATTTTGTGGTAGGAGTTGCAATTTTGTCCAAGAATTCATTTATATTATTTTGACGCTTTCTAGCATACTTCTAAAATGGTATTAATCTGTCTTATTTCAATTATATCTAGCTAGTGTATATTTTTTTTAATAATTTTACATTTGTTTATTTCATTATATCTTTATATTCCTATATTAAACTTGTTTAATCAATTGTGTATATATTATATAAGAATATAAGTTCCAAAGCAGGTTTTGATAAATAAAATATAATTGAAACTATATCGAGTTATCATATTACAATATTTGCAACTAATTAGAATAATTAAATAAAAATAGAAAAAAAATATATTTGTAACGACTTCTATTGTGATATTTACTAATAGTAACCATTTTTTTTAATATATTAATTGTTGTTAAATTTACCTATTGGTAACGAATGCACTTTAAACGACAAAGTTCACTAGTTTTGGTGACCAAAACAATAGTTACCAGTAGATAGGATTTGTAACAAATTTGTTTTTGTTACAAATACTATGGTAACGAACCTATTTATTTTGTTACCAAAACTATTTGTGACAAACTTTAAAGCACCAACTTTGTAACGAAATACTTTCGTTACAAAAACCTATGGTAAAAAAAAATGAACTTTTTGTAACTATTTTCTTCGTTACTTAAAGTGCAATTTCTTGTAGTGATTAAATGTAATAAGAATCACTACGAATTGGTAATAGGAAATATTATAGAAATATAATTGGAAAATTAACATGCTTGAATTGTCCAACTACAATGTTGCCTTGTGATATATATACACTAGGGCAGTCGCACCGCGCAAGGCGCGGTGCTGGTGCCCATTATTAAAGCATGTTTATGAGCTATTTTTTCCTATTCTTAGATTTAATGACATAGTTCTCATTAGGTAATTAAAAGTACATTATTCATAGTAGTAAATTATATATAGTAGACACCTATTTTTTCTAGAAGTGTAAAGTACATAGATAATTTGTTCTTCCTTATCTATCTAAAAAGATATTCACATCTGATCTGCTTATATGTCTTCTCCTAGTATGACATATATCTGTTGTTTTAGTTCTTCTAAGAGAGGATAATTTGTAATGTCTTGCAATACTGCAAATAATTTGTTTTACTTTAAATTCGTCAACTATTAATAAACTGCTCGAACTTCTAACATCTGTAAAGCCAAAACCAATTCTAAAATCACTCACACTCGAACATGAAGTATTCTTGAATCCATAAATTTAATTGCACTACAAGACATTTAAGTATTCATAACTTGTTAATGTTGTCAAAATTTTGACGCCATTTGTTATTTGGCAGTTTTAGAACACATACGATTAATCTCATATTGTTTTAGCAGTCTTAGAACATACTTATAAACGTGAATATAGAGATTCTGTAATACCAACTAATAAAAAGGGCATTACATTCAGCTTTTAAAATCGTTACTTCTTTCCTTTTACAAAATTAAGAAATGATATAGTCAATTTACAGCCCTGTTCCTTACCACCTCGTCCACCAAAAGCTTCATCAATGAGCATATTGGTAAGGTAAAATCTAAAGCCCTGTTCTCACCACCTCGTCCACCAAAAGCTTCCTCCAATAACTCGCCGATCATTTAGAGACCGACACGCTGCACCGGAAAGCCAATATATAAAGTTAGTCAAAAAATCAGAAAGTTTTACATACGAATAAAAATAAACAAACCAAGAACTGAATTTTCAAACTCTTTTATGTATAGTGAGTGAAATTTCAAATTACCTTCATTGTTTGAAAGTCTAATCACACACTAAAAATTTCATCTCATTCACCCATCTTGATTACCTAATAAGTAACGTTATAATACCACAACTGTATTCAAGCAAATTCAATGACAAAAAACAGTTATGAAAACAAAATCTAAAATTAAATATGGAAGGAAGGGATACAAGCTTACGGCACAAGATGGTGACGCCATCTAGTTCATGGGCTCGGGCTTTGGTTCAGATCTCCCCTTACACCTTCTCCGCCATCGGTATCGCCATCTCCATCGGCGTTTCTGTACTCGGCGCCGCCTGGGGGATATATATTACCGGGAGTAGTTTAATTGGTGCTGCCATTAAAGCTACTCGCATTACTTCCAAAAACCTAATTAGTGTAATTTTCTGTGAGGCTGTTGCCATATATGGAGTCATCGTGGCCATCATTCTTCAAACAAAGCTGGAGAGTGTGCCAACTTCAAAGATGTATGATCCAGAATTCCTCAGAGCAGGCTATGCCATATTTGCATCTGGAATAATCGTGGGCTTTGCTAACCTCGTCTGCGGGCTATGTGTTGGGATCATTGGAAGCAGCTGTGCGTTATCTGATGCACAAAACTCATCACTTTTTGTGAAGATTCTTGTTATTGAAATATTTGGCAGTGCACTTGGACTCTTTGGTGTTATTGTTGGCATTATCATGTCCGCTCAAGCAACATGGCCAAATAGGGCTTGATTTGTTTATTTTTCCCATGAATTTTACATCTCATGTTTGTAATGTTTTATTATTATCTTCTCTTTTCTTGGGTAGTTCGCTGGAATTCTATTTTTCATTTTTGTGGCATCCACTCCACCTCAAATCGATGAAACTTGACACAGAAACGAGTGAGTGTAAACTCAAGTCATATAACGTTTTTGGTTGTGTGTAATATACTTTAAATAAAATAAAAAAAAAATCTAAAATTAAATATCACCCATGATGGCAATTTAATTTTTATTTATTTCAGCTGTATTGTACAATAATTGAGTGTTTGAGCATATACAGTACATTAAAATTCAATTTTTGTTAGGTATTCTTCATGAAAAGGTGTTGTTTCAGGCATGGGCTCATTACTTGGTTCTTTGCTTCTTTATCATTCATTACTTGCACTAATTTTCATCAAGCCTAAGTGCTGGCCCAAAACCAATTCCAATTTTTATTATCAAGGAAATGCGAAGTAAACGTTAAGTTACTAAATTAATTGTTATATGCATCATGATCCATCCTTATGTGTACAAAGTACAATAAGGTTTTACAAATGTATAACTATAAGGGTGCATGACACTACAAGTTGTTTCCCTGGTGAACTCGATCATATTTAGAAGCAAAAATATCTTGGGAGTAAAACTGGAAATTTAAAAAAACAATGCAGCCAATTAATCTTCAATTGTAATTTAGTAAATACACAGAAAAGCATAGGGCCAGTGTAACATAGAAGTGACATAGTGTAGTTCGTTATTAAAACACAAATCCTCTAATGACATGGTAACTTGGCATGCATCAGCATCAGTAGAGAAAGTATTGGAACTAACCCTCTATGAATGCTTCCTTTCACTATTGCCATTTGCAAATATACATCTCCAATGGGAATGTCGGACCAGTGAAAATGAATCCTTCCACCACCACCACCACCTCCAACACTCAGGCTACCATGACCTCCAACACTTGATAAACTGCCAGATTCACTGAGATCTAAAGAATGCAAAAATAACAAAATAGTACCACCATATCCATCCCAGTACCAACATTCACATTATCAGTGGAGGCATTCTTGTTTTGGATGCTCCCTCTAAAGTTGTCTCCATCAGCCCTAACAGAACCTTCAATGTATAAAATTTGTAGGGGATGCTCTGAAGAACCCAACACTGCATGGAATGGGAAAATGAATAATTGCAATCGAAGGAAAGAGTTTCTGACAACATATTCACTAAAACAAAGGCATTCGTTGGGCTTAACATACTTCTCAAATTAATAAATTTTCTGACATTTAAGAGGCAGGAATATATGTTAATTCGACAATAGATATCTAAGAATCATACCCATACTGGAGGAGTTCTACACAAAATAGTAGAAGCACAATGTAAACGCCAACAAAATCTAATACTGATATTCACTCTTAAGCTTCGAAAGGATGCATAATAGTAATGACAATAGATGTGATTCCTTAACTCCTAATGGGTTACACTATCAAAAAGATATCAAAACAGTTAAGTTAAAAAAAATTAATTATAACCTGTCAACAGAAGAAAACCAACATAAGTGCTATGCAAAAGTAAATACTGCATTGCAAAGTATATTTGATCAGCTAAAAAAATTAGCTCACCCAGAATACCTCCACCAGCAGTTGGCATGCCCAAGCTATCATTTCCACTTCCACTGCCTAGTTCACAAGGCAAAGTAGCATCCCCGTATGATATGTCACCCTCAATGCAGCTGTCACTATAACATCCCATTCCACCTCTACCACCATGACCTCCACCACCACCAAGACCACTGCTCAATACTTTTCCTTGGCCAACACCACCCTTGCAATCTGCATAAACAACAAATCATAACTTATCCAACATATATGTAAATAATTCAATCAAATGAATGCAAAGTCTTTGGTATCTATTTTAAAATCCTGAATATAAAAAAGGAACAAAAAACAAAACAAAAGTCATTTGACAATTTTTCAAATTATAAGTTCCAAGAGAGAGAGAGAATATAGCACATCATGTAAGGATGGCTAGAAGAATTCCCATTCCAGACGTGCTTATGATTCCGGAAGACTGGATAGTGATGGTTCTGGCTCCATGAAAATGAACAACAGAGCCTTCAACAAAACCTTCAACAAGAATATCCTCGACTCGACAGATCTGAATAACAATCAGAAAATGCTTGAACAACATATACCATCAGACAACTACATACAGAATATCATAAATGCAAGAAGAAAATGTTTCAAAATACAAGCAGATGAAAGATGCAAGTTCCCATCATTGTAAACAGCAAATAGGCACCTGTAAGGTAAAGGAAAGAAAAGAATTCAGATTGCAGTCTTCAAGTTTATTTTCATTAACACTGAAACGACACCAAAGAAGCCGATAAAATAAGTTTTAATGAGCTGAATATAGAGATTCTGTAATACCAACTAATAAAAAGGGCATTACATTCAGCTTTTAAAATCGTTACTTCTTTCCTTTTACAAAATTTAGAAATGATACGGTTAATTTACTGCCCTGTTCCTCACCACCTCATCCACCAAAAGCTTCATCAATGAGCATATTGGTAAGGTAAAATCTAAAGCCCTGTTCCTCACCACCTCGTCCACCAAAAGCTTCCTCCAATAACTCGCCGATCATTCAGAGATCGACGCGCTGCACCGGAAAGCCAATATATAAAATTAGTCAAAAAATCAGAAAGTTTTATATACGAATAAAAATAAACAAACCAAGAACTAAATTTTCAAACTCTTTTATGTATAGTGAGTGAAATTTAAAATTACCTTCATTGTTTGAAAGTCTAATCACACACTAAAAATTTCATCTCATTCACCCATCTTGATTACCTAATAGGTAACGTTATAATACCACAACTGTATTCAAGCAAATTCAATGACAAAAAAAACAGCTATGAAAACAAAATCTAAAATTAAATATCACAAAATACCTAGTCCGCTTCTTTTCTCGAGCTGCAAAAGTAAACAAAAAACAACAAGCTAATCCAATGAGTTATATTATTTAAAAAAAAAAACCCACTATGAATAAGAGCATAACAAAAAATGTTCATAATATCATCATATATACAAAAAATTGAAACAGAGAAAAAATTACCTTTTCACCAAATATGAACACCTGCACAGACATCAAAAATAGCATTTAATTGAAAAATATAGTTTAGTTGTAGTATTCATACCTCAAATTCTTAATTACTAATTTGAACCCAAAAGACCACATCAACATAAAAGAATGGAAATCATTTACAGAAACCATATGAATATTTATCAGAACTAAAATAAAAGTTGAAGAACAGAAAATCTAACTACCTTATTGCAAAAAAAAAAAAAAAAAAAAAAAAAACCACTCCAGCCGCAGAAGAAAAAAAACACAATTAAACAGAAGATAATTTAGAGAGGAAAAAAACCATAACAGCACTTCGCAACACAAAAGAAAAAGTAGTAAAACAAATTCGAATTTCAATTTCTTACCTTCCTTATATTGAGCAGGTGAATGAAAGAAAAGACGAGAGAAAGAAAAATCAATATTGTTGAAGAAGGAGCCATCACTAGCTACCACAATCGCAGCACCACCACCTTTGCCGAAAACCACCAGTACCGTTCAAAATCAAAACCCAATTCCTTGAATTTCGAAACATCAAAACAATTTCTATATAGAGAAATGGGATTGATTTACCAATATTTAAAGGGAAAAGAAGCCCTAATAATTAATTGAATCTCACCTTCTCTGTTGGATTTATCATCGGATCAATTGAAGGTTAAAAAAGAAAATGAAACCAATTTGTAGCAAAGAGATAAAGGTCAAATTGACAAGACAGGTGGGTCTATCTTCTTGGAGAAGATTAAATACATGAATTGAATCTGAACCCATTGAAGATTAAAAATGAATTATATTGACTTGACAGGTTGGGATTTTCATGGGGGAGGGTTTATCTGGGGAAAGAAAGAAGAGGACGTGAAAAAATAAAAGAAAAACGGACCAAAAATACGGTTGAAAGGCCCATATATATTGATGGTCGAAGGTAAGAGAAGACTAAATTAAATGAAAATGAAAATCAGCACAACACATGGTACAACATCGATCAGTTGTAGATGGCTTAAAACGATGTCGGTTTATTGATTCTATATTTGTGCGTACAATTTTAAAGAATGCACGTAATAAAATAAATATATTCGTTTTTCTATTGGGTCTACATCTTCCAATTAATTGAGAATTTGGATCATCAAATGTTTAACACAGTTGATTTCAAGTTTCATTAATTTTCTCTATGTTGTATTGCTCTAAAATTGGGCCTAAAATATGGTGTCTTTTTCAAATTAAATATTAGACACGTTAACTTTCAGCACATTGGATTTAATATACAAATTAAATATTTTTTGTTGCAATGAAATAAATCAATTTTTCAAGTGTCATGCCTCAATTAATTGGCACATTATTGAACCCCGGAATGATTTAAATTTAAATCCACATACTGCAACTTTTCGCTTATTCCCTTACTAAGTTACTGGTTACATTTTCCCTATTGTTTATGGCTTAATGCATTTTCAAATTTTTTTTAATCAATTTATGAATTTGATATAATTTTAAATAAATTGAGTTATTCGAGCTGAACATGACTCGAGTTTTAAAAAACAAATTGAAAATTTTATTATTTTGTTGAGTCAAGTTAATAAAAAAGGTCTTCGAAAAATCATCTTCCCTAGTTATTGTATTAATCTTTCAAACATGAAGTGATGTTTGTGATATTTAAGCAAAAGGTTTGAATATTAAAAATATACCTTTTTCTATTAGAATCTAAAAATTTCATTTTGAATCAGTAATATATATATATATATAGTAGTTGTACCAGCATCGTATACTCTAAATGTTAATTTAACATATTTTAGCAGATTTTTAGCAAGATGATCGGAAGCCATTGATGTACGAAGGGCGGACACAATGCAAAATGTTAGGTCGAGCTTATCTGGATCTTGTACCCCATGCGGATTACTCATGGTTAGCTTTGTTTAGAGGTTGAATAAGTCATATCATGTCCCACGAATTAATGGACACACAATAACAAATTGATTATACTTGAAGTTTTATTCATTAATTCTCTTGTAAAATGTATTAGTCCACTATTTATTTTTTCAGTTTGTTCCCTACTTTCATTTTAATTCGTCATTTGTGAATTCGAATTAAATCAAAGCAGATCATATGGGGTTTCATGAACTAATTATCAAGAGAGAAACCCAAAAAAATTCAATTCTCAGATCCTAAGTCCATGTCTCTTAGTAATCGGCGACCAGACAAAGAGTTTGGCAAAATGTCAAGTGACCCAACCTCTGACAAAGCAAGTTGTTATCAGCAAACCAAACTATCTAAACAATGGAATGAATAGTTATGGATATCAACGAGAAGACAATATAAATGTGCTAAATTCAATGCTCTACATTCATAGCTAGTGGCGGTGTTAGATCGAACCAAACTTGATTATGGTAAATTGTTGGAAGATAAGAAGGTATTGCAAAAATCTTGATTTTTTTTAATGATTGTTCTATTTATTTTTTACAGGGATGAATTTTGAAGGAAACACTTCTATTACTAAATGTACAAAAAGTTAAGAAATTAAGCATCCAATGTGTAAAGCACTATACCATAAATATTCAGAATCCAAACTTACGAGACTAACTCTCTGGATGCTTAAATTCTTAAATTTACAACCTATAGGACACACTACAATATTTGATGATACAATATGAACAATTACAATTTACAGCCTAGAGGGCACACTACAACGGACTTTAAAAAAAATCAAATTAACTACTTACCATCCACGTTCTAAAGATCACATTTATACATCAACAATTCTTTCATTTCTCACACTTAAAAACAATTTTTCATTATAACTTCCTCAAAAACCATGATAAGAATTTGGAAAAACCAACCTTGGCTACATAGCTTAAACTGTTTATTGGGTTTATGAAGATTAGCAACAATAAGAGAGAAGAGGAAAAAGGGGAAATGTAAAATAAAAAGTTAAATTTAAAAAAAAAATTCTTGATATCTAGGGCCCTCAATAAGTTTCATTTTGTTTGATCTTAATTTACTATCCCATTGTATTTTTTTTTAGAAGAATTTAATATCCCATTGTAGACATACAAGAAATATATGCATACTATGAACAAACAAGCACACTAGTTCACAACAATATATGACAGGTTATTCCTAAATAATATGAACTTCTACAATTTTAAATTTCACAATGTGCAAGAAACTGAAACTTTAAGTTTTATGCTGCAAAAGTACATGGTTAGGAAAGACTTAAAGCCATCTCCAGCCAAAGCAGTCATAGCCCCCTCATGATTGCTTGTCTCCTGTCGTGTCTAGTCAGTCATCTCCAATCGAACCAACAATTATTTCAATCTCAAACTTTCCCCACTTTCGCTTAACAATAACAATAACAATGACAACAATATTTTTAATAGTTTTTATCATTGTTAATAATATTTTTTCTTGTTAATTAAAACATTAATAGTATTTAATTCATTGAGCGACAATAATTGTACTTCACATTGAATGATTGAATGAATCCAATTTAGATGGGTCAAGTAAACATGATTTCACTACTAAAAAAAACTAAAATTACAACTGAAAATGGGTAAAAATTTGCAACCGAAAATATCGCTTGGAAAATCTCCTTTGAAATTGAGTTTGCAACCAAAATTCCAACCGTTTTTTTTTTTTGCATCAGAATTTCCAACCGACTTCAAAATCGGTTGGAAAATATTCCAACTGAAAACCATCAGTTGGAGTATCTTTCCAACCGATTATTTTTTGTTGGAAATTTTTTTCGAATGGAAATTTTCCAACCGATTATTTTCTGTTGGAATTTCTCCCCCTTTTTTTTTCCAATTTAAACCCTAAACACAATGTCAAATTTCAATAAACATAATGTAGGACCTCAGGCGCTACCACTTGCCCCAAAACCAATTGGTGTTAGGGAATGCGCATACCCTTCCCTTATAGTGCATTCACGCAAGCGCCCACGATATTCGATTGTGGCTTCACCCGCACACTTAGTTTGGGTTTCCATCCGCACACTCAGTTTGGATGCCACAGGACAATTGCTGTCACCCGTACACTTAGTTTGGGTGCCCAACAATCTCCCCCTCAGCAATTGCTCCTGCTGGGAATCGAACACGTGACCTTGGCTCTGATACCACTTGTAGGACCTCAGGCGCTACCACTTGCCCCAAAACCAATTGGTGTTAGGGAATGCGCATACCCTTCCCTTATAGTGCATTCACGCAAGCGCCCACGATATTCGATTGTGGCTCCACCCGCACACTTAGTTTGGGTCTCCATCCGCACACTCAGTTTGGATGCCACAGGACAATTGCTGTCACCCGTACACTTAGTTTGGGTGCCCAACACATAATCTAAAATCAATAAATACATTTCAATTTTCATAAAAATAATCCAAAATTCATCAACACATTTCAATTTTCATAAACACAATCCACGATCTAAATCATAAACATAATTCAAAATCCAAAAATTGTACTATCAAATAATTCTCAAGCAATAGCTACACCACTAAAACTACATATTCCAAAAATATCTTAGTACTTGAAATACAATTCAATCATCATTTTGATGATTGATTCTCTTGAGATGATGCATGATTTGGATGTTGCGAGGGCCTCTGGTGATCTATATTTGGCAATTTATAGTATTGAGGAATATTGCTCGGCTGATCAGATACCCATAAAATTGAGATTTGAAATACCTTGGGATGCCTGGCTCACGATGTGGAAAATTCCCCGAGAGACATGCCAGCTGCTTGCAAATATATCCCGGGCTGAGTAGACTGGGAGGGCTGAGACAGACCTACATTAAGGTTTATACCCATTTGTTCGAGCCTAGGTAATACAACATTGAATAAGCTTTGAAATTGTGCCAACTGGACGAAAAATATGTTCATTTGAGATAAATATTGGTCCGCTCGTTGTGCTTCCGCATCCCTTTGCCTCATATATTGACGTATTTGCTCTTCCTGGGCTGCGCCCTTAGCCCTCTGTTCTTCCAGCTCTGTTTCTAATATGTTTTTTCTTTCGAGTTGCTTTCAATCATACTCTCAACACATAATGGAGAACCAAATTTCAACATGTGTAAGAAATTAAGACCAGTATAGATTCATAATTCAAAATTTTCGTTTGTGTATCGTTCATCAAATGGTTCAAGAAGTAGATGACTGACTTGTTATATTAATGAATTTTGTAAAGTAGTTTTATCTGTTTGTGAGCATATATCATTAAAGTAACTATGAAAGTGAAAATAGCCAGCTCAAAGGTCTTTAATCCTTTCTACTAAAATTTTATCTTCATATTTCTGGTTGCATCACTAAAATGAGTTTGTTTCTCCAATCTATATTAGACAATTAACTCTTGGCAACATGCCATATCTCACATGGACAAACATTCTATATGAAAATCAAATTATTCAAAATTATGTAATAAAAACATTATCCAAATTAATCCAGTCATTGTCTGTTGTCATTAACCTCAGATCAGTCAATGCTAAAGAGAACTGAGAGAAGCAAAGTTGAGGTAAAATTCAAAGAGAAGAATGAATCAATTTAAATGCATAAAAAGTTTCATCATAGCTATCATATTGATAAAATAGCAGAACAGGTCATAGAAATTGCAATCTTAGTGCTCATCATGAAAAATGTGTCAACAATGTGAAATTAACCCTTTTCAATTAAGTTACCCTAAATCAATTAATCTTTTCAAACCTAAAATAATTAAGCCCTAATTAATAAAACCCTAAATTAATTAACTAATTCCAAGGTATTACATACCTCTAAATTTGTAGAAGGTTGGGGTGGTGGTGGTGCGGTCATGGGGATGTTGCGCAGTGGTGGTGGTGCGGCCGCGCGGGGTGTTGGAAGGTTGTGGCGATGGTGCGCAATTGGTGGTGGTGCACGTGGTGTATTGCGGTGGTGGTGCGCGGGGTGTTGGTGGTGCAAGATGGAGAAGACGTGCTAGAGCTGCAATGAAGAAAGGCGTGCTAGTGGTGTTTGTGAATCCGAGAGAAATAGAGCTCGTGTTTTTTTTCTTTTATTATTATTTATTAGAGAATTGCAACCAAATTGATTTTTTAATAATGTTTTCTCTTGTTTTTTCTATTCCGTTTCATTAAGCACTAATATTGGCTCTTGTTATTTGAGATTCTAATGTAATGTAATGATTAAGTATTGGAAAAGAAAAAATATCACATCCTTCAAGTGTATTTTTTAGTTTTAATTTAAAGTTGTTAATTATCCCACATTGATTTGAAAAAAGTGTTTGAGTGGTCTTCTAGTAGTATAAATATGAAAAAGAAAATATTATATTTTTCCAAATCCTGATGAAGTCTTTTTTTTTTTAAGAAAACATTAAATCATAATTAATAAGTATTAAAAAGTTTATATATATTTTTTACACATTTAAATTAAAAATTAAAAATAAAAAAAATAAATTGGCCTAGACACTCACTGCACTGCACGCGTGCTACCAGGAGACAACTCCCCCCCTCCCCCGGATGCATGTCTGCCCTCCGTGGGGATATTCGTCCCCAGCCGACGGGGGGTTGTTGCTTGCCTCCCCCATTCGGCTGCAGATGGCCTAAACAGTACCTCCCTTGCAAAACTGAAAACACACAAACACAAAAATCACACAAAAAATTGGTGAAACTCAAAATAATAGAACAATAAACACATAAACAACATACATGTAAAAACATCACAACTAAGGAGACAAAGAGATACATGATTACTAAAGATTGCCATCATACTATCCATAAAGCACAAACAATGAAAAGGGTAGTTTTTCATCAGGCATATTAAACCCAAACTATCAATTATTACATATAAATTGAACATGAAGAGATGATCTACAGACAGGCCTTTTAAAATTGAAGCAATAATTCTCCCAATCAAATTGACTATAATATTTCAGAAAATCTATAGAGAACCCATGTAAAATGATGCAACATAGAACTCACAAGAAAACAAATGCGAAGAAACTCCACCAAACTGATTAAAAGATATTTCAATCATAATGTCCAGCACAATGTTTTTCACAAGTTTAACATGCCTTCAAAAGAGTAGGCATATTCAGTTGAAAACCTCACAACAGAAAATTAACATCTAAAGAAAAGAATTCAAATTTATTCACTAAAGCAAAACCTTCATGTAATTGACAGCTTCTTCACAATGACCATTTAACAAAGCATAAGATTTTTGTGTACAAGTGGTGGAAAATTCCAATGGTTATGTGGGCCTAATATGTTAATTTAGTGTGTATTGCTATTATAAAGTAAAGTCCATAATTATGTGGTCTAATTATGATAACTTTTGGACTATGGGTATTAAGTTTATCATGGAATAAAAGTGAAGATACCAATTTTATATTTTCTATTTGTTGAAGGGCCGAATTGAAAATAATGAAACATATACTAACCCTACAAGGTTATTATATATAAGGGGTTATGATCCCCACTTGTACACAACACAATAACAAAATATAGAGTTACATAACTCATATTCTCTGCAATCCCTTTATGCGTGAGTATTAAGGTTCTAAGGTGTGTATCAAGTGGAAGATCATAAAACCCATCATCACTAAATCATCATTAACATCAAGATTCCTGGCATGAATCAAGGTAAGTTTCCGCTGCATTAAAGTTCCAGATCTACTTTTAATCTCTTGATAATCAACATGGTTAGGCAATAAGGTTTTCGGTATTAAATCGAAGTAGATCTTATGATCATTATGTTTATGTATTCGATTTAGATCCAACAAGTGGTATCAGAGCCACCCATGTTCGATTACTTGAGATTTCAAAAAACTTATGTTTATGAAATATGAAAATCTGAATTTGGTTCTTAAGTTTAAAAGATCTAGATTATGCATATTAGGATTTTTTGCTATCTTGATCTTGTTTATAGAAAATCTAAAATTGCATGCTTTGTAGATCTGGATTATGCAAATTAGGATTTATTGCTTTCTTGATCTTGAATTAAAGATTATGTTTCATGCTTTATGTTTATGCAATTAAAGTTGTTTTATGAATTTATCATGATACCTAAAGTTAGATCTAGTAGAAATATATATTTTTTTTTAACTAGATTAACGAACTGAGTTTAGATCTCTTGTTAAAAGATTGAGAAATTCAAGTACAATTTATTTTTATATTAATTAAATTATAACAATTAAAACAAGAAAAAGGGAAATATAGGATTATGGGTTTTTTCTCTTCTTTGTCCATCAACACCACCAATCCACGTACTTCTGCACATGGCGCCGTTTCAAGCTGGCTTTAGGATTCAGTTGCAGGAAGTTTAATTAGCTTGGTCGATTAAACTTCGTTTGTTTAGATTTTGCAATTTTATTTTATGTTTATGTTGTGAGAATTGAGAAAAATCGTACTTCGCCGGATTTGTATACTTCTAATCTAGTCCATATTGATTGATTTCAAGTTTCCTTATTTTTTTTTTTCGGCATAATTCGTAAACGGGCAAAGAAGATGAAGTCTCGGGTTGTTTTCGGTTCTGGGTGGATTTAATTTTTAAATGGACTAAATTTGGGCAGGTTTTGTTAGGGGCTGTTTGGCTTCCTGAAAATTCGAAATTACTATTCTTAAGGGCCTGTTTGGCTAATAAAATATATATATATATATATATATATATATATATATATATTAAGGAAATTGTCTTGTTCGGCAATAAAATTCGAATAATTTTGATACATAATAGTGACTTTATCAGTCAGTCTGACATTCAATATAACCAATTGAAGCAACATGTCGCCAAAGTGATCTCTTTTGTGTAGATTGGCTTATTGAGAATGTTAAGATGAATTTGTGTATGTAAATTCATGCGAATATTAAACCGGCCCAGAGGAAGGATAATGTTTGGCCGAATTGCATATACACCTGTGGTGATGAATGTGTGATTATTA
Source organism: Penstemon barbatus (assembly GCA_003313485.2). NCBI lineage: Eukaryota > Viridiplantae > Streptophyta > Magnoliopsida > Lamiales > Plantaginaceae > Penstemon > Penstemon barbatus. The sequence continues at coordinate 20,011,222 of CM064883.1, read as the reverse complement.
TTAGGAGTCCATGTGGGTAATTAGTCGATCCAAAGATAGACTCTTTATTTGACAGGATTTATTTTCAACATTCGATCACTACAACAAGAGTACCACTTACAATTAATATTACTTTCCAAAGACTTGATATTAATGTTGTGCTAGGTATCTTGCTATGTATTTAATAATTATTTGAATTAATGTCTTTCATAAAGTAAATAATTATTCTATAATTATTCAATATGTGAACATGTGCCTAACTTAAAATTCGTTCTTTGTAACAGCTATAAAGTCAGATATTACTATATCTAACAATTCACTTTTTGAGAATAATGATCGCATTTCCATGCTCAATGGGAATAACTTGGGCAATAAAATAAAATCAGAAAATAATGCTGCTAAAGGTTCTTTCTTTAATTTGGTCTGTTCTGAAGTTAATTTAGCTTCAGTACCAATAAACACTTGGTGGTTAGATTCTGGTGCTACTACCCACATAAGTGTTTCTATGCTTGGTTGCCTAAGCTACCGAAAGCCAAATGATGTTGAAAGACACATCTTTGTGGGCAATGGAAAATCGGTAGAAGTAGAAGCAATAGGTCATTTTAGGTTATTGTTAGGAACTGGTCATTATTTGGATTTGAAAGACACTTTTGTCGTGCCGTCTTTTAGACGAAACTTGGTTTCTGTTTCTTTATTGGACAGATTTGGTTATCATTGTTCTTTTGGAAACAGTAAGTTCAGTCTTTCTTTAAATTCCAATATTATTGGAACTGGTTCATTAAGCATGTATGATAACCTATACTTACTTGATACTATTACTTCTTATAATGAAACCCTGCATGTGGAATCACGTGGTACTAAACGCAAATTAAATAAAGAAAATTCTTCAAAATTATGGCACAAGCGCTTAGGTCACATCTCAAAGTCTAGAATTGAGAGACTTGTGTCAGAAAATATTCTAGATTCACTCGATTTCTCGGACTTCGATATTTGTGTCGAGTGTATTAAAGGAAAACAGACCAAACAAAGAAGATTAGGTGCCAATAGATCTTCAGACGTCTTAGAGTTGATTCATACAGATATTTGTGGACCATTCCCTTCGGCTTCTTGGAATGACCAACGATATTTCATTTCATTCATAGACGATTACTCACGTTTTGGGTACCTGTATCTCATTCATGAAAAATCAGAGTCTCTGGACATGTTCAAAGCTTTTAAAGCTGAGGTTGAGAACCAACTCAACAAAGAATTAAGTCCGTCAAGTATGATCGTGGTGGTGAGTACTACGGCAGATACGATGGTTCAGGTGAACAACGTGCAGGACCATTCGCTAGATTCCTAGAGGAATGTGGAATCGTCCCACAGGACACCATGCCGGGGTCACCTAGCATGAATGGTGTAGCTGAAAGACGAAACAGAACACTTAAGGACATGGTTAGGAGTATGATCAGTCATTCTACCTTGCCAGAATCACTCTGGGGAGAAGCACTAAAGACAGCAGCTTACATTCTGAATAGAGTACCAACTAAAGCAGCCGCCAAAACACCTTATGAACTTTGGACAAGCCACAAACCTAGTCTAAAACATTTTCACATTTGGGGATGTCCTGCTGAAGCTAGGCCTTATAGGCCCAAAGAAGGAAAATTTGGACTCCAAAACAGTGAGCAGCTACTTTATTGGATACTCTGAACGATCTAGGGGCTTTAAGTTTTACAATCCCACACTAAGGTCAATTTTTGAAACGGGAAACGCAATATTTTTTTAGGATGTTGAGTTTGGGGGGAGAAATAAGGTTAGAGACATTGTCTTTGAAGAAGAATCAATTACGGAGGAGGAATCAATTATATCTCCTCCTACTACTTCTGATACTGTTCAGATTTTCATTCCTGCATTTAGTCGAGAAGCATATTTGAATCCTCAACAAGACAATGTTGATCGAACCCCAACTGAAGTTGAGATGATTGATCCTGAAGTTCAACCTCAACAACCTCAAGTTCAACCTCAACAACCTCAAGAAGAACCACCCTTAAGGAGATCCACGAGAGAGAGGAGAAATCCTATACCAGATGATTATATAGTGTTTCTCCAAGAAAATGAGGAACATAATGGATCGACGGAAAATGATCCAGTCAACTTCCGTCAAGCCATGCAAGATATTAATTCTCTCAAATGGATTGAAGCCATGAACGATGAGTACAAGTCTATGCAAGACAATCAAGTTTGGGATCTTGTCCCATTACCTGAAGGAAATAAACCAATTGGTTACAAATGGATATGTAAAACCAAGAAGGATTCACAAGGTAATGTGGAAAGATATAAAGCCCGTCTTGTAGCTAAAGGCTTTATTCAAAAGGAAGGCATCGACTATAAAGAAATTTTCTCTCCGGTATCTTCGAAAGACTCTTTTAGGATGATTATGGCTCTTGTTGCGCATTTGAATCTTGAGTTACATCAGATGGATGTTAAGACGGCGTTTCTAAATGGTGACATTGATGAAACGATCTATATGGTGCAACCGGAAAACTTTGTGTCTGGAGACCCAAAGAAGATGGTTTGCAAATTAAGAAAATCCATCAATGGACTTAAGCAGGCTTCCCGTCAATGGTACTGCAAATTTCATCAAGTAATTATCTCATTTGGTTTCGAAACAAACACTGTTGAAGATTGTGTTTACCAAAAGTTCAGTGGGAGTAAATTTGTATTTTTGGTTTTATATGTTGATGACATACTACTTGCCACAAATGATATAAATATGTTGCACGAAACCAAGAAATTTCTATCAAAGAAACTTGATATGAAATATCTTGGGGAAGCTTCTTTTGTATTAGGAATTCAGATACATCGAGACCGCACTCGAGATATTCTTGGATTATCACAAAAGAACTATATTGAAAAAGTGCTTTTAAGGTATGGCATGTTGAATTGTAAACCAGGAGACACCCCTGTTGCTAAAGGAGACAAATTTAGTCTCGATCAGTGCCCTAAAAATGAGCTTGAAGTTAAAGAAATGCAAAAGATCCCCTACGCTTCAGTAGTTGGAAGTCTGATGTATGCTCAAGTTTGTACACGTCCCGACATAGCATTTATTGTTGGGATGCTTGGTAGATACTTAAGCAACCCTGGGATGGATCATTGGAAAGCAGCCAAGAGGGTTTTAAGGTACTTGCATAGAACGAGAGATTACATGCTCACATACAGAAGATCAGATCTACTGGAAATCATTGGGTATTCTGATTCTGATTTCGTTGGATGCCAAGACACTAAAAGATCCACATCAGGCTACATTTATCTACTTGCCGGTGGAGCTATCTCCTGGAAAAGTGTCAAACATACACTAGTGACTCCTTCCACCATGGCGGCAGAATTTGTAGCTTGTTATGAGGCATCTAATCAAGGATTATGGCTGCGGAATTTTGTCACTGGGTTGCGCATTATGAGTGGAGTTGAAAGACCACTAAAATTATATTGTGATAATAATTCAGCAGTTCAATATTCTAACAACAATGGGAGTTCAACTAAGTCAAAACACATTGATATTAAGTTCCTAGTTGTGAAGGAAAGGGTACATAGTGGACATATTTCTATAGAGCATAATGGGACAAACTCCATGATTGCGGATCCGCTTACTAAGGGATTACCACCCAAAATCTTTCATGAGCATACTGCTCACATGGGTGTAATATTCTGTAAGGATTTCATGTTTTAGTGGGAGTTTGTAGTTTAGTTGCTTTATACATGGTAATTTTGGATCCATTATTATATTTGGATATTTCTGCAGAAATAAAGTTTTCAGCTTTTTGCACTCTGTACGATTATGTTAAGTTTGATCTCAATAAAGATTAAGGAGGATCAGTTGAAAATAGGCATGTTTAAGATCATATTACATGTAATTTTCATGCTACGCTCCATGATAGATCTATGTCATTTGGTTTTGTTGGTATATGTGATTAATGATGGGTTTAGTTACGCTATCTGTGACGAAAGCTCCTTTAGTCCTTTGCCGACTAAATCAATGGACGGGATTGTTTGGAATACCTAAGGAAATAATAGCAAATTTTGAGCTCATAAGGATAAACACATGTATCTGATAACATATGTGGCCCAAGTGGGAGATTGTTGGAAAATTCCAATGGTTATGTGGGCCTAATATGTTAATTTAGTGTGTATTGCTATTATAAAGTAAAGTCCATAATTATGTGGTCTAATTATGATAACTTTTGGACTATGGGTATTAAGTTTATCATGGAATAAAAGTGTAGATACCAATTTTATATTTTCAATTTGATGAAGGGCCGAATTGAAAATAATGAAACATATACTAACCCTACTAGGTTATTATATATAAGGGGTTATGATCCCCACTTGTACACAACACAATAACAAAATATAGAGTTACATAACTCATATTCTCTGCAATCTCTTTATGCGTGAGTATTAAGGTTCTAAGGTGTGTATCAAGTGGAAGATCATAAAACCCATCACCACTAAATCATCATTAACATCAAGATTGCTGGCATGAATCAAGGTAAGTTTCCGCTGCATTAAAGTTCCAGATCTACTTTTAATCTCTTGATAATCGACATGGTTAGGCAACAAGGTTTTCGGTATTAAATCGAAGTAGATCTTATGATCATTATGTTTATGTATTCGATTTAGATCCAACAACAAGTACTCTCTCAAATGGAATCACTACCACAATATGTATTAGCATTACCAGAAGTTAAAAGTGTGTCGCTGACTGACAAAACATCATAAGGTGTCCGCATAACATAATAAATGCAAGTTAAGATATTCAAGTAACTTAACAATCTCCCTGAGGATCTCAAGAATATGCATTATGAATATCGATTGGGGTGTGGAATTTACAAATTGAATATGACAAAACACCCCAATAAATACAAAGAAATACTGGAAACATAATGAATGTATCTCTAGAGTGCCACTTGTTTAAAATATTGCATCTATATGAATTGAATGGAAAAGGTTGGATCTATATGATTTGATGCAATATTACTCACATAGTAGATTAAAATCAAATATTTAAACATTGAAGTGATAGAGACCTTAAAATATACTAGTAAAGTATAAGCACATCAAGATATCAAAATTTTGAATTGAAATCACAAACAACACTTTGGCCTATTAAATCAATAAAAATGCTCAAAAGAAGCCAATAAAATAAGATCCAATGCTTACGCAGATAAACTCATGTTGGTTTAGCAACGATTTCCCAAAAATAGGTATATACATGGTAGACATAATAGATATATGCATACTACAAAGAAACAAGCACAGTAATTCACAGCAATATATGAAAGGTTATTCCTAAATAATATGAATTACTACATTTTTTAATTTCACAATGTGCAAGAAACTGAAACTTCAAATTTTGTCTTGAAAATTACACGTATTCAAAAAAATGGAAATCTATGAAGATGGATGCTAAAGTCTGTATCTTGCTCCGAAAATTCTGGATTTGGGAGTGGAATTCCGAAGCTTGTGCAAGCGAGACGTGTGTGGGTGGCAAGGGAGACGGGGTGGGTAGGTAAAGGAGTTAGTTTTTTTTATTTTTCATTTGTGTAAATATTGAAAATAATTAAGGGCATTTCAGACATTTGACAAGTTTCGTGTCAAAGGGGTGTCTTTGTATTATTTGTAACAAAAGGGTAAGTTCCTGTAATTATGGTTATAGCTAGGGGTTAAATTTTCTTTTTAGAAATCTTTATTTTTATGTCAAAAAAAGTAGTAATAGAGAATAAGTAGTGTCAAATCATTAATTTATGTGAAAATGTATTTTTGAGAAAAATAATTTTACATTTAGTAGAGATAATATTGTTTTGAGACATCCAAAAAAGGAAACATAAAGGTGGTGTTTGCAAACACTTTTTTAAAGCACTTTTCAGCTTTTTTTCTTAAAAAAAGCACTTTTATATATAGTGTTTTGAACAAGGAGGTCCTTACATGCTTTTTTAAGCGGTGGCAATTTTGTAATTAAAAAAACAATTTTTAGTCAATTTTACTCTTGTCATATTCATATAATTCCACAAATACCAACATATATACATCCAAATAAAATTCAGATATACATTTTCAACCCCTAACCCGTATCCCCCTCCATTGTCCACGGACTAGTCAAAAGAAATTGGGTGGTTTTCAACATCCTCCTTCCTTGCACTTCATCATAGGTAGAAATTGGGTGAATTTATCTAGCCTTTTAGATTTAAATATCTGATTTTTTCACCAACCCCATATCTTAATTTTTTTTTTATATTTGCAACTTCTTTTACTTTATGGATTCTTGCACTCATTTTCTTGCTCTATTGAAAATGAATTACGGTTTTGTTCTTGTCAAAATTTGAATGGCTAAAAGAAACTTTCCCAATATTACTCTATATAAGCTTGCATATAATTTCCATCGTTTAATTGTGAATTTGTGACCAAATTGTACTTGAATATTTCAAATATTTTTACTGGGCTTTGTTGGTATTGGAATAGGAACATTTATGAACAGTTGGTACTGGAATAGGTTCAGTTGGTACTATTGTTATATTTATTTGTTGGATAAGGGTAAAATAGACACTTCAAAAGATATTATAATAAACAAAATAACTATAGTTATATGATTTTATAAATTTGCAAACACTAAATTAAATGCTTTAAACTGCTTTTTAATGTAATTTGCAAACATCCCCGGATTTTTTCAAAAAGTACTTTTTCTACTTTTAGCAAAATACATGTTTCTTCTTCCGGAGAAGCATTTGCAAACACCGCCGTTCCACCCCGCCCCGGCCCCTCTCCATCTCCAACCGTTTTCCCATCCCAGCCCGACCCCGCCCCGAGCCCGCAAGGTGCCATTGGAAATGGCCTTATAAGTTGATCTGCATTTGTGTACGGGACTTGAGCTACTGCATGAATCTTTGCTTGTAAGAAGATTTTTTTCATGACTCGTTTTTAGATGATGGCGAAGTTCTTCAATCTGCACTTTTTATATTTCTTTTTTAAAAAAAAAAAAAAAAAAACTAAACTATATATAAATTATAAACTCATTAAATTGACAGTTAGCCATATGACCATGATTTAGCCAAATGACAATCATTAATTATCAAAATAATATATTTCAATTTCTACTTCAGTGATGCTTTCGATCATTTTTCAAATTGCATTTTCACGTAGTGCTTCATTTTGTTGTCCAACCTTTTTTTCCTATGTACAAAGTAGTTGAAGTTAATAAATAATCAATTCAATATATATTAGTTAAATTGTAAAAATAACTCTTGTCTCTCCCCACCTGATCCGTCATTTTATTTTTATTCGAAAAATTCCCCTTGAGTTCTTTTTTTATTAATTAATTAATAATCCCATTTGAATTTTTTTCATAAGTCAGGGAGGTTATTTGTCAACTTTTTAATTGAACATTGGGCTTATTATCAATTTTCAAAGTTAACAGGTGATTTTATTGATTTTTAACGTTAATATGGGTGTTTTTGCAGTTTTTGTGGGGTATAATTATTATTTATACTACTAAATATATAATTCGACATGGAAGAGGGATTTTTGCTAATAAGAAAATAGCGAACATTTTCCTGCATAAGGGTTTTTCATTAAATAATTTATAATCTCGTAAAATTTACCTGTAATATCGATATCTTTAACTCTCCCAAAAGTATTTTCTCCTGCAATTCATAATAATCAAAATAATTAATTCAAGGATGTCGAAATAAAATCTTTAATGGAGAATCAGAGTTTTAAAGAAAAATAAAATTACTTTTTGTACATTTCACATAAAATTTAAATGAAGACACGCACACATCCACACTCATTAATTTTAGTATTTTACCTTTCTGTCCTTAACAGATGATATTCCTTCATTAATTTGTTGCTCTAAATTGTGCAACTCATTATAAGTCAAGCCGTTATCATAATTGACTTCCACATGTTCTAAATTTTCATCATTATCATCCAAAATAAAATGAGAAAAGTTAGACGTACCGGTGCATTAACTGAAGTTTTTCAAGTTCATCCTTCAGGGCTTTTACCTCAACCGTTGACCCTTGCTTAAGAAACTATGGGTCTATTTGGATGGTTTTGGCTCGGTTTCGCGGATTTCGGTTTAAAAAAATTGGTTTTGATGGTTTCGATGAAACCTTTGAGACTTCATTTGGATGAGTTTTGGCTCTTGGGTTTTGTGCTATGAATAAGTTGAAACCCCACTTGGATTGAATTTGGATGTTGGGGTTTAGGGGTAAAAGTAGGTGATAGATGTCAAATCAATGTATTTTTTAGTGAGTTTTGGGGGAAAAAATAGGTGGTATGTGTCAAATCAATGTTTTATAGGTTTAAAAAGTTTAAGTGTGAGTTTCTGAATAAGTTTTTTATGATTTTATGGATTTGACGAAAACTCATTTGAAATGGTTTTGGCTCGGTCTCGCGAGACCCGTGAAGCCCGACCAAAACCCATCCACAGTCCACACACAGCCTATGAAAGAAAATGGAAATATCATGTTAATTATATTAATAACATACAAGCACAAATATTTTATTTCAACCCCTTCAGTTTTATTTTTCTAAATAAGAGAAAATATGATTGGTTATATTATCATTTTAATTTTGGCGTAAGCAATTTCTATTAAAATCAAAACATTGGAATTTTCAAAAGGTAAAATTGCAAATATCGTTCCAAATTAATCTATGATTTTGGATTTTTGTACCAAACTATTCAACTTGGGGAATTTAGTTCCATAATTTAATATTTTTTGGAATATCGTTCCACAGTTAATTATAAGATTGAAATTGCGCATTTGCCGTTAAATTATCACATGGCTGATTACGTGGCATGACGTGGTAAATTTTAAAATGAATAATTATATAATATTGCAGAGTTCGTCCCAAACTAACTACACGATTGAACCGTCATTTTCATTAAATTAGAAATTTAATATTGGGACTAAATTCATACAAAATGGTAAATCATGGAATGAAATTCGGCGAGTTGATATAGTTTGAAATTCGGCGAGTTGATATAGTTTGGAACGATATTTCAAACAAAACTTAAATTGCATGATGAAATTCGGTGAAGTAATATAATTTAGGATGAAAATCTAAAATCACTAATTAATTTTGAACATTTTTTGCAATTTTACCTTTTCAAAATACTCCTACTTTTCTTATTCAAAAACTCAAATGTTGGTCATAGAAGGGCAAGAAGGTAAATGCATTGCTCAATCATAGTAAGAATTAAATCTCCCTCAGTCCTTTTTCATTAATAGGTCAAATTATCAACAACAAAGTCGACGGTGAATTCTGAAAGATCAGTAATGGGTATATGTACTAAAAGCTAACTTAATTAAAGCATGAACCACATAGTTATTCTCTCTAAATGTATGAAAATACTTAAAAGAATGAAAATTACTAGATAATCGAGAAATCTCTTGAAAAATAGACCCGAAGTAGCTTGAATAGGTAGAAGGATTGCTAATAGTTTCCATTCGGTCTACTAAATTGTTGGAGCAATGTTATTGTCGAGGGTGATTGTAACTCCCGCTCCATTTATTATCTGGCTTGAATACTGATTTTTTATCAAATGACATTCTTTATCTCAATCACTAATTTTAATATTATTTTAGGAACCAAACAATATCTAATAAACTTAATTTAAGTAAAATTAGTGATTTATTTACGAAACCGAACATCACATTTTTTTTTTGGGCACTAGCTAGTTTTGCTCTATGGAATGTCGATGAAAAAAAAAAAAACATGTACAAGTACAACATTATGTATAAATACATGGGCCATGCCCATAAATCAATTTGAAATGGACTAGTTACGTTTGCAGGTTTAGCACTTTAATCCAGTCTATTTTGGAAACTACACGCTGTAATGTCTTTTTTCTTGGTTTGGGGAGGTGGGGGGGTCTTTAATGCATTTTTTAAATAATTAAATGTCAATTTTTATTTTTTACCCGCCAAGGATCTCCTTTCTCATTAGCGTGTACCACTTGGTATTCCTTTCATAATAAATTGACATGTGTCAAATTAATTAATGTACAATTACATAGGATTATTTTCATTTTCACCCATCTTCTTCATCGTTTCCATCCAAATCCTTTTTACCATCTTATTCACCAGGCTTTATCCCACTTTGCACCCTGGAAATGCATCATTTTGGCACTTTGCACCCTCGAAAAAATCAATCCCACTTTGCACCCTGAAAACATACTCTGCCTTCCACTTTGCACCCTAGACCCATTTTTGGCCAAAAAATAGGAGGAGCAAGGGGCAATTTCGTAATTTTCAACTATTGTCAATAAAAATAATACAATAATTTCACATTATATCTGTCAAAATACCTCTTGTGCTTTGTCTAACTATCAAAAACCCCATTATGTCATTTTAATTAGCAGAATCCCTCTGTATTTATTTTTCATTAACAAAAAAACACCTCCCAAGTAGAAATGACAATTATGCACCCATCACAATTAACCTAAAAAAATTTCAGTAACCCCTATTAACTTCGAAAATTGGCATTAACCACATATTCACTTAAAAATTTGACAAAAATCTACTTATGATTTATTAAGAATTGGTTTTTTTCTAATAAAAAATGAACACGGGTCAGAGAATTTTTGCAATTCATGCTTAATAATCAATTGGAAAAAAAATTCTCTGATAATCAGTTAAAAAATTCTTGACTGATTAATCATGCTTAATAATCATTAATTATCTATATAGTCAGTAATTCTCTGACCCGTGTTAAATTCTAAAACTTCGTTTAACTGATTAATAATTCTAATAAACCCATGTTAAAAATTCTCTGACCCGTGTAAAATTCTAATAACTTCATTTTAACTTCAGTATAATAATTAATGATTATTAAGCATGATTAATCAGTCAAGAATTTTTTAATTGATTATCAGAGAATCTTTTTTCCAATTGATTATTAAGCATGAATTGCAAAAATTCTCTGACCCGTGTTATATTTTTTATTAGAAAAAAACCAATTCTTAATAAATCATAATGAGATTTTTGTCAAAATTTTAAGTGAATATGTAGTTAATGCCAATTTTCGAAGTTAATACGGATAACTGAATTATTTTTAGGTTAATTGTGATGGGTGCATAATTGTCATTTCTACTTGGGAGGTGTTTTTTTGCTAATAAAAAATAAATACAGAGGGATTTTGCTAATTAAAATAACAAAAGGAGGTTTTTGATAGTTAGACAAAGCACAAGGGGTATTTTGGCAGATATAATGTGAAATTATTGTATTATTTTTATTGACAATAATTGAAAATTACGAAATTGCCCCTTGCTCCTCCTTTTTTTGGCCAAAAATTGGTCTAGGGTGCAAAGTGGAAGATAGGATATGTTTTCAGGGTGCAAAGTGGGATTGATTTTTTTCGAGGGTGCAAAGTGCCAAAATGATGCATTTCCAGGGTGCAAAGTGGGATAAAGCCTTATTCACCATTTCTATTTCGAACATAATTAAACAAGTGATCTTCATTGTTATAACCACAATTATTGCGTTAGATTCTTTTGTTTCAAACATTAAAGACAAAAATATGAATGAGCTTTAAGATTTTACATTTACTGATTTCTTCAAATAACATCAATTAATTCATATAATAAAATTTTACCAGAACGGAGGATTTTAATGTAAAAAAACACCAATTCGCATCCAGCTACCCATTAATTCATATTCTAAATATTTAATCAAGGAGGAGAAATCTTATTTGAAATAATAAAATAGAAAATCAATTTGCAGTAAGTTACACAATAAGATTTTTGAATGCTATGACTCAAGATAGAAGTTTCATGTATATTTAATTTATGATATTTTAGTTGCAACATATAACCAGATGGATGATGTTTAAAATTTACATAGATATGTGATAAGATTATTAGGAAAGTAATGGAGAATGGAAATGGAGATGGAGATAGATCGTGGAGACGTGAGTTGGTTTAAAAATAAAGATCATGTGTAATTTATATGAAATGTAATTGACACATATCAATCTATTATGGATGGGACACTATATGATACACACTAAACAGAAGATCCTTAGCGATTTTTACCTTATTGGTTGCGTTGTTTTCACCTAACCCATTTAAAAATTTTCATAATATATATAACTCAAATTTGGTTCGGACGAGCAAACCCAAGTACGAAAACTGTAATATAATACTATAATACGGTAAATTAGATAACAAATATGAATTAACATTTAATACATATTTTTCGGCATACAACTCCCACATCAAACTGCATTTCTAGAAATATTAGTATTTTTCATTTTTGGTCTTTTTTGCATTAATATACATGTAAATATAATTATTGGATATACAAGATTTAAGGTAGTACTATTACCTTAATCAACTAGGTAAATATTACAAAAAATGGCAAAAAATTACTAAAAACGTACGTACTTTTGAAGAAGAAACGAAGAAATTTGAAGACATAAATGATGTTGAACGATCATAGCCAGTTTTCTTTGATGTGCGCTCTTTGTGTTGGAGTCATAATCATGGTTATGATAACCGTAGCAAAAATTATGGTCAACGCCAAAAGAGCTCAATTCGAAAAGATATCCGGTTAATCTCTGCTTTCGCACCGATTCATTAACTCATCAGACAGTTCAGCTTCATCCGTATCAAATCCTCCTACAGCACATATGTTTCGGCCACTTTTTTCGTTGAATGTTATTCGATCATGTAATAAGTGCAGTTAAACATGCTTATAGGAATTTTGTCATCTATATTTGCCACATCAGTATAACCCCAAAACACCAGCCCCTATTATATATTGGTTTGAATCTTATAGTTCAACAGTTTAACTAAATTATTTAAATATATCATTTTGGATTTACAAGTTGTTTATTTCATCTATATAAAGAAATTTTTTTAATTTATTATTTATTTTTATTATAATCGTTAAATTTTATTTTTTATATTTTACGCATATAAAGTTATAAAATTTTGTTTATTGTAATTTAATATTTGCAGGGAAATAAAATATATTAGTTATCTAAATCTAGATGTTGATTGTTCGAGTGATCAGTAACTAAAACTACATATCTAAAAATATGATTCACCATCTCAAACACCGCTTATATCGAACAAACTCGAATGGATTTTTGGCATTTTGCACCCTGGAATTATAGGGTTTTGGCACTTTGCACCCTGACTTAAAAGTTTTTGCACTTTGCACCCTAGAAATATAATGTATTTGGCACTTTGCACCCTAGTGTGTGTTTTAGTGAGAAAATTCAATGATAGAAGGGTAAAATAGTTATTTTTAATTTTTATTTCACTTTGTACCTTGGCAATATAGATTTTGCACCCTTAAAATATAGAATGTTGATATTTTTGCACCCTGAAATTATAAAATATTAGCATTTTTTACCCCGATTTAAATTTTTTGGCACTCTGCACCCTAAAAATATAATTTGTATGATATTTTGCACCCTATTTTTATTTAAAAAAAAGACTCATGAATCTCGGCGATGTAGAGATAAAATGGTCATTTCTATGCATAACAATCATAAACTTGTTATCCTAATTTTATTTTTATATTAACTTATTTTAACATTTTCTCTCTGTAAAATTTAGATTAAAAAAAAGACATTGTCTTGATTATTTTCAAGTATCCTCAAAATTATTTACTTTATATAAAAAATACACGTTTACATATCTAACATATGATTATATTGCATGCTAGTTACATAATTTAGATTATCATATTAAGTCGGGGTTGAAAATGCCAGAAATTATATTTTTTGGGTGCAAAGTGCCAATATTCTATATTTCATAGTGCAAAGTGTCCAAATATATGCTTTTATGATTAATTAAAGTGCCAAAAATATTCGAAAATAACTATTATACTCTTCAATCAATTAATTTTTTCATCAAAACACACACTAGGGTGCAAAATGCCAAGTAAATTATATTTTTAGGGTGCAAAGTGCCAAAACTTTTAAGTCAGGGTGTAAAGTGCCAAAACCCTATAATTCCAGGGTGCAAAGTGCCAAAAGCCCAACTCGAATCGAGTACTGAGTAACTTCATACTTTTACATGTTTAACTTAATGACAAACTTTGTACATTTTTCCCATAAGAAAAAGTTGATGAATGAAACTACTGTTAAATGATCAGATTCAAATTAGATCTAACTGATTATTTATCTAAAGTATATTTATGGAATCAGATCCGACTGATATTTTGAAATTTATACACATATCCAAATCTATTGTATACTCAAATTTGCTTGGACTTGGATCAAAATTTGAATCTAGTAAAAGATAACGTATATTACATAATGCATGAGTTAAGGCGAACACTAATTGATACTTAACATTAATTCACTCCCATTTTTATAGTTAATCAAATTTAGAATGTTCACTTAATAAAGAAAGCATTGGTGTAATTATGCTGAAAAATTGCAATCCCAATATTTGTTCTTTTCTCTATTAATGGAAAAAAATCTTAATCACTTGTAATTGTAAATAAATATGAATTTTGCATTTGCGTAAAATCCGAACCGGAAAGACATAAATCTCGTAATTGATGAAAGCCCAGACTCCAAGCCCAATTCCAAAGCCCACAGCTCCACCAAACCAAATCAACGGTTGTCAATCATTTGCTTGGAAAACCAACGGTGTAGATCACTCCTAGTCCCCACATATTTGAATTCAAATTAACAGAAGTAACGTTACGATTCCGGAGCCTTAGGTTCGGATATTCCGAACCTAGTAAAAAGATTTTGCAGCATAATAAAACTTGCATTCAGTCTTCACTAAACTGAAATGAAATTACAACTTTAATTACAAAACCCAATTTCAGTCTTTCGTTTCTCTCTCTAATATTTAGGGAAAATTTGGGGATTTGTTTTATTTCTATGTAATCAAAGCTCGATTGTGGAAATTAATCTTCGGAGTATGTTTTTGGATTGTTCTTGATGATTGATTAAATATTTACCTTTTATATGCATATCAGTATATTTATACTACAAATTTTTAAGTTTGTGATTGAATAGATATGCGTAATTATGATTTCTGAATGAAAAAGATTAATGGTTATTTTTTTCTTTCAAGATTGCAGTTTTAATGGAGAATTTAACAGGAGGGAGAGTTGATGAGTTCAATTTGGCTTCAAGAAGGGCTGAAGAAGCTGGTACGATTTTCGTCATTTCTTTAATAGTGTTACTGAATTAGTTTTTAATTTTTGGCAATGTTGCTGAAATGATGCATTTATAAGAACTCAATTGATGTTTTTCCAACACTGTTTATGTTTTGTTTTCTGATTTTTTTTATTATTTCGTTCAATATTTTTATGATTGTTTAATATCATGTTTTGGATGGCTATTGATTCTTGGTAAAATGAGGACTCCACTTTCTATATGGAAATAGTTGTTGTATGTTTCGGTTTGATTTTTCTCGAATTTTATTTTTGTTATCTTTTAGATTTTGAAGGCATGATCGTTACTTTCGTGAATAGTTTGTATGTATATGTGCTTTATTTTTTATGAAGTCAAGTTTATGTTGGTCTTTCATCAACTTCATAGCTTTGAGATGAAGTTGGATCACTTGGAATATCGATCCTAATTTGTTGCTTTGTGTGTGTTTGCGCTTTAATTCATAGAGTTTAATTAATTTCGTTGTAAAACATATAGCTTTGAGACGATATCAAGCTGTCCATTGGCTAGATTACCTAGTTGGGTCGCTCGGAATACCAAGTCAGCCATCGGAGAAAGAATTTATTTCTTGCTTGAGAAATGGATTAATCCTTTGCAAGATAATCAATAAAATCCAACCAGGTTCAGTTTCAAAGGTAACTAGTTCTCCTATTGCTTAGTGTATGCCTATAATGCCATTCATCCACGTCTACTTCTTATGACTTGTTAGATTCTGATTTTTTTTGGTTTTACAATAATATAATTTAGGTCATAGAGAATAACTCAGCTACACAGTCACTCTTATGGGATAGCCAGCCATTGCCAGCTTATCAATACTTTGAGAATGTTCGGAACTTTTTAGCGGCTGTGGAAGAACTGAAACTTCCTGTTTTCGAAGCTTCTATTTTTGAAAGGGTAGGAACTGATTATACTTTCTGGTAAAGTTGCACATTTACTTGCCGTATTTTACAAAATGGCACATTTGGTCCTAATTTCTAGAATGTTTTCGCTTTTGGTCATATCGCCCCATTTCCATATTTGGACCCGAAGGGCAGAACTAAGACTAATCTTTTGAACAAAAGTTCAATTTTGTAAAGTATGAGACCAAAAGTGATAATGGTCCAATCCTATGAGGCTGAAAATGCAATCTTCATCAAGTATATGCATATGAATTTATAAATTCTATTGAGTTTATTAAGTTGACTTTTATTTTCTAAATGAGTAGGATAATTTGGAGGAGGGTTCCTCAACCAAGGTTGTCGACTGCATTTTGGCGCTGAAGGCGTACAGTGAGTGGAAGCAAATGACAGGTGGCAATGGAACTTATAAGCCACCAAGATCTCCTCTTGGTGTGCATTCTGCTAGTAGGATTCAAGTGCGAACTCCAGTCACAGTTACCTACGATTGTTCCAGGAAATTAGACATGTCAGGAGGCAACGACAAACCAATGCCATCAATGACGGAAATCGAGAGACTTGAAGGTAATTAATCGAATTCCCTTATGTATTTTTAGTTATTTTCTAATCTTGGGGTGTGTAAAATTTTATAGATACGATTGTCAAGGCTGTAGCTGAACATATGGTTGACTCGAAGGAGAACATGAACAATAACCTGTTTGCTAGTTATCGTAGTGGAAATGTGGTGAGTAAAAATATATAATTTTGATGTTTGCTTCTTGGATTTATCAGTTATAGTTCCAATATGATAATGTTCGTACATTATCATCCTTAGGATTCGGTGAAATTCTTCAGAAAGATTCTATCGAATTGCTTGGAGGAACAACTTCAGAAAACATTCCCCGAGGTGAGTCTTTTTTATTATTCAATTTAAGCATGTATTATCTCAGATTTCTCATTTATTAGTTGTGATAGTAGTGATGTTTGTGACTATATTCACAACCAGATGAAATCAACTATATTGGACCATTTACGAGAAATAAGTTGCACACCTGTGAAAACTGCATATTTGCCCCTTGTTGATTTCTCGAATCTTCAAAACCACAAGGTAATCTTTCCTTACAGCATAGAGGGAATCTATTTAAATCGAACCACTTGTATGATTAATTAGTTTGTTAACAATATCCTGGTGGTGTCTATAAGCATCAGATATATCTTTGGCTTTTGATATTTGTTCAAAATTATTTTTACTTATGCAAATTTATGGTAACTTAGATGAATTATTTGGTAATAGTGCTGCAGAGCTTGTTTGGAAAAGGGTAACTGCAATCATTGGAATCTAGTTGAGAATCAAGAGAAGGAACTTTTGGTAAGCCCTTTGTGTTTCTAGTTTCTCAGTTTCAACTATTTCCTACAAGTTCAATTTTGTATAGTACGGATCAAAAGTGTTGAGGGTCGTCCTAAACAATTTCGATAAAACTAACGAGTATTTACTACAGTTTTGAAAGATTTAATAGGAAATCATTCATGATACATCGGAATAAATTTATGACATTTCTTGATCTAGTTAGGTGAGATACTTCAATCGTGACAAAACATTATGCAAGATTATTAATCTCTCTGAAATATTACTAAATAATTCATCAAAGAAGTAAAAGGCTAAACGTTGCACCTCCTTCGACCACCAGCACAAAGAACGTCCACAATGATATGCATTATGTACTTTATGCTTCATTTAATTCCATTTTTCAATTGCAGAATATTAGACAGTTGTTATCAAGTGCAAAGAAGGAATTTGAGAGCCTGCAATCTCAGTTCCAAAGTGATTTGAAACAGCTCGGTATGTTTCGAAATGTTCATCAAATGAGATTTAAATAAATATTTGAAAAACCATGACTTTAATGATATTATAAATTTATCAGGGGATCAGGTGCTAGAGATGTCCAATGCTGCACTTGGTTATCATAAGGTTGTAAAAGAGAACCGAAATCTTTACAACATTGTTCAGGATCTAAAAGGTTAGTTTTACCTTGTAATTTAACAGATGATTAATTATGAAAGTTTGATTTATTCTATTGATATTTCTTCTTCAGGAAACATTCGAGTTTACTGCAGGATTAGACCGCCATTAAATACTTCAGTTCAAAATATTATAGATTTTGTTGGATCAGATGGTTCCCTAGTGGTTATAGATCCTTTTAAACCTCAAAAAGATGGAAAGAAACTATTCCAATTTAATCGCGTATTTAGTCCAACATCCACTCAAGGTAATTAATACATCTTCATTTGTCGAAAAGGCTCGAGAAATTGCTTTATTGATAAAATAATTGAATATTTCAGATGAGGTGTTCAGAGATACTCAGCCTCTTATTAGATCTGTAATGGATGGTTATAACGTCTGCATCTTTGCTTACGGGCAAACTGGATCCGGCAAAACACACACCATGGTAAGTTACATGTCTCAGTTTTTCTTATTGTATTTAGAGTATACTTCTTCTGCCTTGATAAACAACTTTCTACTATCTGACAGAGTGGCCCTCCGTGTGGATCAGCGAACGAGTTCGGAATTAGTTATTTGGCTATTAATGATCTTTTCGAACTCTCTGCCCAAAGAAAGGATATTATCCAGTATGAAATCAAAGTACAAATGGTTGAGATATACAATGAACAAGTTCGTGATCTTCTTACAGAAGATTCAGCCTCTTCAAAATATCCTTTCACATTTAGACATTTTGCATTCTTCAAATTGCTTCTTTTACTTATTTGGCTAAAGAAAATGAGTGAAATGAAAAATACGGGGGTACTTTTGCATTTAGCAGGAAAAAAATGGGAAAAATGATGCATTTGCATGTTGGTTCCTTAACTATGGATACATTAGAGATCCGGAGTTGTGTAAGTGATGATAGCTTGGTTCTTCCAGATGCTACATTGTGTGAAGTGAAATCCACAATTGATGTCATAAACTTGATGAAACTCGGTGAAGTCAACCGTGCAGTTGGATCAACTGCCATTAACATTCGAAGCAGTCGTTCACATAGGTAAATTTTAAATTTTTTGGCTTTATTATTTCAAACCATTCATTATTATCTCGACCGATAAAATGGGCCCCACTTCTGGTGTGAGCAGTGTTTTGACGGTACACGTACAAGGTGAAGATGTAACTGGAGGAAACATGCTTCATAGTTGCCTCCATTTGGTGGATCTCGCAGGTAGTGAACGGGTTGATAAATCGGAAGTTAGTGGTGATGGACTCAAAGAAGCACAATACATAAACAAATCTCTTTCTTGTTTGGGAGATGTTATCACCGCCTTGGCACAGAAGAACTCTCATATCCCTTATAGAAACAGCAAGCTCACTTTACTTCTGCAGAACTCTTTAGGTATGGTATTATAATTCTTGATAACTTCGAAAAAAATCTTTATCTTTTTTTATTTCGAAAAGGTGGCTTATAGCTTCTTCTATGTCACAGGAGGAAATGCAAAAACATTAATGTTTGCTCATGTGAGTCCAGAAGGAGATTCTTTTGGAGAAACAATGGGTACTTTAAAATTTGCTCAGAGGGTCTCGACTGTAGAACTCGGTGCTGCTCGTGCTAATAAGGAAAGCACTGAGGTATTAGAGCTCAAAGCCCAGGTAGACAGATTTGACTTAACCTGATTCTGGTTTTCACTTGTGATAATTTAATACAAATTATGAGGTTTCTTGATTTCTTGAAACTTTTTTTTCACAGATTGAGAGCCTAAAAAGTGCACTTGCTAACAAGGAAGTCCAGACTCCTCTGACTAAAAGCCTGACGGAATCAGCCAAGACACCAGTCGGAAAACCGAAACTAATGACTGATAAAACGCCTCCACGACCCCGAAGATTGAGTATCGAGAATGGTACCACAATGCAAATGGACAGATCAATCAATTATGACAACAAAAGGGTTGCCAAAACACCTATTGAGAAACCTAAACAAATGACTGATAAAACACCTCCACGACCTCGAAGATTGAGCATCGAAAATGGCAATTATGACCACAAAAGTGTTGCCAAATTACCGGTTGAGAAACCTAAACAAGTGACTGAGAAAACGCCTCCACGACCTCGAAGATTGAGTATCGAAAATGGTAATTATGACCACAAAAGTGTTGCCAAATCACCGGCTGAGAAACCTAAACAAATGAATCAGAAAACGCCTCCACGTGTTGCCAAATCACCGGTTGAGAAACCTAAACAAATGACTGAGAAAACGCCTCCACGTCCGAGAAGGTTAAGTATCGAAAATGGTAACACACTCAATTATGACAACAAAAGTGTAGCCAAGACTCCTGTAAAAACTCCCTCTCGAATATTTAGTCTAGAAGGGACACAAAATGCACAACAGATTTCTTTGCAACATCAAATGGCAGCTCCTAAGAGTCCTATTAGTTCTGCCATGAAAAGTCCAGTCATAAGAATCGATACAGCAATAAAGGTTCCATCTTTTCAAGTTCCCAAAACGCCAGAGCCACAAATAAAATCGACGAATGAGATTCAGAAAGTTCAGATGCCAAATGAGCGTTCGTTTCAGGGAAAAGCATCTCAGATAAGGAAATCTCTTCGAACGATTGGGAAACTGATTAATGGCTCTGAGAAAAGGTAGGAAATTGTTTTCTTGTTCAATCTTGTTTTTTCTTTGAGGAGGGATGGTATTGAACTTTGTATGTTACTCGAAATGTAGGAGCCAACAGAAACAAAGTGAAGCACTGACACCGTACAATGGCACCATACATGAGCCAAAGTCACCAATTTCATCTAATGCAAGGGCCCTAAGGAGACAGTCACTAACTGGCATAGTGCCAGAAGGCTCAAGACGGTCTTCGCTTGGAGAGGTTTCGACTGACTCATGTGGGTGAAACAAAGATGGTTGTATTATAATCTCTACCTGAAATGAGGATTCCTTATTTATATTTTTTTTTTTTTTGTGCAGATGCAAATGAAAATAGGAATGCCAAGACACCACCCCCTCAAGTTCGGGCATCAGCAAAGTTAACGAAACGATGGCTTTAGGAAATTAGGATAGTTGAAATAGATGGGGTTATGCTTTTACTCGAAGCACACTAGTAGAATATACTATATAGTATGTTTAGGATCATGGAAATGAACATGAACAAACATTTAACCACCTGCCCCCTCCAAAAAAAAGGTATAATACGAAGATTTGATACGAAAAAGTTATCAGGCCAGACATTAATATTTACACTTTGGGTTAGGGCTCTTAAATTTGAGAGTCCAAACTTAAAAAATTTGACGACTTTTAAATTATAAGAGGGTTGCTAGAGCACCCATTTTAAAAGATTGAATCTATCCAGCACATTTTACAGGCAGATTCAATGCATATACTGCATAGTGAAGTTAGCTGCAGCCAAAGTAAACATGTTTGATTATCCATTTTCATTCATTGTTGTGGAAGCAATGTTCCACATTAAGTATTGACTCAACCCCTTTTGATACCTATTTTTCGTAAAGGAAATCCTCAACTCACATTTATGACCCATGCCTCCATGAGTTGGAGTTAATGACAATTTAACCACACGTGATATTTATAATAATCAATTTACCTCCATGTGATTTGAAAAAAAATAATTTAGCCCCCTTACTTTTATAAAAGTTTCACATTGCCTCCCTAATATTTTTATATGTGGCAATATACCCCCATGGGTTATGATAAATGTGGCAATTTATCCCATGTGTTATGATAAATGTGCTAATTTACCTCCTACTTTACAAAACAATGTGTTCAGCTTAAATTCAACAAGTATTACACTCCGGCTCAAAGGGATAAATTATTTATTTAAAATTTTCACAGGGATAAATTGCCCTTTTTCAAATCACATGGAATAAATTGAACATTATGAATATCCGGTTGGGTAAATTTCCATTAACCCCCATAAGTTGTCAAAATTATTTTACATACACTGCCTATAGTCATTTGACGGTGAACGCATTCTTCAATGATAGTCCCTCCGTTTCAAATTAATTGACACATTTGTAAAATTTTCATATTTTATGTTACTTATCACATTTGGTTTCTCAATGAATTTTTTCCAATTTTACTCTTTATCGCTTTCTACTTTAGATTGTCTGTAAAATGCCTTTGTGATGGCATGGCATTTGTAAATTATTCATGTTGTTGTTTCTTATTCGTAAACATTAGCAATTTTTCATTCTTACTATTTGAGTGTTGTCTAGAATTTCTAAAAGAGTGAATAGCATTTTTGGTCCTTCTTATGGGTCAAATTTTTCATTTTCGTCCCTCTTAAATTTTTTGTAGCAGATTGGTCATTCTTATCAATGTAATGTATCACATTCGTCCCTCTTATAACACATTTCGTCCCTTTTAAATTTTTTGTAGCAAATTTGTCCCTCTTATCAATGTAATATCATATTAGTCCCTCTGAAATACAAAATACTACATTGATAACAAGGACCAATCTGCTACAAAAAATTTAAGAGGGACAAAAGTGCAAAAGTTAATCCATAAGGAGGACCAAAAGCGTAATTTACTCTTTCTAAAACAAGCATCCTTATTCGCACCCTCTCATTCTAAGGGTTTTTTAATTTAAAAGCTGAAGACAAAATCATTTCTCTGCTTTTTAGCTCCAAAAGTGTTTGTATTATGTTAGCAAAAACAACTTATGGGTTATCTTTGAGAAGCTAAACATGACATCTTTCTGTTATGCAAACATCACATCCCAACTACACAGTTTTTCTTTCAAAATACAAACATCATCCACTTATTTATTTTCAAATACTTTTATGGTTTTTTTCGAAAATAAAGTGAAAGTTAAAGCATTTGAAAACACGCCTAATGGCATGGAAACAAAGTTTGTGTCTCTTTTTTAAACAAAAAAATAGTATCAATCATCATAATCCATTACTCAAATCTTCCCCTTAAACTTTATGAAACTAAAATGTTCAATCACATTAATAATGCCTCATGAATTTGACAGAAGGATGAATCTCACAGCATCTAGGAGAAACCAAACCAAAACTAAATGAAGCTTAATTTTTGCAATTTGATATATAATATGAACAATAACATTAGTTTTTACAACCAATTACTTTCCTTCTAAGGTTACTAGTTTACAAAAGTTGAACTACGTAGACTTAAAAAGAATGGAAAGTTCCATGACTCCGTAAACGTCCATTCTTCCTAGCAATGGTGTAGTAATAGGCACGAAGCAATCGTTTTTGGAACCTTCTAAGATCCAATCTCACAGTTTGTCGATCAAGATAAATCTTCTTCGTAAATTCCCATCCCTTACGGTTCACACTGTTTGGATCCATCAAAATTGGATCATTTTTCTCGTAATCATTGTACAACGAGCTCTCTTTTGGCAAGATTTTGTACTCAATGTACCTCAACCCAAGTTTTCTAGCCGGTTCTCCATAGTAAGTCTCGGCTGCCCAGTCTGTACCTAGAGGCACAACTTGTATGAAAACCGAACTTGGCTTAGTGAAAAGGAAATGAGTCATGGCTGCACCATGGACTCCTATCATAACATCACTCGAGTTAAGAACTCGGTAGATTTTCGCAAGTTCAGTAGTTCTTTGAGGCCTCAAAACCTCTACAATAAACCCAATTTCCTCAGTCATTTTCACTAACAAATCCTCGTTTGTTATCGCTCTTGAACCATTCCTAGATACTATAACTAGTTTAGGCTTTGTATTGGAATTTCTCTTTTCTTTTGTTGGATTAAAAGAAGAAGGTGACATAGCTTCTCGTTCCTCGTCTAGTATAAGATCTCTAATACGAGGCCAATAAGCTCGGTTTAAAAGATCGTGAAACTCTTCTATGGTCTTGTTACCTTTCATCAATGAAGAATCAACAGTGAGCTCATTATGAATTCTTAATCCAACAATGGCTTCCGGAAAACAATGTACCCTTTTATCCCCGTGAAAATCTATAACTGGATAATCCGAGAGTTGAGAAAGTATATCACCATACTTTGTGATCCACCATTCATGATATTCAAGAATGACGAAAACAACCTTCTTGTTCAAATGTTGAGAAGTGATATATAAAGGTAAAATCCCATCGTTGAATTCGTGGTAAAGATTACCGGTATATCCTCCAGTCGAGAAGAATACGGCAGGCACATCGTGCTGGACATCGCACTTGTGATGGACGTGTGAGTCTCGTTTCACAATGAGGTCTAATTCGTCAACTGTGTCCATTACACTTGTTTCCCATTTTCGAGTATATGGCCTAATCTTTTCGTGTTGGATAGTTACTGCTGCATGTTCATTGCCATCAGATAAGCCGGAAACAAAATTGTTTGTACCAATTTTGTTGTAAAGTACAATAGACGAGGAGGAAGAGTGAGTTCTTACATCCCCTCTCATAATACATATATCGGATCTAATGCTTCTTCTGTCACAACAAATAGTACCTGCATTAAGATTATTCATTTGTCATTTAAAGGAAAAATCCATCCAACAATTGAAGGAAACTCAAATACACAGAACTGAAAATAACAGAAATGGTAAAAAAAACATGATAAAGAAAGAAAATATAAAGGCTATTCCCATTACCATCTTACTATTGTTATATTCTTGGTACATCTAACCAAAAATGGTACCAAAATATAAGGGCAAATTTGCATTCTTAGTCCCAAAAGTTTAGACCCTTTGTGTTTTTGTTCCATATTTTACAAAATTGTTTGGTCTTAATTTTTCAGAATATCTTACAATTGTTGTCCTATTACAATAAACTAACTCCCTCCAATATCTCTTCTTTGCAGTTTTGCTAGGACCATCTCAATTCTGCACTTTCCATAAAAACCCCAAATTGGAAAGGAAGGACTGAAAAATGAAAAGCAGTTTAAGAAATTGAGATCAAAAGTCCAACTCTGTAAAGCTCAATACCAAACTCACTAAAGAG
Source organism: Penstemon barbatus (assembly GCA_003313485.2). Classification (NCBI taxonomy): domain Eukaryota; kingdom Viridiplantae; phylum Streptophyta; class Magnoliopsida; order Lamiales; family Plantaginaceae; genus Penstemon; species Penstemon barbatus. The sequence goes on along the minus strand of CM064883.1, from coordinate 19,986,273 downwards.
CTAATAATGGACCAAAAATACAATTTTGTGTTGCCAAAATAGATGATAGTGGCAAACATGTCACATTTAGATAGTTGTGGGAAAAAAAAAACTTTTCATTAATGGAAAAAGAAAAGAAATTCCTGTTATTTAACTAACCACAGCATGAACATAAACGTAGAGGGGAAAGGAAAAGAAAAAGCTCATACCACCTTTCCCTAACACATAAAATCAGAGTAAAATAGTAAAAACAGAGTACCAATAGTTAGTTTAAAATACTTACCATTAGGAACAGAGGTACAAAGCGGACCATTTACATCACCTTTATCAAACCCAAATGAATCTGAAGATTCACAATAAAACAGTAAGCACACATAACATAAAATCAATGGAAAAAAAACATTTTAAAGAACAAAAACAAAAGGACACTTACAAAGCAAGGAGAAGTTGGAGTTGGAGGAAAAGAACTGCAGTGTTAAAATCAAGCTGCAAGAAACGAGACAAAGAAAGATGATATATAAAATCTTAGGTTTGGATCTTTTGTTGCTGAAAACAGAGTATCCACAGATTGAACCAAAAGGGTCTAAAATTGACTCTTCGTCTTCATCAACCATATAATCTTTGCTTTTCTTGAAATGGGTATACAGATTTTTTCTCTGGTACTTGACCATTTTTTTTTCTAAAAGAAAGAAAATAAAAGAAAGAAAAAAACACAGACTCGGAGATTGAGAAAAGAAAAAGAGAGAAATTTATATGAAGAGTTGTAATAAAGGAGGGAGCTTTATACTGCAGAAAGAGAAAAGGGGCATATGGCATGTAGGATTTGCTTGGAGAAGGTGCTGTGTGTGCCTTTTTCTGGGGTGGCTCTGTATATTATTGGGAACAGAGCTGAAAAAAGAGAATCTATTTATGTGCAAGGAAGGAAAGTAGGCTTATTTGAATAATTTTCCAGCGAAAAGATTCTTGAAATAAAATTAAAAGTTTTTTAAATTTAATAAAATAAACTAATACATTATTAATAAATTATTAATAAGGATCATCATAGCACAGTTCTTTTTAAATTTGTGCTTTAATAGTTATAGGTATCTAATTTTCTATTAGTAAAACGTAATTTCAAGAATCAAAATTTTCATACGTTTCTAATCGAAAATACCAAAAAGTTCTCTTTTTGGATCAATTTAAAAGAGGCTAAATAAAAATTTATGTATGATATTTTTATTTGATTTACATATTTTTTTTCAAATATTTTGTGAAAAATTATTGAATGGTTTCAATATTTAAAAGTCAGAATTATACAAGAAAAATAAGATTTTAATCCATTACTCCCTTCATTTTTTTTATTTGTCGTTTTGGCAAAAAAAATTGTTACTTTTATTTGTCTTTTTAGGAGTACAATGTAAAATTAATTTTACTCTTCTTATTAATGCTTGTAATTATTGCTGATTAATACACTATTAAAATGGTTTTTTGAAATTTTTGCTTAAAAATGATCATAAAATAGCTCAACAAAATTTTGCATTGATTTGAGTTGAAAGTCAATTATATTGTCTGAATGACAAATTGATATTATTATATTCGTAGGCATCCAATACTCTATTTTTAGATAGGAATCCAAAGAGGGTGGAAGAGGTTCATTCAACGCGTGATTGGAGACTAAATACTCTGTTTAGACCAATATTAGTTCTATTCCTTAAGAGACAGCTAATGTCTTTGAGGCATTTTATGGACCATTGTTGGTTTAATTAAGATTGCCCTTTTTTCGAGATAATGCGGGGATAAAATAAAATTAAAAATAAAAATACTTGGAACAAAGTACCACTGGAAATTTATCATAATATTATTAATTTATTAGTAAACATCTTGATTTTTATTATTCTTTTTTTATATAGACTTTATGATCATTTGCTTTTTAGTGCATTTGGTCGAGACAAATTACATGATATGAGAGATTAAGTTGTCAATATTGCATGTATACATTCTTGACATCTTGTTCAATTCAACTTGATTATACTCAAAATATTCATAATTGTAAATACATTAAAGGTACTAGAATCAATTATAAAATATAATTACTTTATGATTAGATATTTAGATACACGGATGCCACACCACCAAAACGAATTCGAGCTAAAAAAAATATTGTTACAATTAAACAAATTACAAATATTAAAACTATTTCTTTTTCTTCTGGCTTAGTTTAGTAAGTTTTCTTGAATTTCATAATTGTGAGAAAAGTAGCTAAGATTTCTTGAATTACATTAGATCATGTGGATATTTTATTCATAATTAGTAGAATTACATGACTTAGAATTCTTTTGCGATAAAATTTTCAAAGTAAAATTATTATTTCTATGCCTAAATTTCAACCTAAAAACTTTACTCAAGCAATGCTTATCATGACTAGATGTGGACTTAGCCTCTACACTTGTCACAAGTTAAGTGATAAATTCAAATAAAATTCTTAATGAAAAGATTATAAGAATTTAAGTTTAACACGGAAATAGATGATGATCCTACTAATTATACGCGCGTTACTAAATGAAATGACTCCATATGAGCATTTGATGATAGTGATTGTTACTTGAACTAGTCTAATAAATATTTGTGTGTGAAGCGTGTGAAGTATACAATGGTTAATCCCACTTTGCACCCTATAAATAGGAGCATTTTTCACTTTGCACCCTACAAAAAAATTTATTTCAATTTGCACCCTACAAACCACTATTTCATTTCAGATTGCACCTTCAACCATTTTCAGCCCATTTAAGTCGCCTGAGTAAGGGTAAATTCGTCCATTCATATTATTAACCACCCCAATTTGTACCCTACAAACCACTATTTCATTTCAGATTGCACCCTCAACCATTTTCTGCCCATTTAAGTCGCCTGAGTAAGGGTAAATTCGTACATTCATATTATTAACCACCCCAATTTCCCTCCAAAAACTATATATGAGCAAAATTGACATATCACCATAGTAACTCAAAAAAATGATGAAAAATATAAAACAAGTTTTACGGGTACCATATTCTCAATTTCTCCTCTTTCTTCTTCAAATTCAGTCCAGTGTCGTCCTTTTTTTTATGTTTGAAGAAAAATGTGTTGGGTGTTAAGAAAAGAGAATGAATTGTGTTTACCATATTCTCTATTTCTCATCTTATATACGTTTTGATTTTCATTTCGTTAACAACTCAATTATACTTGTTTGTAGAATTAGTAATTAGGGATAACTACATGTACATTCTCAGAATTACTCTAGATTAATTTCAATAATTATATGTAAAGTGAAAAAGAAAAAGGCGGCACTGGACTCAACTTGAAGAAGAAAGATGAGAAATTGAGTAAACCCCCGTAAGACTTGTTTTCTATTTTTCATTTTTTTAAGTTATTATGGAGATATGTCTTGCTCATATATTATTTTTGGGAAAAAATTGGGGTGGTTAATAATGTGAATGAACCATATTACCCTTACTTCGGCAACTAAAATGGGTTGAAAATGGTTGAGGGTGCAATTTGAAATGAAATAGTGGTTTATAAGGTGCAAAGTGGGATAATTTTTTTATAGGGTGCAAAGTAAACAATGCTCCTATTTATAGGGTGCAAAGTGGAATTAAGCCAGTATACAATTGTCAAAAGTTAATATTTTATGTTTAGAACTGTTTATATATTGAAGATCTTATCTTAAGTAGTAAGTACATAATTTATCAATCTTAGACTGATAATCTCGATAAACACAATATTATCAAAAAATAATTCTATAATCTAAAGGATAAAGCAACACAATAGAGTGACATTGTAAAAAGTGAGTTTAGCATTCCAAGACCACTAGTGAGAGGGAGAATGGGAGAATTTCTTTTTTATTGGTAAAGGTGAGTTTAGACTCTGTAAATTAATCTTATATAAACATGGTTTTAAATATTAATTTTAATTCATGTACAAATTGATTCTAATATAAGTTCTCAAACAACTCTTAAGTTAAAAAAGTTGGGTAAACACCACTAATGATCGTTCTTATCATTAATTTTTTAAATAGAAACTAATAATATCTCATAGACAGAATTATGTAATATTATTATTAATAGATCAAAGGAAGGCATCAGAAAAACCACATTTTTTTTTAGAGACTGGAAAAATCATATACTACTAGTATTAACTAGATAAAAATACATTCATCTATCTTTTCTTCCTTTCTACAACAAATAAACATAATTGATAAGAAAATATGAGTCGAATTGAATTTGAAGATAAGATGAAAGAATGAAGTCAATAATTATGTCACATGGAATGTGAATGAAGCCCACATACAAATTAAATGAGCTCCCATCGCATCACCTTGACCCAAGGTTAATGGAAGTTGCTTTGAGAAATTGTTATCTCTCTAACTTAAACTATACTGTAATTAATAATCTAATCATACAATCACTTGTCGTGATTTCAGAGGACAATTGTAACTTAATCAAGTAAATCAACATATATAATTAATCAAGAAATATCCAAAAAAATCCGACAACCAATAAAAAAGACAATATAACCTGATTCAATTAACGTTTAAGGGTATAAACCCTATAAATTGTATAACACTGACCACCCTCCATGTTTTTGAAATTACGCCGTTACATTAGATGAAAAATGGATTTTGCGCAGCAGTTATAACGTAAGTGAATTTACGAAATAAAAATAATATAGGGAGTTATATGCTGTTTTCCTAAAATATAGATAGGTATTATTTTGGTTTTTTGCACTTTGCACTCTCGAAATATGGGAAATAGGCACTTTGCACCCTCGAAACTTAGATTTAGCACTTTGCACCCTCGAAATATGATAAATGCAGCACTTTGCACCCTCATTTATTTTCAAGCAAAAACTCAAGGGCAAAATAGGTAATTCAATAGTATTGGCACTTTGCACCATCAAAACTTGAGAATTTCGCACTTTGTACCCCCAAAATAAAATTAGCACTTAACACCCTCTAATTAAGAACAAATCAGTAACTTTCACCCCCGAAACACAATAACTGGGCACTTTGCAACCCAAAATACAAAATTAACACTTAACACCCTCAAATTTAAAAAACTCAAATCCTTCATTTTTTTCGTCAAAGTTGACTATCGGAGTGAAAAAAAATTAAGGCAAAATAGGTAATTCATTTTTTTTTACTTAAATTTGCAAAATACAATTATAAATACTCGAATACTCACTCATTTCTCTCTCCATCTTTCTTTTCAACAATATAACCATAAATAACTAAATAAGGTACAAGTAAACTTCTCGAAGATCCATTGTCTACTTCAACATATCAAAGACCCATAAATAATTACCTATTTTGCCTTAAAAAAATTCACCTTAATGGTCGACTTTGCTGGAAAAAATGAGGGGTTTGAGTTTTTTTTTTTTTTTTTTTAATTTGTGGGTGTTAAGTGTTAATTTTGTATTTCGGGGTCCAAAGTGTCCATTTATTGTGTTTCGGGGATGCAAGTTGTTAATTTGTTCTTTATTAGGGAGTGTTAAGTGCTAATTTTATTTCGGGGGAGCAAAGTGCCAAAGATTTACGATAGAATTATCTATTTTGCCCTTGAGTTTTTGCTTGAAAATAAACGAGGGTGCAAAGTGCTGCATTTTTCATATTTCGAGGGTGCAAAGTGTTAAATCTAAGATTTGGGGGTGCAAAGTGCTATTTCTCATATTTCGGGGGTGCAAAGTGCAAAAAATCCTATTGTTTTTATTTTAGTTTGAATGGAGCATATAATATTTAAGACAATTAGAGAACAATGAATAGACACTTCTTAGCGAAGAAAAGTGAGATTGACTAGTTGAGATCAAAGGTGAGTCTCCAATAATACAAATTAACAAATGGAAAAAGCAATAGATTTGGCGAAAACGCAAAGCCAACACTGGCGCCGTATTTATTTAATTTCAAGGTCATCTCATTGACAATCTGAAAAAGAAAGGACTAGTTTATTTGAAAATCTATAAATATTTGCAGGATCTTTTTGAAAATAAAACAATTAAACATGTAAAAATTTTTTCAATTCTATTTTTCAAAATTCTTAAAGAAAAACATCATCATTATTCTACTTTCAAATCTCACACAATATTCGTTAGTCATCTAGGAAACTATGTTAATATTGTTGTGATTAATAAATTACACAAAAATATTCAAATATTAGTCATCTAAACATGGTCTCTCTCACCCAGGGTCTGGATTTGTCATTTTGAAGCTGATCTTGATGCAATCTTTCAAAGTCAAAGTTGTATTTTTTAATCATTAATTTTGAACCGTAGGAGATCCCTTGATTTTAATTAGGTAAGTTGGAATTTGCATTGACTTTGGCCCAGTTGAAACTATTAAAATCACTTATAGATCTTTATTGCAATTTTTGAAGTGTTTGGTCCTGATTATAAAAATAACTTCTACTCAATCGTGATTTTTATGGTGTTTGGTCCCCAAGATCATAATCACTTTTGGGATCTCGAGAAGCAAAAAATAAACATATTTCAGAAGCTACTAAAGTGTTACTTTTGCAAAAACTATTATACAAAAGCAATTATTCTATTATTAATTTTTATTATAATCTATTATTACCAAAATCAATTGGTGTAGAATTAATTATCTTATAATTGCTTTTCGAATCGCTATGTCAAACTCAACCTTAAGAATGTGTAGGGACTAAATATTTTACATAAATTAAAAGTCAAGACTTAGATCTCCTTATAAGGTTTTGAAAGATTATCACATCTTAAGATGGTTTTTGAGGTGGATTAGACTCAAATTGTTTATAAGTGGGCTTGCTCAATCCACGTGATTCTGTATGGTATTAGAGTCTTAGGTCAACGCGAACATCTTCTTCTGTGATGCACTTTTCCTTTTTTACATGTTAGGATTTATTATTTACTCAGACGTTTCATCAAATACTTGGTTGTTATTATTCATCCAACTAACTAGATTTGAAAAGTGCTAATGTGTTGGATTTTTACCCACATATATCACAATTCGTCTGTTTGAGCTTTATAATAATTTCTCGTGATGAACTTATTTCATCCAAACGTTCAGCCCACTCATACGTGAAGAGAAAATGTTTAGATTAAATGTTCCACATAATTGAAAATTTCAGGTATGTAAGAGAAAAATAAGAGAAAGAGTGTAAAATTTGAATAACGTGTAAATAATTAATGTTGAGATAAATAAAGAATAAATGCATTTTAATTATATAATTTATATTTTTCCTAAAACTTAAATTATTTAATAGGTATACTAATATGTGTGAAAATATGAAAACAACAAATAATTTGGGACGAGTAAGTTATATTGACATATAATATTGTTTCGAACTGACCAATTTGTCTGAACAAAATTCAGGCAGCCAATCAGCTTCAAAAAATGGACCGTTGCAATGTTAACAAAAAAAACGTTTGGCGCCAGCCAGTAAGAGATTCAGATTAGTAAACAAAAAATAATTTTCTGACAACCCCACACTTCCATGACAGACAGGAAGTCACATGACCCCGGCCCGGGTTCAACATGTTTCAAGGTTCTTAGCCTCAAAATGCCACGACATATATATATAACATTATGTAGGAATAGTTATCCATAGATATTTCTCCTCGTATACATTAATAAGAAGTGGTTTGTGTTTAGTATTTTTACGTTATCGAGATTAAATGTCACACATAAATTGAATATCAATAATATATATATATATATATATATATATATATATATATATATATATATATATTAAATATTTTGGGTAATCCTTATCATGAAGGAAGTTATTTTAATGTGAGTTTGACACATTAGCTATGTGTATGTGATATGATATCATACCCTTAAGCAAATACGAGTCACCTCATTTAATAATAAATTTCTCCTAACTAAGAAATTGAACTTCATTCCTTTTTTATATAACAAAAATATGGTTTGTCATTACTCATTAAAATAACTAGATCCCGACTGTCATAATTATTTGCGTGATGACTGATGAACCTTTACCCACTTGTCGTACTTCACAAGGTTGAGTTTTTGTATGTCACATGTTATACTTGTTCACCTACATATTCAGTCCGCCCACATGTGGAGAAATAATGTTGAAATTAAATTTCTCGTATTAATTGAATAATAAGTACTAAGGTCTGATCAATATATCATCATCGATTAAATCTAGCTTTTTAGATGATTAAATTCAAATCTTATGGACTTAACTCAATTTACGCAAATTTTTATCATATTAGTGATTATGGGCAACAATGAATTTTGTAACTTAAACAATATCAAAATTTCAACGGTAGTTTTATGTCTATTAATAGTTACCACTTATACGTAACAATGATTTAAATCGAACATTATTATATAATTACTTAAACAAAGAGAATTGATATAAAGAGAACTGCTAAAATTGATTACAAAATTAGATAGCCGAATATGCCAATGAGCAAGTGTGGGAGTATTAACTTGAGAAAAAGCATGTTATAAATGCTAAAAATCCCAATAAGGGCAAAAGCCATATTTGGTCCCTCATATTATTAATTTTTTACAGAGTGGTTCCTCTTATATTTTTTTCCCAGTTTAGTCCTTACTATGTATTATTTATTTCACTTTAGTCCTTTTCAGGTGTTCCAAGGCGGTTCCGATAACATGTGACATGCTCATAAGGGCAATTTCATCATTTCAAGTAAACTAACATGGATATTTTCGTCTTTCTAATCATTTGAAAAAAAACTAAAGATTTAATCTCTTCCAAACTAGGCTTTCATTCCAGTCCAACTTAATCACCCATTTCGTTCCAAACTACAGTTTTCTCTCAAAATCCTCTTCAAACACCAAAATTGCTTACCAATTAAACAATATCTCAAATAGTCTCAATAGCGAACGGACGTAAATGCCCTAAAAAATATTCATATGCATGTCACGTGTTATAAGAACCACCTGATAAGGACTAAAGTGAAATACATAATTCATAGTAAGGACTAAAGTGAAATAAATAATTCATAGTAGGGGTTAAAATGAGAAAAAAAAACATATGAAGAACCACTATGTAAAAAGTTAATGATAAGAAGGATCAAAAGTGATATTTACCCTCCCAATAATTTCTAATTGTATTTGTGTTTATTTGCATTCCTATAAAGCCCACAAAATTAGATTAAAGAAAAGGCCCATTAGTGAACATATTGAAATGACGGACTATAATGCTATTGGCGCTATTGATATCCTATCCATATTTGCTTCAAATGAAGAAAAGGACATAGTATTATGGGCCATATTGGTCAACTCTTATCCAACTGCAGTCAATGCCATATTATATAGTCAATTTCCATTTTCATATTATTCTTTTTTTTTTCCTTAAAAGAAATTCAGATTATTCTTCTTTCTCTATACATGGATAAGAGTTTGTAAATAAAAATAAATATAGTTAATAAATAAAGGGTTTATATGGAAGAGCTTTAATCCAGTTTTGCGGGATTCGTAAACTTGGGCACACCTCTTGGAACATATTCAAAAGCAACCTTATAAAATACAATAACTTGACACCTACCACTTATTTTTTTTATTAAAAAAAATTTAAGTTGATATATACAACCTACTTAATCACTCTAAGTTTTAAAATTCAAACTCAATTAAATGAAATTTCAAAGATTCCACGAAAATCACCCAAATCTTTTTTGTGAACCAAAACCAAGCGACACGCAACCAAAACTCTTTCATATAGGGCAAAAGATCCCCATCAAAATATATCATTGTTTTAACTCTTTAGGGGTGTTCAACGAAACCGCTAGACCGTCCAACATATCAACCCAGCCCAAATCGACCGCAATTTTACGGGTTGAAGGTTTGATGGGTTGATCTTGGGCATCATGAAAAAAAGACCGCAATTTTCAATCGGGTTTGGTTTTATACTTTTTTAGACCGCATAACCGCATTCGACCGCACTTTATATAAATGATGATGTATATATGTTTTATTTTATTTTATTATTTAATTTAGTCCTAAAAATAAAAAAATGAGAAATATAATATGAGTATATAGTTTAACAAATTAGTCGTGTTCTACAACCCAAACCCAAATTATATTAGATAAACCCTACAATCTTATGTAAATCTCCAATTTTAAGTGTCAAAAAGATAAAAAATAAATCCAAAACTAGATTAAATTAGTTAAAAAATATTATGCGAAAACAAAAAGTAAAGCAAAAAAAAAATATATCAATCAAACTTTTCATTGGCCATTAACCACCAACACCAAGTTCGAATATAAAGATATATTTCTCTCTTGTTTATTCTTTGGGAACAATTTGATTTTTGTGTAATGAAAACTTGTTAATTTAGTTTTCGGGTTTGTTTTTAGCTTTTATTAAATTATGTATTCATTGAAAATCATATTTTAATTGATATTTTACATCATCTTCATTATATTATCTATGAAAGTTTACTAAATTTATTAATAAAAATGAAAAATTGTAATTAACTAGTGAATATTTAACTCATCAAATAATAAAAATACAAAAAAGTTGATAATTGAGACCGCAAAACCCGCCCCAAACCGTCCCAACCCAAATGAACCGCATAGTGCAATCTCAAGACTTGTTGGGTTGAGTTTGGACTAGAGATTTCAAAACCCACAAATATTGAGTTGGGTATGGGCAAGTACAAAACCGCACTAGACCGCACCGCGAACACCCCTAACTCTTTTATGTTTTCCTGCAAAACCAAAGTGAGAAAAATATTTGAATATCCATATTCGCAATAATTTCTAAAATCAAAGTAACTCAGCTTAAACATGATAATTTTTTCCTAACTTGATTTAATAAAATTACTTTGCTTATTGAATAACCGTACGTCTATCAAAGCATTACCATTTTCTGAAAAAATACAACCATTTTTTTTAGATATTGACTATATTTTTAAATCAAACACTATATTGAATCAATTTTTTACAATGAAATCAAAATAAACCAATCACTAATATTAAACTTGAAAAAAGTTAATATGAAACTAGAGAAAATACCGTCAAATTCAACACTAAAATAAACAGAAAAGTGCTAAGTGGGTTGATTTAATATCCATTACTTATAATAATAAAGTCCAACTTAACTCCATTAAACACACAACTCCCACCCGTTTCCCAAAAATTAGTCCTCTCATTTTTGTCATCAAATTTGTCTTACATTCACTCGATCATCATAATTATTGACTCATTTGATTATTTGCAGTATATAAATTGCAAAACCTAATAATATTTACCAAAATTTAAAATGAAGATAGCTTCCATCTTGCTCGTATTAATAATAATACACGAATTTATACTCTTACAAACAAACCATCCATGTATAACTATTTTGAAAGTGATGGCTCGACCACCATTTTACGCACCACCAACTCCAACCTCCAATTGGCGTAGGTATCCGTTTTTGCCTTTTCCATCACCATCACCACCTCCAAGTCTACCTTCTTTGCCACCAAATTAGTATCATCTTATGTAGTTTGATGTAGTTTGTGATGTATATAAATAAACGATCTCTATATTACCATGTATATATCTTTTTTGGTTGAAGAAATAATATGAAAAGCTTACAAATGTTTTAAAGAGAAAACAAGGTGTCTTATAGCATGCTATTCGTTAAGGTTGTGAAGTTTGTTTCTTTGTGGCTAGTATTAATGATCGATATATGATATTGTATGAATTATAATGAGCAAATGCCAATTTACCTTAAGTGGAATACATAATAATGTTCAATTTATCGATTGTGATTCAAAAAAGAACTAGCACTTTATTCGTGGGAAAATTTTAAATGAGCAATTTATTTCTTTTAGCCTGAGAGTGTAACTCACTCGCCAAAATTGAGGTGGACATGAAAAGTATTTTTGTAATATAGGGGGTAAAGTACAACATTTTATCATTATACATGGGGGTAAAATCCCGCATTTATCTTAATACAGGGGGTAAAATGTCATATATAAGAAGGGCAATTTAGTCAACTCGTATTTTTTAAGTTTAAAAATATTAGAGAGACTGTATAAAACTTTTATAAGATTACAAGGGGGTAAAATACTCATTTTCAAATCACAGAAGAGATAAACTGAACATGTAAATCACATAGGAGTAAATTGCCATTATATCGAATTATAATACATAAATAAGAAAAAGAAAATATTGAGCACTATAAACGTTTATAAGATTATAAAAAGGGTAAAATACTCTATTTCAATTCACAAGAAGGTAAATTGAACATTATACAAATTATATGAGAATAAATTGCCATTAATAATAATACAAAAATAAGAAAAAGAAAATATTGAGCACCTAATGACGAGAAATTATTTAGTACAACCGCTGCACCACGTCATCTAGTACACGTGGTGCAGCCCACCAATACACTTGGGACATGTGGATTAATAATCCACATCACCTATGTTCTGGCAATGTGAACACAATTTTCTGAATTCCTATTTTTTTGGAACATGGCTAGAATATGGGGTGATGTGGATTATTAATCCACATGTCCCAAGTGTATTGGTGGGCTGCACCACGTGTAAACGTGGTGCAGCCAGTGTCGGAGCTAGAAAGTTTTTTCACCGGGGTCTTTATAAATTTATGAGTATTATTTAAAATATAAAAAAAAAAATTAAAATACGACCAAACTAATTCAAACTCAAAATAAATTATATGGAATGAAAACTACGTCTTTACAAATGTACACGTCGATTTGTCATAGACTGAAATCGTTGCATGATTGAATCATCTGTAACGATATCAAATACATCTTTCTCTATGTAATTAATCATAGAGTCATTTAACCATTCATTTCCCATCCGATTCCTCAGTCGATTTTTTATATACTTCATAGCAGAAAACGCTCTCTCCACAGACGATGTAGCAACTGGCAAAATCAATGTCAATTTTAAAAGTAAAAATACAAGAGGATACACGGTGTTCCTCTTTGTTTCAACTAATTTTCTAGCAAGATCATCAATTGCTTTTAATTTTGAGAACTCTTCATCTAACCGCATGTCGACAATGTAATTTTCAAGTTGCACCTTTTTTTTTAAAATAGGTTCTTTTGTGAGAGTGGAGAAGAAGATGAAAGAAAGACTAATATATATGAAATTAGAGAGACTCTTGATATTCCTAAAAAGTGTCAATCCCTAAAAAGTGTGAAATCCTAAAAAGTATTATTAGTGTTATAGTATGATTCAAATTACAAAATAAAAGTAAAATATTAGAGTTTGAGTTAATATCCACTTTATAACTCTTAAATTTATCAAACTCTAATAAACATGAACCCTTTTTATTTAAAAATTTAATTTAAACTAAAAGAAAATTATAAATTATGTTATAGTTGAACATAAATAAATTAATATAGCAATATAGCATATATAGATGCACTTGGGACCAAAATTTCAGGGGGGTCCATGCACCCCCCTGTCCAAAGCGTGGCTCCGCTAGAGGGTGCAGCGGTTGTACTAAATAATCTCTCCCTAGAGGCATAGGTACATTTATTTAATTGTGTCGTATTACTTTTCAAGAATTACTAGTACTCGCACGTTTAGTTTTTACTCATCATTATAATTGATTTGTGAAATATATAGTATCACTTTTTGAAGTGTAAATATTAGAATCTTTACAATAATGAAAGATTTGAACTTGAATTTTACAGTAGAAAAAAGAGAGAAGAACTAAGAAGAATAAAATTCTTATTTCTCTGAATATGAAAAAATGTGTGTGTAAGTTACAATGAGGAATCGAACCCTCAACTATATATACAAAAATAACCGCCTCTATACTATAAAATTACAGAAATGCCCTTAAATACAAAACAGCTTATTTACAAACTGAAAAGGGAAAAATAGAATCAAATCCCTAATTTTATTTTCTCTCTTCTATCAAAACACGAACTAATCTCTTTCTTCTCATTTGTGCAGATTGCTTGCTGAAGCTGAATAATTTATGAAGAGATGCTGTAGCTAATACACCCCCCTCAAGCCGAGCCATAGATATTGATGAGTGAGAGCTTGGAGATCAGAAAACGAAACTGAGGTAACCTTAATGCTTTTGTCAGTATATCAGCTATTTGGTCTTCTGAACGAATTGGCATGAGCTTGATAATACCTTTGTTTACCTGTTCTCTAGTAAAATGACAATCCAATTCAATATGTTTAGTTCTTTCATGAAAAATAGGATTAGTTGCAATATGTCTTGCGGATTGGTTGTCACAGAAGAGTAATGTAGAAGAATTAGGTTGGAACCCTAATTGACTTAGAATTTGATGTAACCAAAGTATCTCACTTGAAACTGCTGCTAAGGACCTATATTCGGCCTCAGCAGAACTCTTTGAAACTGTTACCTGTTTCTTGGATTTCCAAGAGACTAAAGAAGTCCCTAAAAAAATACAAAATCCTGTGACTGACCTTCTTGTATCCAGACAAGAGGCCCAGTCAGCATCTGCATAGGCTTTTAATTGTAAAGAAGAAGTAGATGAATAAAATAACCCTTGTCCTGGAGAGGACTTAATATATCTTAAAATGTGATGAGCAGCCATTAAATGTGGTGTTCTGGGTTGAGAAACAAACTGGCTAAGTCTATGCACAGCATAGCTTAGATCAGGTCTAGTAATGCACAAGTAGAGAAGTCTACCAATTAACCTTCTGTATGCAGTTATATCTGCCAATAACTCCCCATCTTGGGAATTAAATTTCATTTTGGGATCCATAGGTAAGGAGAGAGGCTTAGCATCTATGTATCCTGTATCATCAAGAATTTGTAAAGCATAGTGTCTTTGAGATAGCACAATTCCTTTAGAGGATCTTGCTATCTCTAAGCCAAGAAAATACTTAAGATCACCTAAGTCCTTTAGTTTAAAATTTGAATGTAAATAAGATTTCAAATCATTAATAAGAGTAACAGAAGGACTAGAAATAATGATATCATCAACATAAAGTAAAAGAGCAATAAAAGTATTACCTGAGCCCTTTATAAACAAGGAATAATCTGCTCTGGATTGCACAAAACCATAAGCTAATAAACATTCTGTGAACTTATTATTCCATTGTCTTGAAGCCTGTTTAAGACCATAAAGAGATTTATTTAGTCTACAAACCATTTTAGGATTTGAGTGTGACCTTGGATAGCCTAATGGTAAATCCATGTAGACCTCTTCATGGAGATCACCATTTAGGAAAGCATTATCTATGTCAAGATGAAACAGTCCCCATCCTTTAGAAGCAGCCATAGCTAGTAGGACTTTTACAGTGACCATCTTAGCAACAGGTGAGAAGGTCTCATTATAATCTATTCCAGCCTGCTGAGTATAACCCTTAGCAACCAACCTGGCCTTGTACCTTTCTACAGTTCCATCTGAATGCCTTTTAATTTTGTAAACCCATTTGCATCCAATTGGATGTTTATTTGATGGTAATGGTACAACTGTCCAAGTGTTTGTGGACTCAAGTGCTGTTATTTCAGTGTTCATGGCCTCAATCCATTTTGGATTACTAATAGCTTGATGATAAAACTGAGGTTCATACTCAGAAGAAATGTTAAGTATAAAAGACTTAAAAGAATTAGAAATATTATCAAAATGTAATACAGTAGAAATGGGATATTTAATAAAGTGTTTCTTACTGTCAAGAGCAGAATTACAAACATAATCATCAAGATAAGATGGTTTATTTGATGTTCTAGTTGATCTTCTTATATTAGTATTTGTATCTTGAAGAGTAGAATCATGATTAGGAGGATTAGAATCACCAGTAGAAACATGATTTTCAGAATCAGATACATGCTCAGGATTATAAGAAGATTGTTCATAAAAATCAGCAACATAGAAAGGTGAATTGTGTGGAAAAATGGGTTCTGTAGGAACTTCAGTAGAAGAGACAGAGGAATTAGATCCATTAGATAAATGATGAAAAGGAAATGTGTCCTCATGAAAAATTACATCTCTAGAGAGAAAGATATCTTTAGTTTTAATATCAAACAGTTTATACCCCTTAGTACCCATGGGATAACCTATAAAAATACAAATTCTTGCTCTTGGATCCATTTTTGTTCTGCCCTGTGTAATTGTAGATGCAAATGCAAGGCATCCAAAAGATTTCATACTAGAGTAATCAACAGAAGATTTATATAATAATTCAAAAGGTGTTTTGTGTTGTAAAACTTTAGATGGTGTCCTATTAATAATGTAAGCAGCTGTAGAAACACATTCACCCCATAGATATAAAGGAACTTTAGACTCAAAATAAAGTGCTCTAGCAATGTTTAATAAATGCTGATGTTTCCTCTCCACAACAGAGTTTTGTTGTGGAGTTTCCACACAGGAAAACTGATGCATAATGCCAAGTTTATTAAATAATTCAGTGAACTTTAATTCAGGAGCATTATCACTCCTGAATGTTTTAACAACTTTGTTAAATTGAGTTTTAACCATGTTAATAAAACTGGGAATGACATGGGAAACATCAGACTTATTATTTAATAAGCTAATCCAGGTAAATCTGGAAAAATCATCAATGATAGTAACAAAATATTTCTGTCCAGAAAGTGTAGGAACATGAAATGGTCCCCAAGTATCACAATGTATTAATTCAAAAATATCAGTGCTACTGGAAACAGAAGTAGAAAAAGAAAGTCTCTTTTGCTTAGCAAGAGGACAAATATAGCAGGGACTAAAACTAGAACTAGTACAGGTATGTGTAGAATCCATATCTAAAACATCCTTGAGTTTTAACATATTCTTATAAGGCATATGACCTAGCCTTCTATGCCATACTACACTAGAAATTTTGTTGCAGTAAGATGAATGTTCTGATCTGGGTTGTAGGACATAGAGGCCATCAATCAATCTACCCTCTCCAATCATCTTGAATTGTAGGTCCTGAATCACAAAGGATTCTTGTAAAAATTTAATACTAAGACTGTTCTTGCTGATTAATTCACTAACAGAAATTAGATTAAATTTGAAAGTAGGTATGTAAAAAACACCATTAAGTGTTAAAAGAGAATTCAATTTGACATCCCCTATGTGAGTGACAGATAATCTACTATTATCAGGGAGGATCACAAAAGCATTATTAATAGGTTTCAAACAAGTAAAAAGAGACACATTATAACAAATGTGCTTAGTAGCACCAGAATCAATTATCCAAGCTGTAGGATTAGGAGCAGCTTTATGAAAAAGAGAAGTTGAGCAGATACCTGATACACAGGAGATGTGTGCTGTGTCAGGAGATGTGTCTGCAGTGGGGTTGATGTTCAAATGTGTACTGAACAGGTTCATTAAGTGTTGACATTGTTCCTGGTTCAGACTTTGTAGCAGTGGAGTCAGTGGGTTAGATAAGGACATATTTTGAGTAGGCAATGATTCTGTGGGGTTTAAATTTGTAACTTGATTGGTAGGATAAGATGAGGGTTTGGATTTATTTGGAGGTTTGTATCCAACTGGATAACCATGGAGTTTGTAACATTTGTCAATAGTATGGCCTTTATAGTTGCAGTGAGAACAAACAGGGATTTCCTTCTTTTTATAGTTTGGATTAAAGGTAGGCTGAGTTTGGGAAGCAGTATTTGTAGTGTTCTGTTGGAACTGATTGTAATTTCTTTTCTGTGGTTGATTCAAAATACTAGGATTTTGTGAAGAAGATTTAGAAGTAAAAGCCATGGATGAAGTTGAATCCAAGGCTATAGTATGACCAACTTGCTTCTGTCTTTCCTCTTGAGTAGCAAGGGAAAAGACCCTGTCAATATGAGGTAAAGGATCCATTAGTAGGATCTGACTACGAAGATTGTCAAAAGAATCATTTAAACCAAGAAGAAATGTTAGAATAAAGTCTTCCTGATAAAGATTATGAACTTTTTCAACACTGTCACAAGAATTACAGTGTAAAACAGGCCTGTAGTTGGCCAACTCATCCCAAACCGACTTTAGTTTTGTAAAGAATGTCTGTACTGAAAGGTTTTCTTGATGAAGAGTTGCCAATTCCCTTCTGAGTTGTAATTTCCTGGGCCCATTACTCTGTTGAAAACGGTTCTTCAATTGATCCCACATGGCTTTGGCAGTAGTAGTGTACATTATACTTGAGTAAATTTCTGGAGAGACTGAATTTAGAATCCAAGAAATCACAACATCATTGTTTCTTGACCAAGCTGTTTGGAGATTTTCATCGGTGGGGCCAGGATCTTGAAGAGATCCATTGATGAAACCGAGTTTATGTTTGACATTAAGTGCAAGTAACATAGAATGGGACCAGAAAGTATAGTTATCACCCTTAAGGGGCTGATGAACAAGAAGTAGACCGGGGCCGTCTGAAGGGTGGAGGAAAAAAGGGTGTGAAGGATCCTCCATAGGAGGTTTAGAGCGGAGTGAGCCAGTGACTGTAGAGGAAACAGAACCTGAAGAATCCATATCTCAGGAACAAGAAAACAGAGTAATAAAAAAAATGATCAGGGTGATCAAGAAACTGATCAAAAAGATCAAAGAATGGATGAATTTAATTCGTAGAACAGCGCGGAAACGATGAATTAGTTATTCTACTGATACCATATTAGAATCTTTACAATAATGAAAGATTTGAACTTGAATTTTACAGTAGAAAAAAGAGAGAAGAACTAAGAAGAATAAAATTCTTATTTCTCTGAATATGAAAAAATGTGTGTGTAAGTTACAATGAGGAATCGAACCCTCAACTATATATACAAAAATAACCGCCTCTATACTATAAAATTACAGAAATGCCCTTAAATACAAAACAGCTTATTTACAAACTGAAAAGGGAAAAATAGAATCAAATCCCTAATTTTATTTTCTCTCTTCTATCAAAACACGAACTAATCTCTTTCTTCTCATTTGTGCAGATTGCTTGCTGAAGCTGAATAATTTATGAAGAGATGCTGTAGCTAATAGTAAATGGTTTATTTTTCTTCATCTCTTCATGATAATGTACTTACTAATACATTATTATACAATTACAGGCCCTCCACAAATTTAGATTCTACCAAAAAGCCAATTAAATATACAATAAAACAATGCTATTCTGAATTTCAAAAGGTATTACATTATTGTATTAAACTTTGATTTAAAAACTTACCAAAACTCTCATATGGACTGATTCTATCGAGGCTTGGCCCAAGTGAAAAACTTCGAACCTCAATTGGATAACTTTAGGCCCAATATCAGGCTACAATCATTGACCCAATTTTCAGCCCATGACCGATGATTACTAAATAATAATGAATTATGAATGTAGTATAGTAGAGTACTTATGCTCTAATAATTAGGTTAATCAATATAAATTTTATAAATGTCATCTTTAAGCATATACAAAACATTCAATAGTAATTAAACATTTACTATCAATTATTTGATATATTTAATTAATATAACTCCGATCACAATCTCATATATTAATTAATATAGTATCATTCCGTTACTCTAATTTATGTACTGGTCTGCTCATGTTCCAACATTTGAAATTAATTCAATCGACTATTTCTAAAATTTTCAAAATCCACTAATTATTACTTTAATTGATGATTAATCATGCCGATATAGTATTTCCGTACACGACAACAAGATCAAATTTAATCAAAATGAACCCGTATGAGCTCTTAATGGTTAGCACTTAGCACTAATAACCCCCTTTTATTTCATTTTTTTTCTTATTTAGAGTGTTATTCCTTTCTCAAAAAATATACATAAATAATAATTTATTGTAATATGCTTATGAGTGTATCTATGAAGTACATTAGTAGAAATAAAAACTAATAATATCACAAAAGATAAAAAGAAAGTTGCAAGAAGCAACCCAAAAATAACATGTGAATAATTCGAGTTTGCCCAATTTACAAGCTGTAAAGTGGGACCCGACCCGAACAAACCCTTTTTCTCACCGACTCGACCTCTCTATATATATCCCTTTGACCATGCTCCTCCATGTACTCTCTCCCCAAAATTTTTCTCTGTCTCCAGTACAGATTGTAGAGAGAGAATTTACAGGGTGAAGAAAGTTGGCTTCTCAGATATTTATCCAAAACGAAATCCACAAAATTCGAAGCCCGAATTTTAAGATCCAATTAAAATTACGATGTCGGACACTTACTGTTCGGACTGCAAGAGGAACACGGAGGTTGTATTCGACCACTCGGCGGGGGATACGGTGTGTTCGGAGTGCGGCCTCGTACTTGAATCTCGCTCAATTGACGAGACCTCTGAGTGGCGTACCTTTGCCGACGAATCGGGCGATCACGATCCGAACCGTGTGGGTGGACCCGTTAACCCGCTATTGGCGGATGGTGCTCTTACTACTGTTATTTCTCGGGTTGCTAATGGTTCGAATGGGGACTCGTCGTTGGCCCGATTGCAGAACCGGGGTGGGGATCCGGACCGGGCTATTGTGTTGGCGTTTAAGACTATTGCTAACATGGCTGATAGGTGTGTGTGTGTGTGTGTGCGTGTGTGTTTCTGTGTGTGTGTGTGTTTTTGGTTTCGTAATGAATTTAAAATTTAGACCTGAATTAATCTCTAAAAACTAAATCCTGAGTGGCGTATATTAAAAGTGAATCACTTCCAAACGGGTGGATTCGTCATGTTGTCTGTGTGTATGTTTTGTTAATTGTTGGTTTTGGGGGATTTGTTGGTGTTATTCATATGAAGGTTTTTTTTTTGGTTTGTCAAATGGTTTGGTGAAATGTGATGATAGAATTAGGAAAAAAATTCACTTATAGGTTGTGCTTTTCAATTATGATTTTAGAATGGGCATTATTAAGGATTTTGACTGGCAGCTCTTGAACAAAGATTTATTGTCTGAATGATGTGATGGGAGTGATAGAAAGTCACTATAAAAAGAAAAGAAAAGAAAATGATGTGAGAGAGGGAGTTGTAGGTGAAAGGGGTATGCTTTTGATTCTGACTGTGTTGATTCATCAATGATGCAGAAAATATGAAGTTAATCTCTGGAAGTTAGGAATTTAGATGGAATAGGTGTAATGTTGATATGTAATAGTTTAATTCTTAAAAGAGGGGACAGAAAACCTACATTAAAGAAAGAGGGGAATCAACTATTAGTTTATGGGTGAAAATTAATGGTTTTTATTCCTACTTTGGGACGTTTCTTAATTTTGGATGGGCTTTTCAGTCTTGAATATTTAATTTTGTGTCTGAACATTTGATCACGATTTTAAGTCATTCAAAGTATTCTGATTCTTGTCTGATTGCATGGAAATATACTGGTCCCAAACATCGAATTAGTTTGATTTGATGAAGCTTTATTGTCTTGTGTATTCGTTATCATATAAGAATGGGAACATCAATGGTTACATAGTCATCTCTTTCTTTTTTGGAACAAAAATTTATGAATGGATGCTGGTGTGGAAATCTCTATGAAGTTGTCTATTTGAGTCGGACCAAGTTATGGCTTTTAGGGGTACTTCTTGTTACTTTCCTTATTATTCTTGCGTTGAGCTCAGCTAATATTAATTTATTTTTTCCTTGTTCCAGGTTGAGCCTTGTAACAACCATTAAGGTATGTAGTCCCGCTCAATTTTTTATTCTTGTGTCAAAGTGTGTGAAAGTGATACAGAATGCACATTCTGAGAACTCGCTTGTGATGTCCTACATATGTCTTTTTCTGACTCTCTCTCTCTCTCTCTCTCTCTCTCTTGTTCCTTGTGTGTTTGTCATAGATAGCTTAGAGGTTCTATTGTATGCTTTGAATGGGTTGGGAGAAGTTGCTGCGATGTAATCTTTGTTCAATATCTTTGCGTAAATAATTTGAAATTCACTCTTCTCAATATTTGAATTTTTGGCTTTGGTATTTGTAAAAATTTGTACATTCTTTATTCATATCTGTGCAATATTCTCAGTTTTGATGTCTCGGCCCTTTTCTCGGGTTATCATATTTGTTTCATACCCTGTGACTTTAACTTGTTTTATGTTGGTGCTTTTATTTAAAGGATCGGGCAAATGAAATATATAAAAGGTTGGATGATCAGAAGTGTACAAGAGGAAGAAACTTGGAGGCTCTAGTAGCTGCCTGTATTTATATTGCTTGTCGGCAGGAAGGAAAGCCACGTACTGTGAAAGGTGTTACCTTAATTACGTGATAATCCTTTTACTTACCCCTCCCCTGTATGTATGAAGTCTTCTGAACCTTTGGGTTTCAATTAGAAATATGCTCCATTGTCTCTGGAGCTACAAAGAAAGAAATTGGCCGAGCAAAAGAGTTTATTGTGAAACAGTTGAAGGTTGAAATGGGTGAGTCAATGGAGATGGGTACCATTCATGCAGGGGACTACTTGGTGAGTTTGCCTTGAAAATTATTAGTTCTTGGCAAGTTGTAGATCTTTAGTTAATTCAAATCTTTTTTCGGAAATTTTTTACTTGTGTTGACCTTTAATTTAATTAAAAAAAAAAAGAAAAAGACCTTTAATTTCATTTGATTATAATTCAACTTTTTATTTTTGGTGTATTTGTTTTTGTCTTTGTTTTGCAGAGGCGTTTCTGTTCCAATCTTGGCATGACTCATGATGAGGTCAAAGCTGTCCAAGAAACTGTCCAGAAGGCAGGGGACTTTGATATTAGGTACTGTGATATTCTTTGCATCTTTTTTTTTTGATTATTTTTTTTATGTTTCTTCTTGAATACTATATTTGATTGTGTGTTATGTATATATGTGTAAAGAGGAAGTAAATAAGGATGGTGTGGGCATAATGCTCTCCTCAATGAAATGGCCAATGTAAATAAGACTTAAAATGATGTGATATGTTTGCTTGATTTTGATATCTCATTATCTCTATAGCATTGAAAATAGAGTTGAAAATCGAACCAAGCTACTTGCTTTTCTGCTCGAGTTAAAACGCATTTGGGTTTAGTTAGTTATACATATCAAACCAAGCCTCTTGTTTTGAATTCGACTCAATAAACTAAAAATAAAATAGTATATGTAAATATATTAAGCTACTCGAATTTAAACTTGACTGGTGTTTGCTTTAATTAAAGCTCGTCCGATTAACAATCAGAGTATCAGGCCATTTTCAAGCTCAATAAAAAAAACCTTCAATGTATTATTCTTCTACTCGACTCGTTTACACACCTGATTTAAAGTTCTATATCTCTTCATTCTTAAAAATGAGACACACGTAAATGTAAAAGCTTTTAGTAAAGGGGAAGAATGGAATGATATCAGTTTATGTTATCAATATGCATCTCACACAGGTACTATATTCTTGCTAATAGATTCTCGTACTTGAGAATCTGCTGTTTCTAATTAGAACTGCCAGAGAGCTATGGATATCCTGATGTTTTTTAACATCACTATTCTTTTATTGCAGGAGGAGTCCTATATCTATTGCTGCAGCTATAATATTTATGATAACTCAGCTGTCAGAATCGAAGAAGCCTCTTCGAGGTTTGAGCTTTTACTGTCTTAATATATATGATAACTCAGCTATATCGTATCTTTTGCCCCCTCCAACTGTTTTTTATGCCTACTTTGCACCTTCATATAACGATTGCATCACTTTGCTCCCTCCAATTATCCTCTATGCTTCTATTGCACCAAATCATTAATTTCGGTCATTGGCAAAATGCCTCAAATTTGTATGAGGACAAAGTGCATTCAATCAATATGAGGGTAAAAGAAAAAAAAATTATGTAAACTAACGGTTTAGTGCAAAAGCTTGAAGGATGGTTGGAAGGGGCAGCGTAGAATTTAAAATATTTTTAAGTTACCTTAAAGTGGACTATCACAGAGTTGTCTCGGGTTTATTTCTCGTTCGCTTAATCTAATATGAGATGGTGTACTTGCAGATATCTCAGCTGCTACAACAGTTGCAGAAGGGACAATCAAGAATGCGTATAGGGATCTCTACCCACATGCTGCCAAGATCATACCAGAATGGTATGCAAAGGAACGGGATCTAAAGAACCTTAGCAGTCCCAAAGCTTAAACCCGAGATTTCAATTACAGAGATACTGCAATACAATTTTACTTAAAAACATTAACTCTGTCACTTACAGTCACAAATATTTCAATTTTGAGATTTGATTTTCGCATATAAGTTAATAATTATTCAAAAAAACTTGGAACTGTGTTTGCATTTTGTAGTGATGGGTCTTTTGTATGTTATCCATTCAATATCGCTGTCACTTATGACTGGAAATTGATGGAGGATAATTTAGCTGATGATGATTTAGTATATGGTATAGGAGAAGTTCTTGGATGTAGCTGGGACATTTCGATTTTTTTTTTTTTGGGAAAAACAAGATTTTCGGCTGTGCTTTTTATTGAATTATTTGTTTTCTCCCCTGAAAATAATATAGGGGAAGTGAAATACATTTTGATTTTATGTTTGTACTCTTTTGGGGTAGCTGATATTGTTAAAAGATATTTGAGTGTCCTTGCTCCTATTTAAACCGGATATTAATTAAACGAAAGATTGGATTTGGTCTCTTATGTGATAAATGGTTATGTGAGTCCATGAGAGAATTGCATTTTTGGTACAGAGCTATAGGTCAATTTTTACTTTTGGTACAGAGCTATAGGTCAATTTTCACTTTTGGTACACAGCTTTATGTGTCCAACACATTTGGTACACCTCTTTAACAAAATTCGACACATTTGGTACAATCGTTAAATAAATTGCAAAATCACCGTTAATTCCGTTAGTTCGACACATTTGGTACACCTCTTTTAAAAATTTGGCATGCGCGCGGCACATGGCTGCCCAGAAAAAAATAAAAAATAAAAAAGAAAAAATTGAAACTTGATAAACTTTTTTATTATATTTTATTCTTCTTCCAATATTAAACTATAAATGACATTATAGTTTATTATATTTTACATGTCATATAAATAATAAATACATATTTTTTAATAATTTTTATAAATATGATAAATTAAAGTAACTTGTTTATTATATTTTATTCTTCTTGCAATATTAAACTATAAATGACATTATATAGTTTATTATATTTTACATGTCATATAAATAATAAATACATATTTTTTAATAATTTTTATAAATAATAAACTATTTTTATAAATAATTTTTAAAAATTGAAACTTGATAAAAAATTTTATTATATTTTATTTTTCTTCCAATATTAAACTATAAATGACATTATATAGTTTATTATATTTTACATGTCATATAAATAATAAAGACATATTTTTTAATAATTTTTATAAATAATAAACTATAAAAATAATAAACTATTTTATAAATAATTTTTAAAAATTGAAACTTGATAAACTTGTTTATTATATTTTATTCTTCTTTCAGTATTAAACTATAAATGACATTATATAGTTTATTATATTGCACATGTCATATAAATGATAAATACATATTTTTTTTTATCATTATATAAATATGATATGATAAATATAATAAATACATATGATAATTTTCATAAAAGTTTATCAAGTTTAATTGTTTTTTGGGCAGACATGTGCCGCGCACATGTCAATTTTGTAAAAGAGGTGTACCAAATGTGTCGAACTAACGGAATTAACGGTGATTTTGCAATTTATTTAACGGTTGTACCAAATGTGTCGAACTTTGTTAAAGAGGTGTACCAAATGTGTTGGATAATAAAGCTGTGTACCAAAAATGAGAATTGACCTATAGTGTGTATCAAAAATGCAATTCTCTCGAGAGTCCATATTGTTTCGGTCCAAACCCCCTGAAAGTTGTCTTTTTCTTTTGGCATTTTTTCTCCCATACGACTACTGATAATTCCAATATATTATATTCAAAATTTGGAAATTGCATTTTTAGTCCCGTTGGACTGGATTCTTAGCATCTTTAGTCCTACAATTTATAAAAAATGCACTTTGAATATTTGAAAGATTTTGCACTTTTGGTCACATCACCTTATGTTCATTTAATTAGGGACAAAAATTGCAAAATTAAGACAGTCATATGAATCTAAACTCTAAAGTGTATAACAAGAACTACTCTGTTGAATTAAAAGAGCAAGGTGTAAGGAATTGAGATTAAATGTACAATTTTAATAAGTGAGGGATCAAATTTGTGAAATACTTTGAAAAATAGGGACCAAAAGGTCATTTCTTATCATAGAGTACGAAACCGAGAGAATATTGAAGGGAAGAAGATTTCTCCAAATTTTGGATAAATCTAAAATTTCTCCAATACTATTTCTTGAGAACATGATGCAAACCTTGGACACATGTTGCTTTTGAGATTAAAGATAGGAGCTATTTGTAAATTCATCAATTTCTTTTTTAGAATGTATAATACTTGGAAATTTGAATAGGCTACAAGGTTATACTGTAAATAATGAATCCCCACATTTGGGTTTTTTTTGCCCAAAAAAAATAAAATAAAATAAAAAAGATAGTGTAAAGACATATTTTCATTAAAATGGGGATATTCCAAATTTTATGCATCAAGTTTTCTTTGCCGAAAAAAAAAAGTTAGTGTAAAGACATATTTTCACTAAGGGGATATATTCCAAATTTTATGCATTAAGTTTTCTTTGCCGAAAAGAAAAAGATAATGTAAAGACATATTTTCAATAAAGTGAGGAAGTGAAGTAAAATAAAGTAGTTCTTATATATGTTTGGAGAGAATTGCATTTTTGGTACACAACTATAGGCCAATTTCCACTTTTGGTACACAGCTTTATGTGTCCAACACATTTGGTACACCTCTTTAACAACGTTCGACACATTTGGTACAACCGTTAAATAAATTGCAAAATCACCGTTAATTCCGTTAGTTCGACACATTTGGTACACCTCTTTTACAAAATTGACATGTGCGCGGCACATGGCTGCCAAAAAAAAAATTTTAACTTGACAAACTTTTATAAAAATTATCATATGTATTTATTATATTTATCATATTATATTTATATAATGATAAAAAAATATGTATTTATTATTTATATAACATGTAAAATATAATAAACTATATAATGTCATTTATAGTTCAATACTGGAAGAAGAATAAAATATAATAAAAAAGTTTATCAAGTTTCAATTTTTAAAAATTATTTATAAAAATAGTTTATTATTTATAAAAATTATTAAAAAATATGTCTTTATTATTTATATGACATGTAAAATATAATAAACTATATAATGTCATTTATAGTTTAATATTGGAAGAAGAATAAAATATAATAAAAAAGTTTATCAAGTTTCAATTTTTAAAAATTATTTATAAAAATAGTTAATTATTTTTATAGTTAATTATTTATAAAAATTATTAAAAAATATATATTTATTATTTATATGACATGTAAAATATAATAAACTATATAATGTCATTTATAGTTTAATATTGCAAGAAGAATAAAATATAATAAACAAGTTACTTTAATTTATCATATTTATAAAAATTATTAAAAAATATGTATTTATTATTTATATGACATGTAAAATATAATAAACTATAATGTCATTTATAGTTTAATATTGGAAGAAGAATAATATATAATAAAAAAGTTTATCAAGTTTCAATTTTTTTTTTTTTCCTGGGCAGCCATGTGCCGCGCGCATGCCAATTTTGTAAAAGAGGTGTACCAAATGTGTCGAACTAACGGAATGAACTGTGATTTTGCAATTTATTTAACGGTTGTACCAAATTTGTCGAACTTTGTTAAAGAGGTGTACCAAATGTGTTGGACACATAAAACTGTGTACCTAAGGTGGGAATTGACCTATAGCTGTGTACCAAAAATGCAATTTCTCTCTATATGTTTGGTTGTAAAAAGTTGAGGAAGATTATCTTTTTGTGTGCATGCTTAATTGAGTTGATATTTTCTTAAATTCATATAAATGTTAAATAGATGGCAAACTAAAAATTACAATAACAATCTTTAGTAAAAAAAAAAAAGTAGAAAGAGTTTTGCAACTAAATAAAATTAATAATAATTAATGAATTAAAATTTAACTTATTTGTATTTATATACACTACTTGTTTGTTTCACTTCAGCAATTGTAATTTGTAGACGTCCATCAATCAAATTTTCAATTGATGTTACTTTTCTAGTTAGATTAATTTATGAATATAAGTATTATATAACTATAATTTCACATTGGTGGCTATTTTTCATTTAGTTTCAAAATTTCACTTCGATATTTTAACAAGTATTTAATTATTTATAAATTTTATGGTACTATTGTATTTTGTTTTTGCTTTACGTTTTTGCCTTTACTTATTTCTGTTGATGTATAAAATTCAATAGATTCATAAATCAAGTTTATTTATTTCGTGCTTAGTACGAAAAAAATAAAAAAGTAAATTATCATGGAAATCGATAAACCTGAAAAGGAGAATTATAGAGACAAGATATGCGAGTGAGAAAAGGAAAATAACTAGATAGGATGTTGAGATTTTCCTAGTTGTTTTTCTATCAAAATTTGCAGGATTGATTATGTAAGAAAATGTTGCCTTCACGAACAATAAAGGAAAGCTCTTTAATGCTATTCAAGTACTTCGTGGAAAACTAAAACTAATTTTCCAACTCTAGTACATACTTTTCTGATAATCAATTATAATAGTATTAAAATGGTAGCTTCGTAGTTTTAATATTATATTGGGCTTCTAAATTTGAATTTATGACGCAAGCATATTGGGTTTGAAGCCAATAACTAACTATGTTTAGTCTGTTTAGATACTTTAATGCATTTATAAATAAATAAAATAGTTCATTTTGTGAGATTAAATGTCATATTATTTGAAATACTAAAAGTATTAATCATACCCCGGTGGTCAACCTTGGCCAAAAAAAAAGAGGAGATGCTAGTTGTTGAGTTTTTCTGAAGTTATATACTCTATAATATAGGTCTTATCCATACAAGTAATGGAGAACATACGAAAGCTTTGGAATATTATTTTCGAGCACTCGAACGAAACCCGTTCTTACCACAAGCTTTTAATAATATGGCCGTGATCTGTCATTACGTGCGACTATCTCCACTATAGAAGTAAAAAAAAAAAGAAAAACAAAATAGGCTTTCTACATATGCATTGTCTAAAACAACAACTGATCTGTCTGGGGGCGGGAAAAAGAGTACCGATCTACTTCGTCATCAATATTGATGAAATTGAAAAAAGGTTTTAGGTGTAAAGTGCTAATTTTGTGTTTAAGGGTTCAAAGTCTCCATTTCTCGTGTTTCGGGGGTGCAAGTTGCTGAGTTGTTCTTAATTCGATGGTTCTAAGTGCTAATTCTATTACGGAGTGCAAAATGTCCATTTCTCTTGTTTTTGGGGGGCAAAGTGCCAAAGATTAAAAAATGAATTACCTATTTTGTCCCTTTTTTGAGAAAAATAAAAAAGATGCAAAGTGCTGAATTGTTCATATTTCAGGAATGTAAAATGCTAAATTTATGTTTTAAGGGAACAAAGTATCTATTCCAGGTTTTGGATAATACTAAAAGTAAAATAGTTCTAGAGAATGAAAAAGCGTTTTTTCTTCTCTCTAATTAATTTATGATCTGATCTCCTTCCTTTTTTCTCGCCTTCTTCTTCCTCAAACCCATTTCATGAAATAGAAGGGTTTTTTGCACTTTGCACCCCCAAAACATGAGAAATAGTCACTTTGCAGCCCCGAAGCTTAGATTTAGCACTTTACACCCTTGAAATATAAAAAATGCAGCACTTTGCACCCTCATTTATTTTCAAGCAAAAATTCAAGGGCAAAATAGGTAATTCAATAGTATTGGCACTTTGCACCCTCAAAACTTGAGAATTTCGCACTTTGTACCCCCAAAATAATAACACCCTCTATTTAAGAACAAATCAACAACTTTCACCCCCGAAACACAATAAATAGGCACTTTGCACCCCAAAACACAAAATCAACACTTAACACCCTCAAATTAAAAAAAAATTCAAACCCCTCAATTTTCCGGCAAAGTTGACCATTAAGGTGAATTTTTTTAAGGCAAAATATGTAAGTATTTATGGATCTTTGATATATTGAAGTAGACAACGGGTCTTCGAAAATTTTACTTGCACTTTATTTAGTTATTTATGGTTATATTGTTGAAAAGAAAGATGGAGAGAGAAATGAGTATTCAAGTATTTATAATTGTATTTTGCAAAATTGAAGTAAAAAAATGAATTTACTATTTTGCCTTAGATTTTTTTCACTCCGATAGTCAACTTTGATGAAAAAAAGAGGGGTTTGGATTTGAAAATACCCTTAACACCCTCAAATTTAAAAAATCCAAACCCCTCGTTTTTTCGTCAAAGTTGACTATCGGAGTGAAAAAAAATCTAAGGCAAAATAGAAAATTCATTTTTTACTTCAATTTTGCAAAATACAATTATAAATACTTGAATACTCATTTCTCTCTCCATCTTTCTTTTCAACAATATAACCATAAATAACTAAATAAAGTACAAGTAAAATTTTCGAAGACCCGTTGTCTACTTCAATATATCAAAGACCCATAAATAATTACATATTTTGCTTTAAAAAAATTCAACTTAATGGTCAACTTTGCCAGAAAATTGAGGGGTTTGAATTTTTTTTTTAATTTGAGGGTGTTAAGTGTTAATTTGTATTTTGGGGTGCAAAGTGTCCATTTATTGTGTTTCGGGGGTGCAAGTTGTTGATTTATCAATTAACGGTGATTTTGCAATTTATTTAACGGTTGTACCAAATGTGTCGAACTTTGTTAAAGAGGTGTACCAAATGTGTTGGACACATAAAACTGTGTACCAAAAGTGAGAATTGACCTATATCTGTGTACCAAAAATGCAATTCTCTCATTAAAGAAAGGGTAAATTTTTCTTTAAGAAAATGAATTGTTTAAATTTAAATTTTTAAGGATCACGTGTCACCTAAGGAAAGACAATCTCATTTGCTTCCTACACCACAAAAATTCATTTTAGTCTGGCTCAAAAAAATTGATAAATTCAAGTTAATTTGGTAAGAAAATCTTATGGAAAATAAATATCCATAATGAAGATTGAATTTATTTAATGACATTAAGTGATTTCTAAAATAAGGTCAATGAAAAAATCGTATTGATTAGATGTATTTGGTAAAATGAGTTGTCTACTCTACACAATTCAATTTTTTTTTTATATTTTGTAATCCTTGAAATTAATGTCAAAATATTATTGTCATATAACATACAACTTAATAAATATAAAAATGATTAAAAAGTAACAATTAAATCTGGTCAATATTTTTGGTTAATTTGTTTTTAATTACTACAAGATAACATTGGATTCTAAACCCAAAATTCAATTTTTATTCTAATTTATGTCTAATAACAAAATTTAAATATCACCGTAACTTAAACTCTATGAAAATTAGTCTTATGATTATGTGATTAAAAAATCCATTGGCAATAAGAATATAGCTTAGATGACAATGTTTATCGACTGCAAATTGTTTTATATATTTTGCATCTTCTTACTTAAAAGTCTATTGTTATTAATCTACTCGAATATCATGTAATTGTGACATAATTTCATATTGGACACAATAAAATTAAAGAACGATTAGAAAATGTTTGTCATGTGCCAAAAGTAGTCAAGGACTCCTTTTAAATAAAAATCATCTTTCTAATTTTATATAAATAACATATCCCCTATAAAATACTTAGCTATCATTTGTCCAAACCAATTATTAAAGAATAAATAAAATTTAATGTAACATTTAGACAAAACATGTAAATAATTTGTGTCATCGTCACATTTGGAAAGTAATATACAATATCGAACGTTCTTGTATAGTAACAAAAAGTCCACACTCTTAACTACTTTCAATGATTGGATAACTTTACTAAAATGTAAAACATTCTCTTTGTATAATTAAATACATCTAACAAAAACCAAATTTTATCATGTGAAACAATTCAATGATTGAATAACTTTACTAAAATGTAAAACATTCTCTTTGTATAAATACATCTACATCTAACAAAAACCAAATTTTATCATGTGAAACAATTCAATGATTGAATTAATAACTTTACTAAAAATGTAAAACATTCCCTTTGTATAAATACATCTAACAAAAACCAAATTTTATCATGTGAAACAAATCAACTCTAGCATACAATCACCAGACAACATGACAAGAAACAAAACTAAACTTGAACTAATATCCAATCAAAGCAAAAGAAACCCCACTTTCAGAAAAAGGATGAATAGTTTGTTGAAGAAAGCAAACGAGCTTTCCATTCTTTGTGAGGTTGACATGGCCATTATTGTACATAAACCCGGGCGAAACAATGCAACATTGTGGCCATCTCCCGATTTATGTAGGGAAAGGGTGCAAAAATTTCTAGATGTTCCAGATTCGATCAAGTCAAAAAAAATGGTGGAGCATGAGAAATATATAGACGAAAGAGTAACTGGTGAAATGGAAAATGTGGAAAAGTTGAAGAAGAAAAACGAAATAAAAGAGTCTCAGATGTTAATGAATGAGCTCATGAAAAGTAAGAACTTTGATGGACTGGGGTTGCATGATATGAATTGCTTGAACTCTTTTGCAGTTGATATGGTTAAGAGGCTCCAAAAGAGGGAAGAAGAGCTTGAGAATATACAAAAAAGTAATTGAATGTTCATTTCATATCGTCATGTTTTTATATTCAGTTTATGTTTTATATGCAAAATAATTGTAATATGGAATGTACTTGTAATTTTAGTTTGCAAAAGGAAGTTTTGAGCAATGATTCTCATATTTTATTATTAATTTCAACTATGAAAAAATAATTGTAAAAGTAGACCGAGAAAATGTAGGATTGAAAAACAAATACAGATTTTCATATATTTAATATTTCCATGAAGACCATATTATATCAACAAAGCAACCAATTAAAAGGGAAATAAACATAGACACAAATTAATATTAATTTTTTTGGTCTATTCGTGATTCAAGAGCTTAAAGTTTTTTTTTTGGGTTATAGGAGAAAGGGCTAACTTTAGGTCAATCAAGAGAGATCAGAAAAATATAAAGCAAAACAAAACCAAATTGATGGAAAAATAAACCTACATACAAAATTACAAATGGCTCGACTACCTATTTACAACAGTGAGAAAAACGTTGCCGTGTAATAGATTGAGAAAATATACACATTGAACAATATCATATTATGCTATACTAAAAATTTGATATGTGGAATCACTTGTGATCTTTATTCTTTTGATCATTTCAATTTTCCATCTTTAATTCATAATAAAAGAATAATTTGCTATTTTAACTTGATTGCACTATTATTTCTTAAGAACGCTTAGTTTCCGAGAGAATTGTATTTTTTGGGCCAAATTATATACCGATTCTCACTTGTGGTACCATAAAAATCGAGGCCGACATATTTTGTACCACAGTTTAAGAAATTAAATCACATTTAGTACTACCATTAAAAATGGACGTTAACTGATGACGTGGTAGTTAAATTTTATTGCGAAATTGATACCATTACTTATGTTGACTGACAATTATACCCCAAACTTTTCAAGTTGTAAAAATAACCTCACATCTTCAAATTTATTGACAATTTTAGTCCACATTGTTGCCCAATTTCAAAATTGGCTCGAATAAGACATGTGAGGACCAATTTAGAGATTTTGCTTATTATATTTACATATTTATTTAACTAATTTAATTTTATAAATAATATTAATAGACCAAATAATACTTTAACATAAATTCGATAAAATATTAATTAAATCTAAAATTTACATAATAATATTAATATATTTAATATTTATTAAAAAAACTTATATAAAATAATTATAGTTATAAAAAAAAACCCATCTCCTACCCCCAACACAATCCCCCCAACCCCCAACCCAAATCCCATCCGGCGGCGGTTTAATATTATATTTTTTCTCTGATTTACACGTTCTTTTATCGATTTGACCTACTTTCATTATTTTTTTCATTTTCATCGATTTCTTTTGTTTTTTTGGTTTAATCCATTTTTTTACTGGTTTCACACTATTTTTGCTGATTAAACTAATAATTCTTTCTGCAGATTTCATTCGTTTTCATCAATTTCACACATTTTACCACT
This sequence comes from Penstemon barbatus, assembly GCA_003313485.2. Taxonomy (NCBI): domain Eukaryota; kingdom Viridiplantae; phylum Streptophyta; class Magnoliopsida; order Lamiales; family Plantaginaceae; genus Penstemon; species Penstemon barbatus. Next base: position 19,952,292 of record CM064883.1, on the reverse strand, counting down.
AATTTACATGTTTTCACCAATTTCACCTCATATTTCATTGATTTCACTGATTTTTCATTTGTTCCCCGATTCATTGACTTTACATTTGTTCCCTGATTCACTGATTACACCCATTTTTAACGATGTCGTCCGTTTTTCACTAATTTCAGCGGTCTTCTTCGGTTTTCATGAATTTCATCTAAAGTTATTCGATTCCGTATGTATTTACCGATTTCACATGCATTTTTTTATCGGTTTCACTTGTTTTTCACCAACATTACCCGTATTCATCAATTTCACCCTTTTTTTTTTTTTTTTTTTTTTTTTTTTTTTTTATCATTTTCAAACTTTAACCGACTTTTATCGTGTTCACCAATTTTCATTAACCGATTTAGCACATTTTACATGAAAAGAACTCCATATTTTCCGATTAAACTATTTCTTTTTTACAGATTTCACACGTTACGCCAATTTAACAAGAAAAAAATGAGTTAAATTGACAAAAATTGGTTAAACCAAAGAGAATGGGTGAATTGAATAACAAATGAAATAAAACACAAAAACATGTAAAATCGATCAAAGAGCGGGTTAAAATAACAAAGAAGCAATGATAAACTCAGTGTGAAAGCGGATACAATCGATATTTCTTTGGAAAATTATTAAGAAATGATCAATTATTATATTAAAGAACTTAAAAAAATGCCATTTTTATTGTATGAATAAAATAAAGTACTATTTATTTAACTAAAGAACTTATAATTGGCTTATGTAAAAAGTTCAAACATATGAATGATTAAAACAGATTAAAATTGATTAAAAAAATATATGATAAAAAAATTGGTAAAACATTGGGAAAATGGGTTAGATCGAAGAAGAAAAAAATGAGTTAAAACAACAAAAAATATGGTAAAATCGATTAAAATGATAGGGTAAACCGACAAAACACAGACAAATCGGAAAAAAATGAATGACATCCGCTAAACTCGTGATAACAAAAATGGGTCAAATCGATAAAAGAACAAGATTTTTTTTTGTTAAATTAACAAAAATAAATCGTCGAGAAAATAGGTTAAATCAACAGAAGAATAAGCAAAATAGACTAAAATTGGGTTAAACCGGAGAATAAAATAATTAACAAATGAGATAAATCACAAAAAATAGATGGAAATTGGTGAAAGAACGGGTTAAAATATCAAAGTCAAGGAAGAAAATAATTGATATTGTTTATTCATTTCAAATGGTAGTTTTAGAATAATAATAATATAAACCAACAAGTGATTGGTCTAGTGGAAGAGACTAGTCACTACAAAGTAGCGGACTCAAGTTCGAATTCATGTTGGGAGAGGTTCCCACTTTATGTGCCCGACGTGGGAAACAAAAAAAAAAAGGTTATAAATATTTAGTAATTATAGTTGGTTTATTATTTTCAAGTTTTGATTTTAGGTAGCATAGTAATAATTAAAGTGATTTAATCAAAAAAATTATGTGATGTGTCATTAATACCATAATATGATGATAAATTATTATATAATTCAACTTCCTTACGAAATTAGTTAATCATGTACAAACTTTTTAGTTAATACAAAAAGAAGACAAATTTGAGATTATGTAATATATATATATACATCTCCTTGTATAATATTATGGCCCCATTTGGATGGGTACTGGTCCAGTGAAACTTGTCCAGTTTCACGGGTTTCGATTATAAAAAAAATGGTTTGGGTAGTTTCGGTGAAACTTTTGAAATCCTATTTGGTTATGTTCTGGATGTTGGATTTTGTGGTTTTAAAATGTTGAAACTCCACTTGGACTGGTTTTGGATGTTGGGGTGTGAGGAAAAAATAGGTAATAAATATCAAATCAATCTATTTTTGAAGAGTTTAGGAAAAAATAAAAAGATGGTAAGTGTAAAATCAATGTTTTATAGGTTCCAAACGTTGTTGTATAAATTTTTGAATATATTTTTATTGATTTTAATGAGTCTAACGAAAAATCATTTGAAAGAGTTATTTGAAAGAGTTTTAACATGATATCGCGAGACTTGCAAAATTGGACCCAACTCCCATTCACGTAGAGCCCCTATTAGAAGTTGAGGGGTGTCAAGCCCGTCAACAACACGTCACACCGCCACTATTTTCAAAGATAATACCAAATTTGTATGCACATGAAAGAGACCTCAAGAATCTTTGCAGCCCTTAATATAATGATATGTACCAATTCCAATTGTAAAGATGGTAAATATCTTTTTTCTTTGATCTTCTTATCCTCTTGTCGGCAAGGATAAAACAAGGGAAAAAAAAATAACTACAAATTCCTAAGTTTACCCAGACAGATTTGCGAGAATATACCCGTTATCGTCATTATTATATGATGGAGAAATTTATGATAATTCATACTCCCTCCGTTTTTTTTTCTCAAGATCCTTTATACCACTATTGATGTACTATATTTGTGTACCACTAATAAGCAGGGGCGGAGCTAGAAATTTTAGTCGCGGTGGACGAGATTAAAATGGAAAGTATATAATTAAATTATTAAAAATTATGATTATCAAAATTTATTTTTAATGAGCCGATAATTCCTATGATACTTGATATTGATAACATAATTTTGCTCTTCCTTATTAAAAGAGAACTATATTAAGTGTTAAAGAAAATTTTCCTTATTAAATTCTACTTATACTAGGTAACTCTATTAGTGGGGCTCTATTCCCTATGATCTAACTACACAATTAATTAAAGTAGACAAATAGTTTTGATTCACACGGATTCTTTCCTTTAGGAATTTAGAGGTACTAACTAGAATATATAAGATACTACTACTATAATAATAATAATAGATAAGTGTTACTAATTCTTTTTTTGCTGGGGGGTGCGGGTGCCCCCACCCGCACCTCCTATACCTCCGCCCCTGCTAATAAGTAATTGCCACATGTACATGTGACAATTTGTCACATGTACATGTGGCAATTACTTATTAGTGGTACACAAATACGGTATACTAATAGTGGTATAAAAGATCTTACCGGTTCTTTTTTTATTTGTTGTTTGAAAAAATGCACACGGATTAAGAAATATAATAAATAATTACTTTTTTTCAGCAAAAATCCCAAAACACCCTTTTAATCAAATAACATAATTTATTAACATTTATTACAAACAATAACAAGAAGGATAATATTGATAGAAAACAATTAATTTTACATTGAAATCCTAAAATAACAAATAAAGGTAAACAATTTTTTTTGATAAAGCCACAAATAAAAAAAAGGAGGGAGTATAAACTAATTTTGAAGATCTTCTTGGATAACAAGTTTTCTTTTTCCTCAACTTATCCTTAGCATGATTGTAAGTAAAACACGTGTGTACAACTATACATAACAGAAACTATTGATAATTCCAATAAACTATATGCCAAAAGTTTCGTTTCCAATAAATTATATAAAGATACTCAAAGACAAAAAAAAATCTCCCCTGTTTTATACAATTAAGATGGGATCCTTTACATACCGTATTGAAGAAATTGCATTTTTAGTCTTACACTTTACAGAAAATGCGCTTTCAGTCTCAAATTTTGAAATATTTTGCGGTTTTTGTCTCATCACCTCACTTTCATCTATTTAGGACCAGAAGTGCATAATTAAGATAGTCCTATGAGATCGAAAGTGTTAATGGTTTGGTTCTGATATAAGAATAAAATTGCAATTTCTCTATGATACATTCATAGTTACATGTTGCATCTAAACCTTGATAAACTCAAATCAAATTTTGTATCTAACTTTTAGAAAATTCAAAACATTTAAAGGTGGAATATATGATTTTTAACTCTACTACAGACTACAGTAGATAATTTCCACATACATCTCATTACCTATGAAATTTCTATCTCACCAAATTTAGAAACAAAAATCTGAAATCCATGAAGTACCTTTCTAAGTTTCATTGTCAAATTCTATCTAATCAGTGAAAATCCAACAACAATCTTCATATAACTGCACATTTAACATAAATTTAAAAAACACACAACAATTTCGTAAACAAACAGTCTTATCTGGTAATATGAGCAATAAATGAATCCATTTCCTTCTTAGTATCTCCACCTTCAAGCACAGACTCCCTCACAATCTCCCCCAACTCCTTTGCTCTTTTCCTAATCTCTTCTCCTTCTTCAGATCCCATCAATCTTCTTACAACCTTTTCCACTGTTATAGAATCTATAACTTCGTCTCTACGCGCCCAATCCTTAACTTCAACACCAATTCCAAGTACTTTCGTTACCAAGATCGCGTTCCCCGGTTGGTCAGAATGAATAGGCCAAGCTCCTATAGGCACTCCCATGCTTATACTCTCCATACAAGAATTCCATCCACAATGACTTATGAAACCGCCAGTCGAACGATGTCCTAAAATCTCCAACTGTGGTGCCCAATCTCTTACAATGATCCCTCTTTCCTTGACCCTTTCTTCATACCCTTCCGGCAATGGAGCTTTTCGGATTTCCCCTTCGAAAACATCTCCTTTATCCGCATCTCTCAATACCCAAATGAACTTATGTTCACTTTTCTCTAATCCAATTGCAATTTCATTGATTTGTTCATTTGATAATGAAGATGTACTTCCAAAAGAAACGAACAAAACAGAATTTGGTTCTTGTTTGTCTAGCCATAACAAGCATTTGTTTTGATTGGTTTCTTGATTTTTATTACCATGTAATGAAATTGGGTTAAATGGACCTAGAGCGAATAGTTTATCGGTGCCGGTGGCTTTTGCCTTTGCAAGCAAGTCAAGATATGTACCTTCAATCAATCTCGATGTATTGTAAATATCCCCCGTATTAGATTTTGGCACATCGTATAGTACTTTTACGGCCTCTTGAATCTCTAACGGGAAACAATCTTCTAAGGGAACGTTTTCGATATGACTTGCCTTTAATGGTAGAGGTGGTTTTCCTACCGCTTCCCAATAACACGAGTATATAATGAACGCAGATGCACTTTGAAAACAGAACGACTCTGCATTTGGTATAGAACTTATGTCTTGGACTACATAAGCCATCAATGCGTCGTAAATGATTACTATCCTTTGAGTTGTTTTCGAAAGATTTTGGATTAGGTCGTAGACGGGGTCACGGAGATTTGTCGATGCGTGTAGAGATGGAAGTATTTGTATAGGAAATTTGATTGAGGAGTTGGGATTTGGAGGAGGGTTGTTGAATGGAGGAGTTGGGAATTCGTGGAAGTTTATGTTAGTTTTCGACAGTGGATCCCAACCTTGGACACGAGTCTTCGCCTGGTGTGTGTGCGTGGTGGTGCCGACGAAGTGGATTGGGATGTCGTAGGCGGAGATGAGGCGGGAGAGGTGGAGGAGTTGGTTGAGATGGCCTTGTAACGGTAGTGGTACCATGACTACAGCCACTGGTGTTATAGGTTGATTTGCCATTGGAAAGGTTTGGTTAGCTCTCAAACTTAGATTAATTTCTCTACTTATATAATACTTCTTCCGTGTCTCCATTTATTTTGCTCAATTTGTTATAGTAACTCAGCCACATTTTTCAATATTTTAAATAAATTATCATATTAAATTATTTACATTTTTGATGTATTAAACTTTTTTAATATTAATATATATATATATATGATGTCATATAATATTAGTATCTTATTAATAAAATATATTAATTTGATTATTTATTATAATTTTTATAAATTAAATTGATCAATTAACCGTACCAAAATAAAATAAAATAAGTCAATGAAAATCAAATTATTCAAACGTTGATTTGAGTTTGACACGTCTAAGATCTCTTGACTCTGGTAGTCGAGCACTCGAGCTTTAATATTATTTATCGTCTTATAGCTTTGAAAACTGATCAAAATTAGAGGGCCTGTTTGTTTAGTGTTTGAAAAAGTAGTTTGAGAGAGTATTGGAGGTTTGTGAAATAATCTCGATTTGCGTAATGTTGTTTGTTTGGATTTTGAGAGAGTGGTTTGAGAAATAAAGTAGTTGTAGGTTTTTTTTGAAAGAATTATGTTGTAGGTGTAAGATGTGTAAGACTTTATGTCAAGTCATATTTATTGTGAGATAAATTGTGTAAGGGCATCTCTAATGACTAGTGGGGAGATGCCCTAGAGGGTATGTGGGGGGAAGGGGGAAAAAAATTCATCTCTAATGACTAGAGGGGGAGAGGGTATTCAGACTAGAGGAACCCTGGAGGGAGGGGAAGGGGGAACTCCTCCCATCCAAGCCCCCTCCCTCACATGCTAATTTTTTTTTTTATTTTTTTTTGTTTTATTTGGTTTTTTTTTTATCTTTATTTAAAAATAAAAATTCCTAAAATTTGTATATTATTTGGAGATAATTATTTTTAATTATAAAAAAGAGACTGACGAACGAGATATTATGAAAATTGATTGCTCATACATGACCCATAATACAAAAGAATATTGGCATGAGGTGAGGATTGAAATTCGCGAAATACGTCGTCGGACTCGTTTATTTGGAGATTCGTCAGGAGGTTCGATCAATCTAGATGGTGGAGGTAGCAATATCAACAGCAGCAATAATAGTGGCAATGAATATGGCGGAGATGATGAGTTTCCTTATATGAATTAATTTAATATTTGATGTAATTTTTTATTTTCTAAGTTCCCTAATGTACTTTTGATTTTAAATTAATGTTAATTTTAAATTTATTTTTGGTGTAGTAGTAGTAATAATAATAATAATAATAATAATAATAATGGAGAAGAATAAAATTTATAATAAAATGGATTTGATAGAAGGAGTCGTTAGAGATGACTAAATAACTAGGGAGGGGGGAGAGGGAGAGGGTATTCCCTCTCAGAGTCATTAGAAGATGCTCTAAGAGATATGTTACTTTATGTCAAATCAGAGTAGAGTTTGTATAGATTTTGTTTAAAGATAAAAAAATAGTTGTTTGTTTGAATTTTGAGAGAGTAGCTTGAAAAAATTGAGGGATGAAAATCTTATTTCAGAAAATAGAAAATATGTTTGTTAATCACGAAATTGTTTTGAAAAAGTCGACTATTTTACACTAGCTTCTTGAATATCACGTCATCTGCTTTTATTAACCAAATAAAATTACCATATGAACCAGTCAATTCCGGACACACTTTTTTTTTTTTTTTTACTTTTAAAATATTGGAAAGAAATTGTGCGCACTCAAGTTGCTTTTTCTAGGCAGATACCTAGAAATTATTCAGGTTGCTTTCATTATCTTATGTTCTATTTCCTATGAAATTGTATCTCTCATAATAATAGGTTAGAAGCTTCAACAGAAACAAAATAAAAAAGAACTAGCAAAACTGACAATTCAAATCAGCCGACATAGAAGCTAGCAAAGACGACAATTCTATATTATTAATTTATTATGATAATATTTATATTTATTTATATATAAAAGTACTGATTGGCCAAAAAAATATCTTCTATTTTTTATGATGATTATTATATCTCTACTTGAATTATTTTGCGAAATTTATTTATGGAGAATCCGAAAAGTATAATTAGACACAAGGTCTCTTCTACATCAACCTTACTATAATTATCTTTTAAAGTTGTAGAACTCATTAAAATATTAATAGTAAAAATAATAATAATTAAAAAACTACTATTAATCTATATTTCTTTAGAAAGTTTTTAAGAAGTTATCACTTATTAAATAATAAAAAAAAATATTATGCCACATTTGTGCTACATGAATAAAAAAAAATACTATTAAGTTAACTAAAAAAATATAATTGGCTTAAGCAAACAAAATTCAAAATATATGATATAAAATGATAAAATTAATGGAAAAATGTGTTAGATAAGAAAGAAAAAAAAGAGCTGAGTTAAAGGAAAAAAATAGTGCAATTGATAAAACAACAAGATAAACAAAAAAAAATTGGTAAAACCCCAAAAAAAATTAATGACATCGGCTAAACACGATAAACAAAAAACGGCTCAAATCATTAAAAGAACAAGAATTAAAAAAATGAGTAAATTGACAAAAAAAAAAGAAGAAAGAAAACAGGTGAAATATGTTAAAACAACAAAAGAATAAGTAAAATCAAACTAGAACTATCTCAAAAAACGTGTAAAATACTTTGAAAACTAGGGTCCAAAGTTCATTTCATTAACGAAACCGCGCGAAAGTGTTGAGCAACCAAGTCACTAGGAAAAAAAAAAAAAAAAAAAAGACCAAATTTTCCTCTTATACGTTTTTAGTTAAATATTGCACCTAACTCAAATTGAATTTTGTTTCTAACTTTTAATGTCACAACCTTTGAGGGTGTTCTATTTATAAGATAAGCAGTTGTAGATATGCATTCATTCCATAAGGTAATAGGTACTTTAGATTCAAAATATAAAGACCTAGCAATATTGCACGAGAAGGTGTTGATGTTTCCTCTCCACAACAAAATTTTGTTGTGGAGTCTCAACACAAGAGTATTGATGTAAGATGCCCAGTTGATCAAATAATTTTGTAAAACACAATTCTGGTGCATTATCACTTCTAAAAACCTTTATTGTGCAATTAAATTGGTTCTTTATCATATTAAAAAAATTAGGAAGAACAGTGGCCATATCAGATTTTTATTGAAGAAAACAGACCCAAGTAAATCTGGAAAAGTCATCTATAAAAGTAGCAAAATATCTTAAACCAGTTTGAGAAGTAATGTGGAAGGATCCCCATAGATCACAATGAAGCAAATCAAAAATCTTATTAGAAGTAGAAACAGAATGAGAAAAAGGGAGCCTTTTATGTTTGGCTAAGGGACAAATGTAACAAGGTTTATCAACATCAGGACTAATCTTATCTAAACCTATATCACCCTTAATCCAATTCATTGTTTTGTAAGATAAATGGCCTAATCTTCTATGCCAAGTAATGGAACTGACTGAGTTGCAGTGAGCAGGAAGTGAGGTCTTGTTATTGTCAGGTTCCAAAATATAGAGACCATGATGCAAATTACCATTTCCAGTCATCTTCCCTTGATTGTCCTGAATAATAAAGGAATGTTGTGTGAATTTTATGGTCAAATTATGTGTACCTAATAATTCACTAACAGAAATTAAATTGAAATGTAAAAAACATTTCTAAGAACAATACCAGAAGAAAGATTAATGTCACCAACTTGAGTAACACTGAAATTGGAATTATCAGGAAGAATGACAGTAGCATTATTGAAATTCTTTAAAAAGGAGAATAAAAGATGATTATTGCAGATATGTCTAGATGCACCAGAGTCTATAATCCAACTGTCCTTAAAAAAATTAAAATCAAGTATATTAGCATTGGAACAAATACCTGAAATGCATGAAATATGGCCAGAATTTGGAGTGTTAGAAGATTGTGTAGGCAAGCTAAGTTGAGTAGAAAATAAATTCATCAAGTGTTGACACTGTTCTGGAGTGAAACTCTGTAGCAGAGGAGTGATAGGATGCACTGGTGAGGAATTTGATTGTATGTCAGAAGAGGAATCAAACCCATTGTTGTTCTGTGTATGACTTGTAGAATAAGTCTGTTGTTGGTCATCAGAAAGTTGATTCACAGAATTGTTTTGAAAAGATTGTGGTTTTGATTTAGGTTGATAACCATTAGGATATCCATGCAACTTATAGCATTTGTCAACAGTATGTCCCTGGATATGACAGTGAGTCCAGATAGGTTTATCATTTTTCTTGAAAGATGGATTGAAAGGGGGTTTGTATGGGTTATTTTGAGCAGGCTGTTTGAATTGATTGTAAGGTCGTGTAGGTTGAGAAGGATGAGGCTGATTTCGGGCTGAAAAAGCCATAGAAGTGGACAAATCCACCTGTTGTTTTTTACCAATAATCTTTTGTCTCTCTGCTTGTGTTGCAAGAGAAAAAACCCTACTAATAGGAGGCAATGGTTCCATGATGAGAACTTGTTCTCTCAGATAGTCAAAAGAAGAGTTGAGACCCATCAAGAAGACCATAACATACTCTTCTTGATTATGGGTATGTATTTTCTGGGCATTAGCACATGAGGAACAAGAATCCATGGCAGACCTATATGTATGTAATTCATCCCAAAGGGATTTCAATATTGTAAAATAAGAATTGACTGATTGATTATCTTATGTGAGTGTTGCAATATCCCTCCTTAATTGAAATACACGGGCTCCATTACTATGTTGAAATCTGCTGCGTAGATCATCCCACATATCTTTTTCATTGTTTGTGTATATACACTTAAATGAATTTCAGATGAAAGTGAATTTAAGATCCAAGAAACGACAATATCGTTGTTTCTTGACCATGCATCCTGTAGTAAAGGATCTTCCACTCCAGGATCAGTGATCGTACCATTAATAAATCCTATTTTGTGTTTTACATTCAGAGATAAGGACATTGATCTGGCCCATGTTGTGTAATTATCACTGTTGAATTTATTCTGGACAAGAAGTAGTCCCAGTCCATCCGAAGGATGAAGAAAGTAAGGACTTGATGGATCTTCCATGGGAAGTCTGGTGCGTGAAGAACCACTGGAAGTGGTGTTTACGGCAGAGGATGAAGACATATTGATGTTGGATCAAAATCAAGAAAGATGGAAGAAAAAAGTGTGCGGAAGAATGGCAAGAAGAAACAGAGTCTTGATGATCAAGAACAAAGGAGTGAAGAAACGAGAACATAACTCGTGATTAAAAAAGAATCACAACTGATACCATTTTGTAATCTGCAACTTTTCATAAGAAATCATTGAAACAATAGTTTACAATGTGACAGAATTAATTGGAGAAGAAAGGAGAGAAAAAAAATGTAAAATATATTATTGAATGAAAAAAATGTGTTTACAACAAGGGTCGAACCCAGCCCTATATACATAACTAAAGGCGGCTAACAAAGAAAAAAGAAAAAGAAAAAGAAAAAGAAAAAACGGTAACAAAACAGAGTAGCAACTTTTCTATACAAATATCTCTATCTCTATCTCTATCTCTATCTCTACTATTATAAAAGCATGAATATTTCTTAATTTTTTTGTGAAGACTAAAATACCCCTACTTAAATTGTAAAGTGATATTTAATTAAATAGTAAATATATAAAAAATAAAATTAATTGAAAGAGATATATTTAGACATGAAGTGTTATTATATTTATCTCCTACATAAACTCCTAAAATTTATAAATCCTCTTTTACATGAATTTTTGTAATTTTAGTCTTAAGAAAACACTATTATTTTAAATAGCCCTAAAATATATATAAAAGTTATAATATTTTAGCAGCAATATTTATTTAAGTAACAAAATATTAATTTAAAAATTTAGTACAACATAAGTCATAAACACGTACAACGTACGTGCACTTTCCTAGTATATTAAATATATAAAAGGAAACAAATTCAAAAAGACTTGAATTCAAGCCCCAAATCCCCAAATCGAACAAACTGCTGCTGCTGGCCCGGAGCTTGTTGCTGCAATTCCTCCAATACATCTATAATGCATTTGCAATATTTATTAGTACATACGATCCCCCCCTTTCCCCCCTACTATACTATTGTAGAAAATATCACCCATGAAATTTTTCATAATCAATGAGATATTATTAAATTTTAAAAACAAAAATCTCAAATCCATGAAGTGCCTTTCTATGTTACATAATTCATTCTCAAAATCCAACAGATCAGACTGTAATTTTTATCCAATGAGTAAAACTCCAAACAATCTTCATATATTTTAACCTTATAAACATAAATTTAAAAACCACACAACAATTTCCAAAACAAACATTCTTATCTAGTAATATGAGCAATAAATGAATCCATTTCCTTTTTAGTATCTCCACCTTCAACCACAGACTCCCTCACAATCTCCCCCAACTCCTTTGCTCTTTTCCTAATCTCTTCTCCTTCTTCAGATCCCATCAATCTTCTTACAACCTTTTCCACTGTAATAGAATCTATGACTTCGTCTCTACGCGCCCAATCCTTCACTTCGACACCAATTCTAAGTACTTTCGTTACCAAGAACGCGTTCCCCGGTTGATCAGAATGCATAGGCCAAGCTCCTATAGGCACTCCCATGCTTATACTCTCCATACAAGAATTCCATCCACAATGACTTATGAAACCGCCGGTCGAACCATGTCCTAAAATCTCCAACTGTGGTGCCCAATCTCTTACAATGATCCCTCTTTCCTTGACCCTTTCTTCATACCCTTTTGGCAATGGAGCTTTTCGGATTTCCCCTTCGAAAACGTCTCCTTTATCCGCATCTCTCAATACCCAAATGAACTTATGTTCACTTTTCTCTAATCCAATTGCAATTTCATTGATTTGTTCATCTGATAATGAAGATGTAGTTCCAAAAGAAACGAACAAAACAGAATTTTGTTCTTGTTTGTCTAGCCATAACAAGCATTTGTTTTGATTGTTTTCTTGATTTTTGGTGCCAAGTAATGAAATTGGGTTAAATGGACCTATAGCAAATAGTTTATCGGTACCGGTGGCTTTCGCTTCTGCAAGCAAGTCAAGATATGTACCTTCAATCAATCTCGATGTATTGTAAATATCCCCCGTATTAGATTTTGGCACATCGTGTAGTATTTTTACGAGCTCTTCAAACTCTAACGGGAAACAATCCTCTAAGGGAACGTTTTCGATATGACATGCCTTAAATGGTAGAAGTGGCTTTCCTACTGCTTCCCAATAAAACGAGTATATAGTGAACGCGGATATACTTTGAAAACAGAACGACTCTGCATTTGGTATAGAATTTATGTCTTGGACTACATAAGCCATCATGGAGTCGTAAATGATTACTATCCTTTGAGTTGTTTTCGAAAGATTCTGGACAAGGTTGTAGACGGGGTCACGGAGATTTGTCGATGCCTGTAGAGATGGAAGTATTTGTGAAGGGAATTTGTTTGAGGAGTTGGGATTTGGAGGAGGGTTGTTGAATGGAGGAGTTGGGAATTCGTGGAAGTTTATGTTGGTTTTCGATAGTGGGTCCCAACCCTGGACACGAGATTTCGCCTGGCGGGTGTGCGTGGTGGTGCCGACGAAGTGGATTGGGATGTCATAGGCGGTGACGAGGCGGGAGAGGTGGAGGAGTTGGTTGAGATGGCCTTGTGCAGGTAGTGGTACCATGACTACAGCCACTGATGTTATAGGTTGATTTGCCATTGGGAATTAAGGTTTGGTTAGCTCTCAATTAAACTTTGTTTTCTCTACCTATATATAATATTAGGATTTATATTTTATTAATGTAAAGTGACGATAATTCTTATAAAGTTAGGCCAAATATTTAGTTTTCACTTTTCAATCAAGATATATTTATCATAAGTTACTTTTTGGATACTAGTTTGTAAAGTTTAGTAGCATATTGTGTGTTTCCTTGAACATTCAATTATTAAAGATTGGATCCTGTTAGGACTGCAATGATAGTTACCAGAAAAAATAATGAATACTTTAGGTTATGTGTTGGTCGCAAGTGGTCAATAAGGTCCAGAAAGGAAAGCGGGAGTAGACTTTATATAATTTTCACCTTTTTAAAAGATTTGATCAAATTTGTTCCGGAATATGTACTTAGGTTAGCAGATTTCAAGATATCAAATCTATTCTTTAAGTTTGAAATTTTAAAGCTTGAAATATTTGGAACATCAAATCAAATCATAGTTTCAGGTTATGCAACCGATAGATGACTTTTGAAAAACTCTTTCCACTTGATAAAAGACTTGGTTCTTTTCTTGCACAAATGACAAAGTGCAGAAAGTAAAGAATATTTCAAGCTTATATGTAGCCAAGTCCACTTTTTTCAGATCACAAAGTAGAGAATATTTTTTGAGGTTACTAAGTACTCAGTGACTTGGACGTTAATCACAAAGCCAGAATTTAGGAATTTGTTTTAGTAGTACTCTATATCCATTTTCAAATTAAAAAAAAAAAAAAATTATTATTACACATTGTGGAGAACTGGAGATATATCCACGTACACTGACCCACTTAACCCACTAAAACATCAAAACCGACCCAATTAAACCAATGACACCTAATTTATTCCAAAACCTCCACTTTACGATTGAAGAGTACAATGAAGTCTATGGTGTACCTTTTTATTGATCGTTTGATTCGCTTGATATTAACTCTTCCTGTCACCACATCAACAAGTGAGCGATCGTTTTCAGCAATGAAGTTGGTGAAAAATAGGCTTAGAAACAAGATGAGAGATTAATTCCTTGCGGATTGTTTGATTATTTACATTGAGAAGAAAATTATTGAGAAGTTTGATACTGAGTATATCATAGATGAGTTTTATGATATGAAAGAATGTCGTGTGCAACTTCGATAAACTTTTTATATGAACTACCTTTAACATTTTGATTTAAGTATGGTTCTCGTTGATATTTTATTCTTAGACAAATATTTTTTGAAATATATATCATTGTCTGTTAGTTTCAGTGATAGTTAAACTCGCCACCCCCCCCCCGACTATCTGATCCTGGATCCGTCCCTGGCCAGGCCTGATCACAAAGCAAGACTTCATTGAGTTTACAGAGTATTTAGATGCTTGGACTTTGATCACAAAGACAGTCACAAGCTAGGCGAGATCACAAAGCAGATCATAGACCATATCACTCAGCAGGTCAGGGTGAACCTCACTAGAGATCCACAAGAAAATGCTGCTGATAAGATGACTTCCTATCACAACATTAAGTTGTACATAGATAAAAAGAAAAAGTGTTTGTTCCTATGACTACTCCAACTTAAAAAAAGTTTTTCCTCACGAGAACGTTTATCGATATAGGCTCATATATTTCTTCTTGTTCTCTCTTTTTCTTCTTGACTGGTGAGGACATATTTATACTAGGATAGAGAAAACGTACGTTGAAAGAAGCATTTCAATTTTGCCCTTAGTAGTCGGCAATAGATCCTCTGTACCAATAGTCGGCAATAGATCCTCTGTACCACAATTTGTGTACCATAAGTGTGTCTCATAAATGAGGACAACATGTATATATCACAATTATTATAATTGTGATATATACATGTGTCAATTCCTCATTTGTGGTACACACTTGTGGTACACAAATTGTGGTACGTCAATTCCTCATTTGTGGTACACACTTGTGGTACACAAATTGTGGTACAGAGGATCTATTGCCGACTATTGGTAAACATGTATATATCACAATTATAATAATTGTGATATATACATGTGTCAATTCCTCATTTGTGGTACACACTTGTGGTACACAAATTGTGGTACGTCAATTCCTCATTTGTGGTACACACTTGTGGTACACAAATTGTGGTACAGAGGATCTATTGCCGACTATTGGTAAACATGTATATATCACAATTATAATAATTATGATATATACATGTTGTCCTCATTTATGATACACACTTATGGTACACAAATTATGGTACAGA
Source organism: Penstemon barbatus (assembly GCA_003313485.2). Classification (NCBI taxonomy): domain Eukaryota; kingdom Viridiplantae; phylum Streptophyta; class Magnoliopsida; order Lamiales; family Plantaginaceae; genus Penstemon; species Penstemon barbatus. The sequence goes on along the minus strand of CM064883.1, from coordinate 19,936,912 downwards.
GGACCTTGACCCTTAGTAGTCTCGTCAATTCAAACAGCTCCCAGCATAAAGCGTGTCTGTTCTGCGGCGTAACATGTTGTACATATATTAACTGTAGTATGACTTTGCATGTCAAGTTGACAAATGCATTACATGCGATGAAACTTTTCAAAGGGATTTTAAATTAATGTCTTATGATTAGAGTTTTAATACCCTTTTTCTTGATATTTTAATGTTATACTATTTCTTTTGTCTGTTGTTCATACAGTTTTATCCACTTACACTGCTCTCAGGGGCGGATCTAGGGGCCGGATCTATAGCCCCATTCAAATAATTTATATATTTTTAGTGTTGTTAGTTTACTTAACAGAGTAATTGGTTTGGCTCATTGGTTTTACTTCTGCAAGATAAGAAACAAGGTGCTATGATTCTAGGGTTTTGTTATGGGCAATTCAGTCTTGGCTAAACTGCCGATAGTTCACCAGTCACTTGTTGCCATGTGGCAAATAAGTAATTTGTAACCTGTCAAATTAATATACTACACTAACATGAGAAATTACTTCAATGCCCTTCTTCTTCCCTCCTCCTCCTTCTGTAAAAAGTTCAGCACAACAAAAATTTAGAGATAAAATCAAACGCTTTTGATTTATCTCCCTCAGTAAATTAAGCAGTTTCCCAAATCCTAATAATAAATTCTGCCTTTCAATTGTAAGTACCATTTCCCTTTAGTTACTGCTCAATTCTCCTACTTAAATGCCTCCTCTCCTTGAAGTAATATTCAACCAATTTAAAACCTTCTTCAGAAGTCGAGAGACCACATATATAAACAATCCACTTTTAGGGAAATCAAATCTTGGAACTTATCTTGTCTATAACCAGTTGTTCTCATAAGCTTAATGCAGTGCTTCCCACAAGCCAAACAAGGAGGCCTGATCAGAAAAGAACAGGATCAATATAATTATTACTGCTGCACGGAAATGAAGGACAAACTGATACGTAAGTACAATATAACAATCTTCTAATCAGCCGAGAACTACAATCCAACATCCTTAAACACTACGAACCAAAACAAGCAATGTAGAACAAGAATCAAGAACAAAAACACTCAAAAAATCGCTAGAATCGAAGAACCCGAAATCTGATTTGAAGCCCAATTTGAAAAATTCAACAAGAGCTGCTGTTAATTGCGTAGGAAATAGGCTATAATCAAACCTCCGAACAAAAAGAAGAAGATTCTTCAAGAAATCCGAACCAATTTTGAATGGAATTCACGGCCCGTTTAAGTTCTTGAGAGCCCGAACATCTGAATCACTTAAATGAGCATGGCAAACAGCAACTAAACACTCCAGGAGTGTTTTCCAATCAAAATCAAACAGAAATCTCATGGCCCGTTCAAGTTCTTCACGGCTCGAATTAAATTACAGCTCAATTAGTGTATGTAATGCGAAATTAACTTCAGAAACACTCTACCCAAGCCCTAGAGAAGAGGAAACGAGCAACAATTGTCCACAAACCTCCAGAAATCAGCTGGACAGATTTGGAGATCGACCTGTTCGCTTGAGCTTAGTGAAGAAGATGACCAAAGTTTTAATTTTTTTTTTTAACAAGGAGAGGACAAAAGTGTAACTTCCACAATTGTGACCTGCTATTATTAACCGGTTTGGCAGGTGACTTTTTTATTAATAAAAATATGTTTCAGTTCATTTTTGTGGAAAACTGTTTTTAGCCTCTCCCTTGATTCTAGGGTTCGATAACCAAGGAGAGCTATTATCCTATAATTAATTAAGTAATTACTGCACCTTTTTCTTTTCAAGTTTTCTTTTGATTTATTATTCTTTCTTAACAATTTCAATTGTTCTTTTAATTTTTTTTTTAATAATTATTCTTTGATTTTTGTTTTATCTTAATAATTTTTTTAATTTGTTTATTTCCTTAATTTTTATAATACGGTCTTATTCTTATTTTTTTTATTTAATAATTACTACACAAATTTTCGATTACCCCCTAAAAATAATATTGATCTAGCTCTAACTTTTGAATTTTTTTTTAATTTTTTTTGGTTTCCCAAGGGTTTAATCCCTTTCGAGGCGCGTCGGGCACATAAAGTGGGAACCTCTCCCAACAAGGATTCGAACATGAGTCCGCTACTTTATCGTGACTAGTCCCTTTCACTAGACCAATCACCTGTTGGTCTAACTTTTGAAAATGAAAAATCGATTGTGAATGTAATTGGTGTCATTTGATATTGTAATTAAGACATGTAGATGTTTTGAGTTCTTTTGGAGTCATAAAGGGGCATTATATTTGATTAAAGTAACTTGTGGAGGTTATTTTTGTCAAACTTAACCCCCTCTATTTTATACATATTTTCTCTTAAATGAAATAATCTATTTTGACTGTTTGATTGATTATTATTTTTTTCTTTTTATACGTATGTTTGGTCAGTTGTATATTAAAAACTAAGATTTTTCGAAAAATTCCGATAAATCTTTGAAAAATTTGTAAATAAAAAAAATATGTTAAAGTAGAAACTACTCTATATTTTCGTTTTGGGTAACTCAAATACAAATTTTTGTTGTTGTTTTCAGTGAAAACTAATCGAAATTTTAATCTATGCTCCCACTACCCCGTATTCCTAGATACGTCCCTGTGTGCTCTTATCATTCATTAGATCTATTGAAGTACATTTCTTCAAGTTTGTTGAAGTCTATACTATTGAGTTTGATAGGTAAAACCGTAAAAGAACTCTCGATTCTGGCACGTTGTGCATGTCAAATCAAACTTCAATAATATTTATCGTCTTATAGCCTTGGAAGCTTGATTCGAGCTCCACTACTTATTAAATTAATTGATCAAAATTATACTATTTTACACCAGATGAATATCACATCATCTGCTTTTATTGACCAAATAAATTACCATGTGAATCAGTCAATTCCCTGTTCTTCTGAAAATTTAGAAATCAAAGTTGTAAAATTTCCGGAAACTTTAAATTGTGCGCCCTCAAGTGGCTTTCTCTTGGCAGATACCTAGAAATTAATCAGGTTGCTTTCATTATCTTGTGCTCTATTTCTATTTCTATGAAATAAAAAATATCATAGAAACTGACAATAACTACTAAAATAAAAAGAACTCGCAACAAAAAAGAAAAAAGAAAAACCCAACATTAAACATATCAGCTAGCAAAAACTACAGTTGGTATAAAAAATCTGAGGTAATGGGTTCGACTTTTAGTGGACAATTATTGGAAATGAAATTGCGGTCTAAATCCCTCACCTCTTAATTAGGTTTAATTTTGTGACAATCACCTAATTTTAGGCGTCTACATATCATGTTGTATGGCTCTATTTGTTACGGTATTTTTTTCTTTTTTAATAAGCCATATCTCTATTTGTTACAGCATCTTGATAATGTATGTTTATGTGGCAAAATATATTTGATCACATTTTGATGTGTTATTTTAGTCTTATATGATAAATCTGTCAAAGTGAAGTTTGGGCCCACACAAATTTTGAATTTGTATACTTGTACACAGATCTATATGTGTGACCCAAAAATATTTCATCAAAGTGTGACAAAAAATATAATTGAGTAACGATATTGCCAGAACAACAAATGTCGCCTATCAGATCAAAAGCTTTTAGTTATGATATCTAGCAAAAATGTCATGATGTTAATTAAAGAGAATTCATATTTTAGTTATTGCTTTCAAATGTGTGTCCAGTATTAGGGAAAGTCATTAACGTTATTTAAGTTTCACTTTCCATGGGAATTTGTTAAAATGGTGATGCAAATGAATTTCTTATCATGAGTAAATTACATTACCATTGTTGTGTTGATGCAGTGAAAATGACAAAAGAATATTGTTTTTGTTTGTTTATTTTCTATTTTATTTTTACTAGAAAAGTGCATATACGTTGTATGTGTTTAGTTAATTTCATGGATAATTTTTATAAATTAGAGTAAAATTAATTTTATTATATCATAAAATAGAACAAATTAAACCCTTTTTCACTTATTTAACTCCTTATGTTCATTCATTTTTCACCAGTTTTAACATATTTTGCCGGTTTTATTTATCTTTATCAATTTAGTATTTATTTTTAGGGATTTTTACACCTCACCCCCCACTTTTTTTCAATTTTGCACTTTCCCCCCCGAAACGCCTTAAATATGATCGTGCCCCCCTGATTTTATGTATGTTTGTGCACTTACCCCCTGAAACGCCTTAAATGTGACCGTGCCCCCTGCTTTTATGTATGTTTGTGCACTTACCCCCCCGAAACGTCTTAAATGTGACTGTGCCCCCTGCTTTTATGTATGTTTGTGCACTTACCCCCCATACCAAATTCCGACCAGATTTTCCACCGGAACTAAAGCACCTGTAAAGCACACAAAATTTAAGAGGGCAAAAGGGTAAAATTATCCTTATTTCCCACAAAACTTAAACATCAGTTAAAAACGTGAATTGAAATTGAGAAAAAAAATTAGGGTTTATCTCAGTCAGGCTTAATTTCTCCTCCATTTACTGAAATTGAGTGAATCATGAACAATTTTACAAATTCATATCGTCTCTCTCTCACACAAAACTCATGATTTAGAGAAATCAATATCAAACATTTCTTGTTGCTTTCTTATTCTTTTTTTATGGAGACCCCTTCATTACATACACCGAAAAATCAAGTCACCTAGGAGTTAGTACTGGATATGGAATATTGCCGCACCGCTGGTAATATTACCCTTTTGCCCTCTTAAATTTTGTGTGCTTTGCAGGTGCTTTAGTTCAGGTGGAAAATCTGGCCGGAATTTGGTATGGGGGGTAAGTGCACAAACATACATAAAAGCAGGGGGCACATTCACATTCAAGACATTTCGGGGGGTAAGTGTACAAACATACATAAAAGCAGGGGGCACGATCACATTTAAGGCGTTTCAGGGGAGTAAGTGCACAAACATACATAAAATCAGGGAGCACGATCACATTTAAGGCGTTTCGGGGGGGGAGGGGGGGGGGGGGGGGCGGGGAGTGCGAAAATTGAAAAAACCTGAGGGGTGACGTGCAAAAATCCCTTATTTTTATCATTCTACCCATTTTTTAACAGTTATAACATATTTTCGCTGTCTAATATGATTTCGTCGATTCCTTTTGTTTTACATAAGCATCCATTCGGTTAGAAAATTATACCACCGTGGAATATTGACTACCTAGTAGAACTACAATAATGCATATGAAAGATCCACTAAAAAAGTTATATTTAGTTCTAAGTAGTTCTAAGCATACTAACCATTTGGTCGTAAATATTTTATTAAAGCTAATGGTCCGATAGATATAAATAACTTATTGTGGTATTTTCAAGTAGTCAATATTTTATGGAGTAAAATCCAAAAACAGCCCATATGATTTATTAAACTAGCAAAATATTTCATATATTATTTTGACGAAATTGCCATTTTGAATAGTACCATAAAATAGGATGGTTTTTGTTAAATAATTTTTCTATCAGTTTCATCATTTTATTGTCTGTTAAATTCTTTTTTTTTTAACTGATCTCACTCGTTTTTATCAATTTAATCAGTTTTAACCTATTTTGCACATTTTTTTCATTGATTTTACATGTTCTTTATAGCAATTTCGCCTGAATTTTCATTGATTTCATATGTTTTAACAAAATTAATTAATTTTTTCACTGATTTTATCCATTTTTAACTTATGTCACCGTTTCACTAATTTCATCATTTTTCATGAATTTCCCGAATCTTCATCGATTTTACATGTATTTATCGGTCAAGAGCACTTATTTTTCACCGATTTCACCCATATTTTCATCAACTTCACCAATTTTTGCCAATTTCACCCGAATTTTTATAGATTTAACATGTTTTCAACGATTTCATGGTTTCTTTTATCAGTTTCACAAAAAAATTATTGATTTCACATGATAATCCGATGTTATGCATGTCTTGATATTATTGAATATTATTTATTGTTTGCTACTCTAGCCAAAATAAAATTGCATACTTAGCTAAGTCATTCATAGGTAAGATGGAATTCAATTTTTTTAAACATTTCTTTTTGTAAGAGAATGATATTTAAGCGAATTTTATTTTAATTATTTTGTATGTATAGTGTTTTTGCTTTATGGTGTACTAAATTTGATTAATATTTTTTACTTAAATACATATCTGAACAAAAATAATTTTTATATTTTAGGGGCTATTTAGTAATATTATTTTTTTATGGTTCATTTTTATCAATTACAGGAGAAGAAGATTAAATCATAAAAATTGATTTAAGAGAAAATTTATAAATTTTAGGAGCTCACGTAGGAGATAAATATAAGAAAACTTCATGGCTAGTTATATATTTTCAATTACATTTAGGGGCCTATTTGGACGGGTTCTGACTCGATTTTACAGGTTCGATTTTAAAAAAAAATGGTTTAGGCAGTTTCGGTGAAACCTTTGGAACCCCATTTGGTTAGGTTTTGGATGTTGGATTTGTGGTTCTGAAAAAATTGAAACACCACTTGAATTGAATTTGAATGTTGGTGTGTGGGGGATAAAATAGGTCATAGGTGTCAAATACTCAAATCAATGTCTTTTTGAGAGAGTTTGAGAAAAAAAATAGATGGTAGATGTCAAATCAATGTTTTATAACTTATAAGTTTCTAGAGTTTGAGTGTAGATTTGTGAATAAGTTTCTGCTGAGTTTCATGGGTCTGGCGAAAACTCATTTGGAATGATTTTAACCAGATTTGAGAGTCGACCAAAACCCAGCAAAATAGAGCCACATGTTTGTCATTGGATTACCTATGATTTTACAACTTATATAATGGTATATTCGTCCTCACAAAAAAATTAAAAAACATTCACGTTTTATAATAGTATAGAATTTTGCCCTTTCTTCACCTTCACCATACATTTCTAGTTATTTTTTTTTCTTTCGGAAATTCTCTATTTCTGGAACAACAGAAACCATTTTCACTATTTTTCAATCTCTCTAGAATTCTAGAGCAAAAATAAAATAAAATAAAGAATCATCTAGAAGCGGAGTACCACCACCGTAAGAGAGAAGAAGATTGCTAAAGTTCGTTAAGAAGTTAATTAAGGTAATCAATTGCTGGATAAAGCTGAACAAGATGAGGGAAGTTTTTGATGATTTTCAAAAGTCATCAGCTAAGTAACGAAAGCTTAGTAAAGCCTCCAAATGTTCAATCGAGAAGACAAGTAAAAATCAGAAGATTGAATTTCAGTCAGGAAGACAAGTGATCTTAAGATGAGTATGAAATCAAACTGGTGGATATCAGAAGAGTCAAATAAGATGCGTTTGATTTGAATTAGCAGAGTGTTAATCAGTCGAGTTGATTCAATCAGCTGAGTAGAAGGGATCAGAAGTCATTCCGACGGTAATAAATATTTTCAGAGAAGGGTATTTATGATAAATGATTGGAGAAATAAACTCAAATTACCTTTTATCAGCATGGTGCATTTAATGCGACTGACGGATCCGTACAACAGAATGTACAGTAAACAGTTGCATAAAGCTGTAAGGATTTGACCGGAACTCGAGGAAGATTGATTTTTTGTCTCATCTTCAATGGACATAATTCGATTTGCCGAGTATAAATAGATCTACATTCAATAGTTAGAGACATACAACAACTGAGAGAATTCAAAGAGCAAATTTTCTAAGTCTCAAACTCAAGAACAGATCATCAGCTAAGTCATATGTTGATGAAGCGAAGTTGAAGAAAAAGTTCATGTGAGAAGTAGATTTCCATCTTAGTGAGTGATATTACTTCGTAGAATATGTCTTTTTTGTAATTTCTTATTTGTGAGCTTGTTGCTTGGTCATTCGTTGTAAAAACACAAGCGTTGTACTATTTACTAAGTGTTATAGTAGAACCTAAATCTTCGTGATTTAGAATAGTGGATTAAGGGGTACTCTGCCTGCCAAACCACTATAAAAATCCACGTGTTACTTACCTTACATAATTGCATTTTTATTGCACAACTTTCATAAAATAAGTAAAAGTTTTAAAATGAAGAATCTTTTAAAAGAGGAATTATAAAATTGGGGATAAAATCTTAGATAAAACTTGTTTGAAAAAATTTCACCTGAATATCCACTGCATACAAGTTTGAAACTTTGAAGTTGTCTGAAAAGATAAGCAAATCAGACAAGTGGTCTAACTTACGCTGAATAAGTTAAATGCTAAATCAGCTTAGTAGTCTCATATGAAAGATAAGCTTACTCTGCTTAGAAAAAGTTAGAGAATTTTTTAAAGGTACATATGTCTATTCACCCCACCCCCCCCTCTTCCAGACCTCATCTGACCACTTGGGACCAACAAGTGGTATCAGAGCGTTGGTTCATTTGGATCATCTGCCTGATGAACGAGCTTGATCCGATGTGTGTTTCTCAAACGTTTCAAAAAAGGAGCATTATTTTATAATCAACACTTTTTTTGAAATTGGATTGTATCAGTCAAGTTCCTCATATTGGCAGTATAAGTTTTGAGGACTGAAAAATATGCATGAATATTTTTCTTGATGCTTATAATGACAATATGTACACGTGCATAACCAGATGTCCTTTCAAAATCACCATAACTATCAAAGTCAATGATCAAGAGTTGATAGTAGACAAAGAGCCTGAAGAGATGACTCCAGAGGAAATCAAGTTTAACAATTTTGATAAAGTGGCCAGATTCTTCATGACCAGAGCCCTCAACAATGAAAGATTTGACAAAGTCAAACACTGCAAGACAACAAAAGAAATGTGGGACAAAGTTCGGAACATGAGTGAAAGAAATGAAGTCATTTAGGAGCATAACCTAAGCATAGCTCTTGAAAAGCTAGAAAACTTCAAAATGAAGTCTGGAGATACCATTGACCATTGTATACAAGGTTTACAATAACTTCAAACGAAGTTTTTAAGTTGGAAAAAACTTTTACTAACAAAGAGATCATTGTAAAGGTTCTCAAAGTGTTGCCATCAAAGTTCAACATGAAAGTCACAGTTATGGACGAATCCAGGAATTTGGGAAAGATTTTCCTCACCTAGCTATTCTCAGTACTCAAGGCACAGGAGTAAAAATTGCCAAGGATAGGGATAGACGAGTCTTCTAGTTCTAACCCTACTGCTGCCCTTATTGCCGCAGACAGATCAAAGAGATCAGCAGAGAGACCAAAGACAATGACTCATCTGATGAGACCATGCTGCAAAACAAGAAAAATACACTGTTGGCGATGTCGCACTGTTGTTGAAAGGATTCAAAAAATTCTACAAAGGAAAGATGAATAACAAATACAACAATGCTTCTACTTCTAACCCTACTTCTCATGATAGTAAGTATAATTATAAATCCAAAATAATGTGTTATAACAGCAGGAAATTGTGATACTTCATCAAGGACTGTCCATATACAAAAGCTGAAAAGTATACAAAAATAGAAAGAAAGTGAGAAAAGAGAGAATACACAACATGAGCAAAGTACTGTTGGCTGAAGCTGATAAGATAGTTGACATCTACTCGTCTAATTCAGACTCGGAGACATCAGAAGACGACTCTGCTGAAGAAGAGACACCTGCACTGCTCTGTCTCATGGCTAAAGAATTTGAAGATTCTGACTTTGAGGTAACTCTCATAACGAAGAAAATGCGTTATTTAGTTCATTTGAACAAATGATGAATAACAACACGAGCGTGGTAGCTGTTTTTCCTAAGCTTAAGGAAGAGATGACCATGCTGAAATGCTTCACTGAAACTTAAGGTTGAAAAACCACGAGAATCAGTTGAATATAAACAGCTTGAGTATGTGAATGAAACTCTGAAAACAGAATGTGAAGTTCATAAAGAAAAAATCATCGAACTTAAAAAGATTTTTGGATCCAATACTAAGTCTTCTGATACAATAGATAATAAGTGTAGAAATCATAAACTACTTTATGATAAAACAGGCTTCGAATTTGACTACTTTGAACAATTCACATCTTCTAGTAACAATAAAGTAATTCTATATGTTCAGAATGCTAAACCTATCGCACCAGAAAAAGAGACCAAAGAGAATAAGTCTCAAAATGCTACCAAGTGTAAAAAGCTTGAGAAATGCAAATAGACTAGTAAAGTTAAACAGCAGAACAGTCCAAAGAAGTCTACTGATAAGAACAAGCATTATCAGACTAGTAATAAGTATAAGAAGTTTGGTAATGAGCAATTAATAAAGAAACATAAGATACAAAGAACTCATGAAAATGATAGTGTTTGATATGATAATGAGTTGTATTATTTGCAACCTGCTTATTCATCTTATTATCATGCACCTCATTATCCAATTACTATGTTGCAGCATTGAGGTACATTTACTTCTGACGTCAATTTATTTTAAGGTATTGGATCATAAATATGAAATCACAACCACATAAATTTCATAATATGGAATAAAATTAAGCTTATTTAATTACGACTGGATCATAAATTTGAATTTACAACATTATATTGAATAAAATTGAGCTTATTTAATATATGTTACATGTTTAACATGTTAAAACTATGTTTTATTTTATATTCATTAATATACCAAGGTTAATTATCATACCTTCTTTTCTTTATTCTACCCAAATTAATATCAAATCACCATAAAAATTGTATGCTTCCATATTGTATGGTACTTGTTCATATATAATAGTACAACACCACATATTGAAATGAGGGAAAACCACTTTTGATACAAAACTTTTAAAAAAAACACATTTCATACTATGATTCACAGGCACTTGCTGAATTTCGTACGCAAACTAATGTATAAATGATGTGAATCATAATATGAAATTTATTTTTTCGAAAAACTTGGTATCAAATATATTTTTGGACTAAAATTTGGTATCAAAAGTGTTTTCCCTCATATTACAATGTGTTTTCTCATATGTATTAGTATAGTTACACAAACTGTGATTTTAAATTAAAAAAAAAGATAGAACTTTTAGAATTATTATTTATTAGCTAACATTTTCTAACAACAAATATCTTATCATTTCAATAATTATTAATTTTAAGTCATGACTAATAAGCTAATTAATATCATTAAAAATATTAATTTGTTGTTAATTCATAAAATAATCACTTTAAATTGTAAAATCTAATAATAATAATTCAAAACAAATTACAAATGCAAATTTATTATTGGAAAAATAACGAATTAATAGGTTATGGTACTATACATTAAGCGTATTCTTCACTATTCAATAGTACATGTTACATATGCAGCAATGCAAAATCATAAAATATAATAGTATATTGGAAAATTTATCTAGACACCCCCTGAGTTTAGGCCTAATTACAGGAACTTACCCTCTTGTTTGAAAAATTACCAAGACACCCCCTCTGGCAAAACAGTATTACAAGATGACCCCTTACGGCGTCAATTTTTAACGGCAGAGGATGACGTCATAATTTATTTTAATGTTTTTCCAATTTTGCCCTCGGTCAACTTTTTTGAAATGTTGACTTTTTTTAGTTTACATATATGCCCTCAAGGGGTGTATTTGTGACTTATTTTATGTTAGAGGGGGTGTATTTGTGGGCTGAATGTGCAATTTACTCATCATCTTCACACCACCAAACTGAACTGCTCGCTGAAAATGGAGGAAACCGTATCACCCTTAAACCAAAAATCTGTCCCACAACAAAAATCACCAAATTAAAGCCACAATTATCCGCAAACAACACCAAGGAATAACTACCAACCTCAAAATCAGCAAAACAAGCAAACAAAATCGCAAAATCAAGGAGGCCCGAACTTGTTCTTGGTGGCCCGAATTAGCAAATCGCGAAATTGAACCCAACAAACTGAAATTGAGCAACCTACGACCACTAACAAATGAAAATCGAGCAGAAAACAATCACCAAACAAGAAAACCGCAAGGGGATCGCGATTTGAAAATTCCCCAAATCTGCAATTCACGAAATTAAGCTCTAATTCGTAAAATTGAAGATAGGACTACTGATATACGAACTCCAGGAACTGAAATACGAACATAAATCAACCAAATCGAAGAGAAATCCGAAATCTCCAAAAGGGGATCGCTATTTCAATTTTTCCCCAATTTCGCAATTGATCTCGATTGAACCCTAAATCTTAAAATTGAAGCAAGTAAAGAAGATTGCCCAACTCCGGAAACTGAATTACGAAGAGAAATCCAACCAATTCGAAGGAAAATGCAAAAACGTGAGGAACCCTAACAAAAAGGGGAAAAATAGAAATCGCAAAATCCGAACAGCAATCACAAAATTAAACCACAGGAAGATTCGTGATGTTAAGATGATCAAAATGAGTATAAGTTCGCAAAAATTCGTTCAAAATCGAGCAAGATATCGCCGGAATTGTGAACGGAAAAGTGAAAAAAATGCAATCTCTCAACGTGTGGATGGGTTGAGGGAGAATGTTAGAGAGAGAATTTGATTTGAAGGAGGGTATTTTAGTCTTTTCTTAATTGATTAAATTAATTATTTTTTTCTTAGAAAATACAGGGGCATTTAAGTCATTTTACAATTTTCGTTAGAGTTGACTAACTGCCGTTAAGTCAACGGGGTGTCCTGGTAATTTTTCAAGCAAGAGGGTAAGTTCCTGTAATTAGGCCTAAACCGAGGGGGTGTCTAGGTAAATTTCCCTAGTATATTTGTTTAATATGATCACATAATGTCTATCATTTGTTCTAGATATCATAGTTTCAAATATACTCCGTATATTAAAAAAACCTTAGTTTGTTTTTGAAAAAATTAACATTAATAATCAAGTTTATAATTTTTTAAAATACTTATTTTTAAAAGAATGTGTACTTTTTTTTTTAATTTAAATTTAATAATATACATGTGAATTTTATTATTGAAAAAATGATGATACTTTTTTTACAGTGTGATGTGGTACTAGACATTATGTTTATTATTCCACATGCTATGATATCAATCCAGGGCCGGCCCTGAGCATAAGTCGCACATGCGGTCGCTTAAGGCCACCGCTGAACGAGGACCTCCAATAACAAAATATTTTACTCCAATATTTATGTATATATATTAATATGTATGTAATAATTATACAAAGAGTGCGTGTGGCATTGATGGTAAAGCTCTTGATGAGTGTATGTGAGGATTGTGTCCGAATCCTCGCATCTTCAAATTGTCTTTAATTTTTGTTATTATTGCTTGTGGAGCTAAGATTTTAGTATGAAAAACCCAAATGCAGAGCTAAAGTAATCAGGCCCAATATATTCACAAGTAAATCAACGAAACCCCATAAATTAAGATAGATATTGTCTAAATTAAAAAGTAAGAAAATGAATCTTTGTATTGCAATTTTAAAATTTTGGAGTTGTGAGTCTTGTGACCAAGATCCATATGAATATTTTAAAAAAAAAAATTTGACTTGATGATGTTAAAATCTATTGATGATGAGATTTTAAGTATTTATTGTTTCAAACTTGAATATTATCCGAATGACACTTATGATATAGAAGAGATTGACTTAATTATCTGAGTTGAGAGTATTAAGATATATTTTACCAAAAGAACTAAAAAACGTGAATTCTTTGCAAACTATATAATGTTGGTTTCTCTAATGGATGGATTGCTTATAGAATATTGTTAAGTATTCTCCTTTCAATTGCAGTTTTAGAGATAATATTTTCGAATAAATTGAATTGGTTAGCCATACTGTTGAATGAAAAATATTTGTTATGCAAGTGTAATTAGTTATTTTGCTTTAAAAAATGCTAGTAGAAGCATATTTAAGTAATATTTTACTAAGATTTTATGTGTTTATGACCCATTCACATATGTTATCATTTTCTTATTAAATATAAGTGTGTCTCGTATTACCGATATTTTTTACAAAGCGAGATTATATTTTATTCATATTATTATTGTTTTTAATTTTTCTAATTAATAGTTTTATTTTTAGAAAAAAATTATATTAGTTATTAACATAATTTAGTTGCACATGAAAACTTAAGGGTCACAATTTTAGAGTTGGCCACCAACTCATGAATAATAGTATCATATATATATTTAATATGGTCACATAATGTTGATAATACCCTACATGATTCACATACTTCGTACGGTCTATTAGTATTTAGTCACATTTTATAATATTATCATTAGTACTACGCAATGTTATAATTCTTCACATTACATGGTATATTTCTCAAATTTAACAGTAGAGTCTCACATAACACACTATTGACACCACATACTTAGTATGTTGTCATATTATGTAGTATTACCATTAGTACTATGCACAGTTTATAATTCTTTACATTACATAGTATATGTCTCACGTGTAGCAGTATAAAGACTCACATATTTCAGTCCTGACTCCACAAACTTAGTACAGTCTATATTAGTAGTACTTAACCACATTATGTAGTATTTATCCACATTATTTAGTAGTTCCTTTTGTACTACGCAATGTACATAATTCTTCAGATTTGATAGTATATGTTTCACATGTAACAGTACAGACTCACATAACATAATATTGACTCCATATATTTCGTACGATCCATATATATAGTATTTATCCATGTTATATAGTATTATCATTAGTACTACCAATGTTCATAATTTTTCAGATTTGTTGGTATATGTATCACATGTAACAATACATATCACATAGCATAGTATTGACTCCATATATTTAGTACGATCTCATATTATATAGTATGTATCCACATTATGTAGTACTATCGTTAGTACTACACAATGTTTATAATTCATCATATTCTATGATATATGTTTCACAGTTAATAATACAAACTCACACAGCACGATATATTTTTTTTTCTCAAGAAAATACACAACACAATATTGGCTACATATATTTATTACGGTCCTATGCTATGTAGTATTACTAGTACTTTACCACATTATGTAGCAAAATAAATTATTTTTATTAAAATATATTATGGGTTTTTTTAGAAGTTAATATTAATTAATCAATACGAAATTTTATATATCGTTTACTACGAAATATTATTTCATATTTTTTTTTTATTTTTTTATAATAATTTGTTAGTTTGTAATTTACTATGTAACTTGGCTTAATATTACAGTGAAATGTTGTCAAATAATAATATTATACAACTAATTATGATAGTAGTATTATAAAATGTTAATTAGTAACCTGTTAAGTAGGTTACTTATTAATTAATAAGACATCATAATTTGATTGGTTATAACTAACGCCATGTGATGTGATGTGACGGTACATTAAAATTTTCAAGTTTTGTTTAGGCGTTGATTAAGGTAGTCAAATTAAATGTTAAAAATAGTCCATCTTCATTTAATTAAGAGCGAAATTCACTTAAATGGTAAAACTGGAAATTTAAAAAGTTTACTATGCCAATAACATTGCAGCTCTGACATTATCACTAGTCTTTTCTAAATATATTTAAATATAACTTCAAATAAAAAGATAATATTATTTAAACTACCTATCTAATTTAAATACCTCATCCCAGTTTAACCAAAAACTCTCAAACAAGTCCCTATGGCCACCAACTTCAATTCCGAAGTAGAGGTGATTATGGTTCCTCTACCGGCACAAGGCCATCTCAACCAACTCCTCCACCTCTCCCGCCTCATAACCACCTACAACATACCCGTTCACTACGTCTCGACAGCCACTCATAACCACCAAGCAAAACTCCGCGTCCACGGATGGGACCCACTCGCCACCGCCAACATCCAATTCCACGACTTTTCTATCCCGGAATTTCCAACTCCTTCAATTAACCCCGATGCCACAAACAAATTCCCATCACACCTCCAACCACTATTTAACTCTGCAACTCACCTCCGCCACCCGCTCACCGCCCTCCTCCACTCTCTTTCACACACTACACGTAGAGTTATCGTCATCCACGATTCATTAATGTCGTCTGTAGTCCAAGATGTGGACTCGATTCCAAATGCCGAATCCTACATTTTCGGAAGCATCTCTGCTTTTGCCATATTTTGGCACCATTGGGAAAGGATGGAAAATCCATTATTGATTGAAGAGGAACAACTAGAAGAGATCCCGTCTTATGAAGATTGTTATACATCAGAATTCATGGAGTTTCTTGTTTCTGAACACAAGTACAACAATGGGTCTGGAACTCTTTATAACTCCAGCAGATTAGTAGAAGGTAATATAGATAACTACTTTTGTGTCCTGAATTTTATTAGATAATAATTAATTGTACAAATTCAAGTTTAATAGATTTAGAAAGAAAATGTGTTACAACATCTAACTAAATGTCTAAATCACGTGACTCTATTCTTCAAGAACAATAATCTGAACTTGGAGATGACAATTTGGTCTTCTCTACGAGGATCGCAGTTTCAAACATGATTTACTTTGAATGTTCTTAACAAGCGATTTAAACTTTGGTTTGATCACTTTGATCCGGTTGGACTTTGATCTTATTCAAAGTCTTGTGAACACAAATTCCTGTAATGTTAACTCAGTAAATTATTGTTCAAATCTGATTTGACCAAACTCATCCAACCACTAAACAAGTGTATTGTATTTGAGAATCATATACAATCCCGAAATAGGTGTATTGCATTTACCATATTATTACTTTCGAATCGGTTAACCGGTCTGGTTAATAATTCTTCCTTTAACTAAGGGCTATTGCACTCAAATCAAACACCACTATTGACTTGGGGAAAATGCAAGACACTCTCTTGTGTTATGCTAAATTTGTGAAATTTTTATTGCGCCAAACTTTCTTGTGTTTTTAAAAATCCTGCAAAAAACACTCAATTCGTAAAAATAAGTCGTTTTGAATCGACATATTTCAAGAAATAATTTTTAAAACACTTCAAGTTGATCCCTACAACTTTACGTGATATAATTTTAAAATGATTTCTTGAAAAATGTCGATCCAAAATGACCTATTTTTATAAATTGGATGGTTTTTGTAGGAATTTTGAAAACACAAGAAAATTTGGCGCTATAAAAATTTCACGGGGCAGTTTCTTGCAGGTTTAGCATAACACTGGGAATATTTTGCATTTACCCCCTATTGACTTTCATTTTCTTGAAAAATGCATTGAGTTTAGCCAATAGAGCGAAACATTATAAAATAATTTTTCTTTTCTTGATCATATCGTTAAATTGACAACAAATCTGTCTTATCTACAGGTAAATACATGAACCTAATCCAAAAGATGCCGGAAAACGAAAACAAGAAACAATGGGCTATTGGGCCTTTCAATCCAGTAACAATACCAAACGAAGCAAAATCTGAAAAATCACAATCACGCCATGAGTGTCTCAAATGGCTTGACAAACAAGAACCAAAATCAGTGATTTTCGTTTCTTTTGGCACTACAGTTTCATTGCCTCATGCACAAATCAAAGAATTAGCAACTGGGTTAGAACAAACCCAGATGAAATTCATCTGGGTTTTAAGAGAAGCGGATAAAGGAGATGTCAATACTGCCACTAATGAAGCTAAAATACCTCAATTGCCAAATGGGTTTGAAAAGAGATTGAAAGAGAGAGCAATTGTTGTCAGAGATTGGGCCCCACAATTGGAAATTTTGGGGCATTTTGCAATTGGTGGGTTTTTGAGTCATTGCGGATGGAATTCGTGTATGGAGAGTATTTCAATGGGGGTGCCGATTGCGACTTGGCCGATGCATTCTGATCAGCCGAGAAATAGTGTTCTGATTACTAAAAGGTTGAAAATTGGGGTGGTTGTGAAGGAATGGGATAAGAGAAGGGAGATTGTCACGAGTTTAATGGTCTCGGAAGCATTGAAAATATTGATGGCATCGGAAGAAGGGGAGGAGATTCGACGGAGGGCGGTGGAGTTGGGTGGCGCGGTTAGGAGGGCGGTGGCGGAAGGCGGCGCTACGAGATTGGAGATGGATTCTTTCATACATCATATTTGTAGATAAATTTATGGTAAATTCCATAAATTGCTAAGGGTACGATTGTTTGGAATTTGGAAAAGTAGTTTGTGAGGGTGATGAGAGTTTGTGAAATAAGCTTGACTTCTGTAATATTGTTTGTTTGGATTTGGGAGAGTAGTTTAAGAAATAAGGTATGTGTATTTTTTTGGAAGAATTTAGCTTGTATGTGTAAGACTTTATGTCAAATCATGTATGTTGTGTAAGACTTTATGTCAAATCATGTATGTTATATAACATAAGTTGTGTAAAAGATAAATTGTTTAATCTCGCTTCTTTAACACACGAGTTTTTATTAGAGATACAAAACAAACATGTCTTAATACTCTATGAGGTAATATCTAATTACAAAGATCCCTCGACCTATTGTTTGTCACTATTTAATTATTTGTAATTTTTGTAATTTAAAAAAAAATTAAAACTTTGGTACGGATTGTAATATCTCCATAATTATAAAATTGATAATTATATATTATCACCTAAAAAATTGATAAAATTATACAATTTTCAAAAAATATTTAGAAAACCCCAATTTTTACGTATTAATTAACAATTTAATTTTTAGAAATATAAGAAATTTATTTACATATTTAATTAAGACAATTAATTTTTAATATTGAATTAATAAATTTAATATTCTTAAACATAACAAGAAAATTTACAATTATAATATAATTTTTTTAATTTTATTTTTAGGATAATGTTGCTCTCATTATTAGTAACAAGAAAGTTATCAATTAACTTTTCTAACTAACTTCGGACATCACTTTTATGGAATTTTTTGATAATCAAACAAACTACAATTTTGGCTTGACACTCTAATTTTTTTATTTTGTTTAATCTATTAGATTGTGTATTTACAGCTCGAATCGAAGAGTGTAAAGGGTATAGGTCCAGTGTGATATCTCCAGTAGGATTCGAACTTGAGTCTCACCGCCGAGAGTCAAGTCATTACCACTTGACCCAACCACCTTGGGTTTGACACTCTAAATTATTATCAAAATAATGGGCATCTAATTTCAATATATGAAGCAATCAGATTGGGTCAAGAAGCTTCTTGACAAGTAACTGTGTTTAAGTGCTTTTAGCTAAGTGGTTAAGGATAATGCTCCATTACCAGAAGGTCATGAGTTCAACTCCGACGAATGTGGGTATTTTCTCTAGTTTTATACTAGTCTTTTATCTAGTTTCATACTACTAATTAATTTACTTTGATATCATTGTAAAGTTTCGATTCAATATAGTTTTTGATATAACAATATATTCACCAATTAAAAAAAAACTACTTTAATGCATATATAAATAAAGAAGATGAATTTGGTGATTTTTAAATTAAAATAATTTATTTAATGTAATCCATGCCGAAAAATTGATTGGACTTATGGAATATGAATTTTAACTTTATGGAATATGAATTTTAACTAGAAGAAATGTTCTTATGCACATTTATTAAGTGATTATATGTTTAATTTGTAATTTTTGTGATATTATTCATATAACTTTTTTATGACATAGTAGCATTTAAGAGTTTTCCTTGCATCCAACAATCTTGAACTTACGACTCAACTACTCACATAGCAAATTGGTTTGAACTCTAAATTTGATTAAAATTTATGATATGATTTTTTTATGATCGCCATGAGAACTTAGAAAAATTACGATGAGCCACTGGTTAAGGAAATCAAATGTGCATAATGAGGATTTGAATTTATTTAATCAAATTATGTGATTTCTGGAATAATGTCAATGGACAAATCATCATGATTTGGTAGAATGAATTGTCTACTTTATATAAATTTAGAATTTTCATATTTAACAATGGCAAAGGATTTTACCAGAATTAATTTCTCACAAAAAATCTATATGAGAATTTCCCAACCTATCAAGTCGGGTCAATGGATCCTTTGTCGATGATATGAATATGCATACGAGTTCCTACATACGCAACATGAGTTCACAGTGACTTTCTGGTGATCTCTAGTCAGTCGGAACTCACATCAAAGCATAAACATTCTCGCACCAGATAAACCCTATCACCTCAAGTAATTAGGGATCGTTCCTCGTATACTGTTGCAAATTGGAATAACTTCAACCCCGATATGCGACTACCGCTTCCGTGGTGAGTTATTTCCTAATTGGGGTATTCAGTGCACTTGCTATCTCAACAAGCCACCCACTTATGTGTATCGACTATCCCAGTTACGCTCGTGGACCCCAGCGTTCTCCAGTTCATCGGAGTATACAGAATAGTGAGAGTCTAACAGAATCCAAAGATGTCCTATCTCGATTGGATTCTACGACTCTTGAATATATTCTAGATCACGGTCTTGGAGATCAGTCCACGGGTTGTCCCATAACCCTGTGATCTAAGGACTTCCATATTTATGCGTAGATATTTATTACATAAGATAAATATGATCATTTAATAAAGTGCATTTATTAATCGAAATTGAATAGTTCATCATTTAATACAATAAATGCTAGCCATACAGCTGGCTTGCAGGACACTATTTCTATCAATCTCCTACTTGTCCTAAAGTCAGTCTTTTTATGTTTATGAGTCCCATCTTAAGCAGATGTTTCTCAAATGCCTTTTGAGGCAGAGGCTTCGTTAGCGAGTCCGCGGTATTATCTTCTGAGTCGACACGTTCCATCTTAATGTCTCCTCTACCAATGATATCTCTTATCACGTGGTATCGTCTTTGTACATGCTTGGATTTCTGATGAGATCTCGGCTCCTTTGCTTGTGCTATTGCCCCATTAATATCACAGAATATAGTAATGGGCTCAGCGATGCTAGATATCACATCCAATTCTTGGATGAAGTTCCTCATCCAAACACCTTCCTTTGCTGCATCACACGCGGCAATGTATTCTGCTTCGGTGGTTGAATCTGCGGTAGTGTCTTGCTTGGAGCTCTTCCAGCTAACCGCACCACCATTGAGGCAGAACACGTATCCAGATGTCGACTTGAAGTCGTCTACATCACATTGGAAGCTCGAGTCTGTATAGCTTTCCAATTTCAATTCTCCTCCACCGTATACCAAGAACAATTCCTTAGTCCTTCTCAGGTACTTCAGAATTGCCTTTACGGCTATCCAGTGCTGCTCACCTGGATCAGACTGGTAGCGACTTGTAACGCTTAAAGCGTTCGCTACGTCTGGTCTAGTACATAACATACCATACATTATGCTTCCTATTGCGGATGCATATGGTACTCGAGACATATTGCTTCTCTCTTCAGGCGTCTTTGGAGCCATGGACTTAGAGAGTGCAATTCCATGTCTCATTGGAAGCAATCCTCCTTTAGATTCTTCCATGCTAAATCTCTTCAAGATTTTATCAATGTACTGGGATTGAGAGAGGCCCAACAGTCCTTTTGACCTATCTCGGTAGATCCTTATACCTAGTACAAATGATGCTTCTCCCAAATCCTTCATTGAGAATTTTGTAGATAACCATGCTTTAGTTTCGGACAACACTTTAACATTGTTTCCAATGAGAAGAATGTCGTCCACGTAAAGCACCAAAAATTCAACTGTACTCCCACTGATCTTTTTGTACACGCAAGGTGTTGGGATTCGATAAGATAAACAGCCCTAGACACAGCGGAATATAAAAATTTAATAGGACCTCTTACGGAATCTTGCCATGATACTACTCTAATTGTATATATATGAATATTAATTTAAACGATAGTATAATTACCTTGCACGTTATACCTATCTCCTTGCATATCCAAGTTGGCAGTCGAAGTCAAGTTTCTCCTCCAGCAAAACCGATCCAAGCCCTGCAACGCTCCACGTGTTGCGCCTCTACGAGTTGATACACCACAATATCACGAAAATTAATATAACCTAATCGACTAGAACATAGGATATATTAATATCTAGGTTTTAGAAACGACTTGGAACAAAAATCGAAAACGAAAAATTCTTCCAATGAGGAAGACATGTTCGGCCGATTTGGTCTGGGAGAGGGGAGAGAATTTTTGCTCTGCTCAAATTTTGCTTAGAGAGGTGTATGTAAAATAACTGTAATTTACCTACTTATAGTTATCTCCCTAACCTAGTCCTATTAGGACTAGGACTTTATTCTCCTACATGGGTCATGACCCTCTTTAATTAGAAGACTAAGTCTTCCAATTAATTAATGGCCCAGTTAATTTATTTGACCATGATTTATTTAATCTCTCAATTAAATAGCCCAATTAATTAACTACTCTCCCAATTAATTAAATCAGACTCTAAGTCTATTTAATTAAATTTTCTCTATAATTAATTAAATCCAACTTAATTAATTTATTCACAAATTAAATTCCAATTTAATTTATGATCCTGATCCAATTCCAATTGGATCCTATTTTGTTCCAATTGGGTCGACCCAGTCGACCCACCCACTAAAATCAACCCAGTCGATTATGCACCCAGTCGACCCAGTCGACTCGATTGTTCTCATTATCTCGTTTTCGCTTCATGTGTATTGTGTATGCCCCCATAGGTTCACCACATAATTGGCCGTGGGTTATAATTAAATATTATTTAATTATTCGAGTAACACATACTCTAAATCAATCGAACACTCTGTCGACTGATCATTCCAAAATTAGCACCCCTGTCAATTTGGGAATTCTCCCACACTCCACGGTCGATGTCCAGCCACAAGCCCATGGAGCCCAATCACTGGTGAATTAATTCAGTGAACCTTTTAACTCATTTACAATTTCCATATACGACATAATCTCTCCATCGATCAATCTCCCAGTCGAGACTTAAAGGGTATGGTCTTTCATCGGTCTCCCTTTTATTTTTGTCTTGACCTTATGTATTCTAGTCTCGAAATAAATTCTCTTTGACTTAATCTTTATGAGTTACTTACATAAAGTCGTCAGATACCTTGGTCAAGGATTTTACCAGAATTAATTTCTCACAAAAATTCATAGGAGAATTTCCCAACCTATCAAGTCGGGTCAATGGATCCTTTGTTGATGATATGAATCTGCATACGAGTTCCTCCATACCCAACATGAGTTCACAGAGACTTTCTGGTGATCTCCAGTCAGTCGGAACTCATATCAAAGCATGAACGTTCTCGCACCAGATAAACCCTATCACCTCAAGTAGTTAGGGATCGTTCCTCGTATACTATTGTAAATTGGAATAACTTCAACCCCGATATGCGACTACCGCTTCCATGGTGAGTTATTTCCTAATTGGGGTATTTAGTGCGCTTGCCATCCCAGCAAGCCACCCACTTATGTGTATCGACTATCCCAGTCACGCTCGTGGACCTCAACGTTCTCCAGTTCATCGGAGTATACACAATAGTGAGAGTCTAACCGAATCCAATGATGTCCTATCTCGATTGGATTCTAGGACTCTTGAATATGTTCTAGATCACGACCTTGGAGATCAGTCCACGAGTTGTCCCATAGCCCTGTGATCTAAGGACTTCTATCCTTATGCGTAGATATTTATTACATATGATAAAGATGACCATTTAATATAGTGCATTTATTAATCGAAATTGAATAGTTCCTTATTTATTACAATAAATGCTAACCATACAGCTGGCTTGCAGGACACTATTTCTATCACAAGGCTCGAACACGTTTTTGATGAATTCAAAAGTTTGTATTGTTTCATCGAGACGGATGTTCCAACTTCGGAAAGCTTGCTTCAGTCCATAAATGGA
Source organism: Penstemon barbatus (assembly GCA_003313485.2). Lineage (NCBI taxonomy): Eukaryota > Viridiplantae > Streptophyta > Magnoliopsida > Lamiales > Plantaginaceae > Penstemon > Penstemon barbatus. Next base: position 19,913,275 of record CM064883.1, on the reverse strand, counting down.
CCTCTGGAGTTTGCACTTCTTGTGTTCATCTCATTTGGATGCATATCCTTTTGGTTTCTCCATGTAGATTTCCTTGTCAATGTCCCCATTGAGAAAGGCAGTCTTCACATCCATCTGCCATATCTCGTAGTTATACCACGCAACTATGGCCAGCAAGATTCGAATGGATTTAGGCATTGCGACGGGCGAGAAGGTCTACTCAAAGTCGATACATGGCCTTTGAGTGTATCATTTTGCCACTAGTCGCGCCTTGTAGGTTATTACCTCTCCGTTCACTCCAAGCTTTCGCTTATAGATCCACTTGCAACCCACGGGAGTCACTCCCACAGATGGATCTACCAAGGCCCAATCCTTGTTCGAGTGCATGGAGTCCAATTCAGATTCCATGGCTTCGCGCCACTTTCCCGAGTCTATGTCTAGCATAGCCTCTTCGTAAGTCTTTGGGTCGGTTAGAGACTGTCCAGTCTCATGCAGCAGACCGTAGTACCTCTCGGGTTCTCTACGTTGTCTTTCTGACCTACGAAGTATCAATGTACTTTCTGGTGCACTTTCATGCTCTTGTTCTCCCACTGCCTGTGGCGACGGGCCAGCTTGTTCGACCTTTTCGGTCTTTTCAGCTTCTGTGACCTCATCGAGTTCTACGTTGTTTTCTTTCTTGTCCACCAAGAAATCATTCTCCAAGAAGTGTGCGTTCCTCGAGACAAACGTAGTTTGTCTTGTAGGATCGTAGAACTCGTATCCTATTGAGTTATCTGGATACCCCACGAATTTGCACAAAATGGATTTAGTTTCCAATTTATCTCCCATTAGCTTTTTAACGTAAGCGGGAGATCCCCATATGCGCATGAATGCGTCTGAGGGTGCCTTGCCAAACCATAATTCGTATGGTGTCTTTTCTACGGATTTAGAAGGTACCATGTTCAGTATCTTCGTTGCCGTGAGGAGGGCATATCCCCAAAATGAAAGAGGAAGGTCAGTGGCACTCATCATGGATCGAACCATGTCCATCAAGGTTCGATTCCTTCTCTCTGCTACTCCATTTAACTGGGGTGTTACAGGAGGAGTCCACTGCGATAGTATTCCATGCTCTACAAGATAATTTAGAAATTCGTTACTAAGAAATTCTCCACCTCGGTCAGAACGAAGAGCCTTTATCGTATGACCAAGTTGATTTTCTACTTCCATCTTGAATTCTTTGAATCGCTCAAAGGCTTCAGATTTGTGTTTCAACAAGAACACATATCCATAACGACTATAGTCGTCAGTGAAAGTGATGAAGTAATCATAGCCATTTTACCCTTTAGACATGGTTCACATGTCGGCATTTCATCAATGCGATTGATTTCAATCGCGCCAGATGATGCTGACTTATGAATCCTTGACTTAGATATATGTCCAAGTCGAGCGTGCCACAATTGGGCAGATATTTCATTATCTTGTTTCCTTTTGATTTGTTGTTCGTGCATAACTAACTTAGGTGGTTTTATGATGCAAAGTCAATATTTCAATGTACCAAATGAAAAACGAAAAACAGGAGCTTTTATTAATATCAACTTTATCCAAAAACATGAATAATAGTTTTTCACTAAAACCATGTACATAAATGAAAATTTTCTAATGGCTTTTATCAAACCACCTAAATCTACTTTTGCCTACGGCCTTGGTAGCAGCTCCAGCTCCATTGCCTTATTCAAGGATCCAATCATCAAGCTCCAGTTGCCTTGTTGTTCCCATCACCTATAAATCATTACAAAGATGTGAACTCCAGTCAGTGTCTAACACCAAAGATGCACAATTAATTGAAAAATTAACTTCAACAAGGAATATATCTGCTCGAACTCTCCATAGGTTCGAGCTTAATCCTTTCCCTTGACCTTGTGTAGTAAGGAGCTCTGGTTTCCATTTGCTTTGGCTTTGAACGCCGCCCAGTCCTTTCGCCAACCCTCGCTTTCTTTCCAAAAGAAGCTTCGTGTTCCTCGAGCATTTGTCGCAGGACATGCACAGTGATCTCTCGCCTCTGGAGATTTAAGTCTGCGATAAATCGGTCATATGATCTAGGAAGAGATTGTAGAATAAGATCTACTTGGAAATCATTGTCCATCACGACACCCAAATCATCGAGTTCAGACAGAAGTCGAATCATCTTGTGTACGTGGATTCCAACAGGAGTTTCCATTCTCTTTCTTGCTTGCAAGAGTTCCCTCGTGCTCGCTAATCTGCGACGACCATCTCTAATCCCATAAAGGAATTTGAGATTCGAGAGAATCTCTTTTGCAGATGCCATATGCTCATCTTGCAAACGCAGATCAAGTGACATATATTCCAACATGTATTCACGAGCTAAGCCATTATCCAGTTTCCATTTGGTGATGCTTTTTCGGAGCTCATCAGGAACATCATGTGAAATAGTAATGGGTGGTGGCACAGACAAAACATATGATATGTTTTCAGCTTCAAACAGTCCATTCAAATGATGCGTCCAGAAATGCAAGTTGGGTCCAGTTAAAATATTGCGTTCAAGTGATGAGATGGACAAATCTCTAAGTGCTCTAAGCTCTTTTGACATCATATCTATAAAACGACGATAGAAGAAATAAATACACGAAAGATTAATTCAAAATGCACAATTTACAAACATGGGTTTTATTGGTAAATTACTCCCACTATTTTTAATCTAAATCTTATGCCCCCACATAAGTTTCGGGAATTTAAAATATCCTTAGTGGGCTTAAGGCCCGAATGCAATCTCCTAGTACCCACGACTCGTTGGCCATACTATTTGATTCACTTGGTGGTTGACAACGTCGTCGGTTAACCATCGCAGCTAACCGTTAAGTTCATTTAGACATTCATCAAAGAATACAAGTAAATTACATACATCACCTAGCAGGATATGATTGATCGATTGCCCATCCTATGCGATCCATCACGGGCCTTGTTATGGATCAATTGGTCAGTCAAGGGTGGAAATTAAATGTCCTAACTATTACAATTTTCAAACCCATACATAATGGGCCTTCTTGTAATTTCCAGCTTAAATTGGGCCTCCGTGTAATGAATTGGGCCTCCATGTCCTCCATGGTTATGGGCCTCCATGTGGATCTTCAAGTATTCATGAGTTCTTTTTGGCTCCAAGCCTAATCTAAGCCTAGCTTAAATAAATAAATGGTCCTATTCTATTACATTCGTTTGCGCAAGCAAGGGCACCAATCAGGCCCATTTAATTACAGATTATGTATAGTGTTTCCTAATACTTACATTACAAAAAATCTATAAATGCTAGAAAAAATTAGAAACCATAAACAATATGAATAACTCTCTATTTAACTCAACGATTAATATCTTATGGTATATACATTGTGAGGTCCAACTTAACTACAAATGTCTTGGACTTCAAAACAATAAGTATGTTGGAATGGAAATAAAATTATAAAAGATTGTAATAATTGCTGGGTAATTAGGTAAATAAAATTACGGGAGTATTTTGCAATTTTCAATACCTAAGAGAATTTCTAGCAATTTCAACAAACCTCAAGGTGTAATTATAATTTTTTATTAGGACGTCTCGTTTTGTCCATGAGTTTGAAATAACTTATGTTAGTTCCAATGGTACTTTTGTAATTTTTGAACAATCATGATAGTTAAGAAAAGTTTTTGGGCATATTTGTTTTGGAGTGTTTTCAGAAATTTGGTGGATTATAGAAATATTTTTTGATTTTCGTGACTTTAATAATGTTGTTTGTGTGGATTTTAAGAGATCAAATAAAGGGTGAATTTATCTTTGGAAAGTTATGCCTTTTTAAGAGATTATAGAGAGGACTAATGTAAGAGATAAGTTTTTTGTCAAATCATATTCGTTACGTGAGATACGTATTGTAACGGATAATGTTATAGGATAAATTTATTCTGGGAAAGAAGTTCTTCCAACTTTAAAAAAACATCGAAATGCTCTCTAAAAAGATAGACATGTAAAGACCTTGATCCACTTCTGGCCTTGTCAACATTGTTGGGCTCTAGTCCACTAGTCCAAAATGCTTAAGTCCATGTTGAAAAATAGAAGTAGGTCAATTCTTATTAATCATTCAAACAATTCATCCACAATCAATGTGGGATTGGGGTGTTACAATCTCCCCAACTCAAATACTCGACTTTTAAAAAACATCGAAATGCTCTCTAAAAAGATAGACAAATATAGTATAACATGTAGTGATGTCAATCCTTCAAATTTCTATCTAAATTCGATTTGAATTCGACCCAATTTATTCAAATTTTAAACCGATTGATGTTTATCAAGACTTCAAGAAATGAAACCATGTTATCCTGTTATTATGACCATATTTCTAAAATCTATGGTATAATGAAGTCAACATAAATTCCATTTTGTTGTTCTGGTGACTTGTTAGATTATAAATGTGTGTATTTATATTAATTTATCTTCTAAAACTGAAATTAAAATAATAGCATTTACCTACGTAATGCTTATTTTTCATGTACATACTAGAAATATTAGTTTAGCCACACCTTATTAGATATGGCTAAAAAAATCGTGGCCAATTAATATTGGAATCGGTTGCAGGCCGTATACAAAAAAAATCAACTTATCGAATACATTATAGTAACAAAAAAGTAAAGAAATGCCATGAACCACCTTATTAGATATAGTAACAAATGCCACGGCCCACTTTTCCATTTCTTTTTCTTTTTCCTTCTTCTTCTTCTTTCCCGTAGAGAAATCAGTCGTTGCCCCTAATTCATCATTTTGTCCAGACTTCATATTTCATTCTAAGTCACATTTATGCATCACATTTTTATTTCTCTTTCCCGTTTTCCTCATTTCATCACGACCAAAATCGAAGTTCATCTTTCATAATCGGCTCAATTTCAGTTCCCAACCGGCTCAATTTCGATTGACAATCAGCTCAATTTTAGGTCGAAATCGGCTCAATTTCAGTTCACAATCGGCTCAATTTCCATTGACAATTGGCTCAATTTCAGTGCGAATTGGCTCAATTTCAGTTCGAATCAGCTCAATTTCAGTTCGAATCAACTCAATTTTAGTCTAGAATTGGCTCAATTTCTGTTTCTCTCAAGGTATAATTAGTTTTGTTTTGTTAATTGTCAATGTTTCAATTAATTGTTCTGTTAATTGCTTCTTTACTGTCAAGGTATAGAATCGGCTGAATTTCTCTCACATTAAATTTCCTCAAGTTATAATGCTATTCCAGAATCGGCTCTCAATTCCCGTTTGTTTTGTAAGCTTACTTTTAATAATTTTTTTCTTGAGTTTTGTTGTATTTTAAAATGAATAATAGCCGTGAAACCACCGTGCAGCCGTTGTGCATCTACCGTGCAACCGCCATGCATCTGTTGTACAACCGACGTGCATTTGGTGTACAACCGACGTGCGTTTGTTGTGCAACTACTGTGCGATTTTCAGATTTTGGTTCCCAATTTTTTTTATATAGCAATTTCTTGATTCCTTAATTAATTAAAATCTACTATGAAAATTTAAACCTCTACTATTAAAATTTATTTTTCTTTTCGTCAAAAAACTTATTAATTTATATTGTTCTTATTTCATTTTAAACCGCGTCTGATTTAAACTTTTAATTTATCATTTTTTTTAAAATAATAAGTTCGGTGAGAATAATAATAATTTTTCGACTGTTATCAAATGGACCCGAGGAGCCGGGCCGTTACATAATTACTTTCCATGAAATAAAATTTATTAATTTCCATTTTTATGGATAGGATTACTTATGATTTGCGGAACGTCATCAATATGGTGAACATTATTGACATCAATATGGTTAACATTATTGTTGAAAAATCACTCCTGGGTCATTCAATAGATTCTTTAGGTGCACGAGATTTATTGTGAAATTATAAATATATGCATCCACAAATTGTGTCAGTATTCATTTTCTCTGACTTTCCGTTGCAAATTTCCATTTCCTATTTTTCTCTTAATTTCTCACCTAACTCCAACCTCAGTCCACATCTCAAACTTCTTTAGCTGTTCGCTATGGCTAACACCACATCTTCTCCTAATGGCCTGGAAAATTTCACAGGTAAAAATCTAATGGATATAGACCTCAATGCTATTCTGGAAGAAGACTTTTCTCCAAGAAATGTTGATAACGTTGAGTGGACCCCACTAGACTTGCAAGAAATCCATTCCTCGATGAAATCAGAGCTCTCCGAAGGTTGGGAGATTATTAATAAAGTTCGATCCTCGGGGAAAACGAGTGGAAGAGTTGACAAGGTTGTTAGAACTTTAATTTTCAATTTATTGATTTATTTCAGTTTTATTATTAATTTCAATTGATGATATGTTAGACGTGTGTACATGTGATACACCGTGCGTTGTGTGGTGCAGTTTATGGATTTTTTTCCACACAAATCATTTTCCAAAAGCTTTGTCCAAGGTCCGTATATATTTTTTTTTATTTTTAATTTATTTAAAGTAGTTGAGTGTTTAATAATTGAATAAATGTTTGAAGAATCTTCATTCATAACGATTTTTTAGAGTTATTCCTTTTTAAGTAAATATAAATCATGTTTTAAAAATATTTTTCTAAAATATTGGTTATTTGGAAACGTTTGCATTGTTTATTATTTGTGTGTCCTTCGATGAGATGAACTATTTTCTTAAGTGTTGCAATGAACATCAATTACTTATTAATCAATTGTTAGGGCTATATTTGATGTTGTTTAGTTATTCTTGAGTAATAAATAGTTCTATTTGCTTCAGTTGTATGCTAATATCTAATTGTGCAGTTCTATGTCAACCCATCAAAAAATCTCAAATTTCGCTCGAAGATTAGGATGGATAGCTATTAGAAAAGGAATAGTAAACTAAATAATAGTTCAAATTCTACATCCGATGATGAGGTAGGTGTTGTTATTCGATTAATGATTTTTTTTTTATCATAAACAATTTACAACTCCTAAAAATGAATATTACTCTTATATTTTGCAGCCTTCTGGAAGCCAAGAACAAGGGAAGTCTAATGTGAAAGGCAAGAGATCCGCCGCCCTCAATGTGCCTAATTAGATTTACCTTTGAAATTTAGGTTAATTTATTATTTTGGCTCTAGATGTGTGATGGAAATCCATTTTTTTAATTTTATGAAGATTTTTATAATGCGGAAGTGTTTTCTTCTTGAATGATTATTTTGTTGTTGGATGATTTTAGGTATTTTAAGCAATTTTTATAGAGCATAATTAATATTACTTGTCAATTCAAAAGACTTACGAGGTGATCGGTTTCTGAAACAAGAGTTGAGTCAAATTGGTCTCATTAGATTAGATTGAATGGCTAGTCAAAATTATTTTCTTTTCAAATTTGGCATTCACTATTGGTTATACGAATCAAGGGTTAAGGAAAACCATGTTACTGTGCGGGTCACAATATCAGCTAATACTATAAGTTAGCAAAATGGGAAATAATTATTAGCCACATCATTAATACTTATTTCATATTATAATTATCTATATGGCAAAAGAATTTCCCTTTTCATGATTAAATGTTTTACGCTTTGAGATTGTTTTTGTCTATATAGGTAGTATTCAATCTTTATAATTGTTGTAGTTTTTGACGTTTGACCTATCGATGATATGCCTATATGTCTGTTAGGGAGTTGAGTCAAAATAGTTGAATGATCTTGTAATAAAGTTCAATTTTATATGATTGTTATCTTTTATCATATTATTACCCAAAATGTGACCACCATCACCGGCCAAATTTGTCTATTGAAATATATTTATTTAAAAATGACCTAAATGCAAAAACACATCTTGTCTTTTGTCTAACTGGCCCAAAAAAAAAAGATCCTATATTATTTTATTAAAAAAAAGGCCTCTTTTGTAAATTTTATTAGCAAAAAATTTCATTTTGAAATTTCTTTATTTGTCAATTGGAAGATTGTTGGCAAATTTTTGAAATGTTTAATGAAGAGTAGAGGGGGGGGGGGTGTGAATAAACCTCTTTAAAATTTTCTCGCAATTTTAACTTTAAAACTTTTCTCCATCTGCTTAACTTCTTTCTTTTTAGGCTCATCAGCAGCCTTCTTCTTTCTAGTCTCAACAGCCAAGTTAGCTGTTTTGACTAATCTTCGTTGTCTTTTGGCAGGGACCTCCTTCTGTCCCTCATCATCAGCTTCCTCTGGCTCATCAGCCTTCCTCTTCAGAACTGGCAGATATTTGTTCATGGCTTTGGACTTGTGAATTTCCTTGCCATTCTTCATAGGACACCCCAGTTTGAACAGCAGATAACTGAGCGTAATCCTGTGGTTGGTGTGAGGACCTTTTCCTTTCTTTTCATCAAGGAAATCAGCCAAGATGTACCATACTATGATGGACCAGTTGATTTCCATTCCATAGTAGATGGCAGCCATGATGCTGAACCTCTTCATGGTAACAGCATCCAGAGAGAAGGTGCAATTTTCAATCAGCTTGGACACCATATCAGCCATCCGCTGATACTCATCCTTCAGTTGCTTCTTCCTTATATTTCCAGAGAGTACTTCTCCTCTTTGGCGCAGATCGCCCAGAACTGTTGGTGCTTACCCTCGTCAGTACGGTGACTCATGTCTTCCACTGTTAGGAAGCCCAAACGTCTCGTGAAGAACAGCTGGGGTAATAGAGATAGATTTGTCTCCCACTGTAGCCTTAATCTCCAGTGTGTTGTAGTCAGCTTTCGCTGTGTTGTAGTACTCCATCACTTGGTCAGTCCAGATGACTCCTTCGTGGTATTCCATGAAATTTACCAGCGAGGCAGCTTGAACTTTTCGAGCAGTTCCTTCATCAGATCCGTACCAGATTGGTAGTAGTATGAATCATACACAAGATACATACCTTCAGCAGCATTGCAGATCTGTAGAGATTAGGAAGAAAAACGAAGAGAGTTTTGCAGAAAAATTGCTCAAAAATTCTCACAAGTACTTTTGAAGTTTAGGGTGCGTAAAGAACTACACGACTGATCAGATAGGGATTTATAGAGTTAGGGTATCTTGAATTCCGTGATACCAGCCAACCGTTAGATCCGTTTCTTGTCAGTGCTGATCGTGCGGCGTCAGTTACGACCTTTCAAATTCAAAAGATATTTAATGAGGAGCGGGAATATGTATCGCCCTTCAGTTACTTATAAAAGCGTATTTTTGGATAAAACGTTTTAAATAGCTCCGCTTTTATATCAGTAATCAGATGAGTAAAATAAACACTTATCTGATTGACTACTGTCCTGATGACATAGTTGTTATCAGAGAATGCCAATAGCTGATAACCTTCCTCAGTTGTTTGTCAATCCAGCCAGATAGTATAACTTTATTCTTCGTAGTTGAGTCTTCTGTTGAAAACATAACTTCAACTAACTGACATTAACGAATTTCATCTTTAATTCAGAAGTACGCTAGTCTTACACGTTCCCCTCTGAGTTTAAGATTTCATAAGTTAACTATCTGTTGAAAGTTAATCCTTGAAGATAACAGTGATGATTAAGCTGTTGAACTTAAGTCTTCTGATAAGTTCCCCCTCAGCTTATGCATCCAAATTAAGTAGTCCTAGCTCAGCTCTGAGAGTTGAAAACCTTACTTCACTTAAAGGTTTAGTGAAGATATCAGCAATCTGATTGTCAGTATGAACATACTCTATCATAACATTGCCTTTTTCCACATGATCTCTAATGAAGTGATGCTTGATCTCTATATGTTTAGTCCTTGAATGACTTGTAGTGTTCTGAGTAAGAGAGATTGCACTTGTGTTGTCACAGTAGATTGGAATTCCACTGATTTTGATGTTGTAGTCTTCTAGTTGATGCTTCAACCAAAGTATCTGTGCACAGCAAGCTCCAGCAGCTATATATTCAGCTTCAGCAGTAGATATAGAAACTGAGGTCTGTTTCTTACTCATCCATGAGATCAGACGACTACCTAAGAACTGACAGGCACCTGTTGTGCTCTTTCTGTCAATCTTGCAGCCAGCAAGGTTGAATCTGAATAACCAATAAGTTCAAATCCAGATTCTCTAGGATACCATAATCCCAATTCTTGAGTGCCTTTAATGTATTTCAATATCCTCTTGGCAGCTAAGAGATGAGATTCCTTGGGGTTTGCACAGACTCCAACTGAGTACATTATATCTGGTCTACTTGCTGTTAGATACAACAATGAACCAATAATGCCTCTATATTTGGTTATGTCCACTGATTTGCCATCTTCATCTTTATCCAAACGAAGACTTGTAGACATAGGAATAGTAGCAGTTGAGCTAGTTTCCATACCAAACTTCTTGAACAGATCTCTTGTGTATTTTGCTTGGCTAATGAATATTCCATCAGGCAACTGTCTTACTTGCAACCAAGAAAATAATTAAGTTCACCCATCATGCTCATTTCAAACTTATTCTGCATCAGCTTGGAGAACTTATCACACATCTGTTGGTTAGTTGAACCAAAAATAATATCGTCCACATATATTTGCACAAGTAATATATGATTTTCCCATTCAATTGTAAACAAGGTTTTATCTACCTTACCTTTATGAAATCCTTTAATTAAAGAAATCAGATAGGGTATCATACCATGCTCTTGGAGCCTGTTTCAGTCCATAGAGGGCTTTCTTCAGACGATATACCTTGTCCTCTTCTTGTAGACTTCAAATCCAGGAGGTTGTTCAACATATACCTCTTCTTGCAATTCTCCATTGAGAAAAGCAGACTTCACATCCATCTGATAGACAGTGAAGTTCTTGTAGGCAGCATAGGCTAGAAACAGTCTGATTGCTTCAAGTCTTGCTACTGGTGCAAAAGCTTCATCAAAGTCAATTCCTTCTTCTTGACAATAACCCTTGGCCACTAATCTTGCTTTATTTCTGGTAACAAACCATCTTCATTCATCTTATTTCTGAAAACCATTTAGTGCCAATTACTCTTTGATGACTTGGTCTAGGAACTAAGTACCAGACTTCATTCCTTTCAAATTGATTCAACTCTTCTTGCATAGCTTCTATCCAGAAGGAATCATTGAGAGCTTCTTCAATTTGCTTAGGCTCTATTTGAGATAGAAAAGTGACAAACATGGCATCATGTGCAGCAGCTCTTCTTGTTTTCACTCTATCCAATGGATCACCAATCACTAACTCAGGTGGGTGATTTCTGAGCCATCTGAGATCAGGTTGCAGGTCTGAATGTTGTCCTTGTTTGATCTTGCAACACTACTGTTGGAGTTGCAGTAGTAGTCTGTTGAACATTTGCAGTCTGTTGAACAGTCTCTGGTCTGTCAGCTGGTCGTAACTCGTCTGTTAGACAATCAGTGATCTGATTTTGAACAGCTTGAGCTAGCAGCTGGGTTAAGATCAGGTAGTATGATGGGAACATATTCTTCATTTCTTCCAATGTCTAATTTCTGTAAATCAGTAGACAGATCTTGGTTAACATTTTGATTCTTTTCAGAAGATTGACTTGGCTCATCAAATACTACATGATGGATTCTTCTATTAGTAATGTTCTTTTGTTAAAAACTCTGTAAGCCTTACTAACAGTTGAGTATCCTACAAAAACAGCTTCATCAGCCTTTTCTGCAAATGCAGTAAGGTGATTTTTCCCATTATTCAATACAAAACATTTACAACCAAAAATCTTAAAGTAATGAATGTTTGGTTTTCTGCCCAAAATCTTTGTGGCAGCTTAGCTTCAGCTATCATGGTTCTGACAGCTTCTTTAGTGTTCTGTTTCTCCTTTCAGCAACACCATTCTGTTGAGGGGTTCTGGCAGCAGAATACTCATGATGTATTCCTTTGATATTACAATACTCTTCAACAGTAGAGTTTGTAAACTCTGTCCCTCTATCTGATCTGATCTTCAATATTTTGATACTCTTCTCATTCTGGATCAGTTCCATCAGATTGTAAGATGTTCCTTGGTTTCACTTTTCTTCTTCATGAAAATCACCCAAGTATATCTTGAATAATCATCCACAACAGCTAGGCAGTATTTCTTTCCACCATTGCTGACTGGATCAATGGGTCCAAATAAGTCCATGTGTAGTAGCTCCAAATTCTTCAGAAGATTGGTGCTTCTTGCTTTTGAATGATGACTTGATTTGTTTACCCTTCTGACAGGCGTCACAGAGCTTGTCTTTGCTCATGACTGTTTTGGAATCCCTTCTACCAAATCATTCTTGATTAATCTGTTGATGGTCTTGAAGTTTAAATGATTCATTCTCTTGTGCCATAGCCAACTAACTTCACTTGTGTGATGCACCAAACAAACACTTGAATTCTTGTCAGCAGAATTCCAGTCGACTATGTAGATATTTCCTTGTCGTCTTCCAGATAAAATTACCTTCTTTGTACCAATCTGTTCAACATAGCACTTATCTGTTGAGAAGATGACTGAATATCCTTTGTCACAAAATTGACTTATGCTCAGCAGATTATATTTGAGGCCTTTGACATATGAGACGTCAGATATCTCTATGTTTCCTCTGATTAATCTTCCTTTAGCTTTAATCTTGCCTTCTTTGCTGTCTCCAAATGTAACACTTGGACCATCCACAGCAACTGCATCAGTCAGCTCATGTATGTTTCCACACATGTGTCTTGAACATCCACTGTCCAAGTACCAAATCTTCTCTACTTTACTCCTACTCCTAATCCTACCTACAAAACAAAAATAAAATTGTTTTAGGTACCCTTATTGAGAGGGTCCTGAAGGATTAGTTCCACCTTTGACAACCCAAGATGTTGATGTCTTAGGCTTCTTAGGTTTCTGAGTTTTGACAGGAGCATGAACAGTTTATTTTCATCATAATTATCAGATAAGTCATGTTGATGATCAGTATGATAAGAATAGTGTTCATAAGCAGGGTAAGGTGCATGATAAGCAGGATATGCATGCATTGGATGAGCAGGTAAGGTGCATAGTAACTAGGAAATTGAGGTGCATGATACATAGGATGATATGCAGCAGGTTGCACATAATATGACTCATTTCCATACCAAGCATTTTGATTTTTCTTGTTCTTATGCTTCTTTGGTTTACTACAGCTTGCTCATTAACAGACGACTTAGTTTTCTACTAGTCTGATTAGTCTTAACCTTATCAGAAGACTTCCTAGGACTCTTCTGTTTGGGTTTACTAGTCTGTTTTCCTACACTAGGCTCTTTGCTCTTTTTAGCCTTAGGAGATTTCTTCTCCTTTAATACTTTCTCAGATGAGGTAGGTTTAGAAGTTTGAACATACAGAATGACCTTACTATTGTCAGCAGAAATGAATTTTTCAGTATGTTCAATTCTAGTTTATCCTTTTCTAAAGGTGTCTCCTGTTTACTAGATGTATGCATGGATGCAACAGTTGACTTATCATGAGACTCAATAATTTTCTCAAGTTCCATGATTTTTCCTTTATAGACCTCACATTCAGCTTTCAGAGATTCATGCTCTTGCTCAAGCTGTTTATACTCAGCTGATTCTTTAGGCTTTTCAGCTTTAAGTTTCAGTGAGTTATTTTGCTCTTTTAGCAAGTTCATCTCTTCCTTAAGCTTAACAAATTCTCCAGCAATAGTAGTATTATTCAACATCATTTGCTCTAGAGAATTAAATAGTTCATTATTTGAGGAGTTACCTCATCCTCTGAGTCATCAGATTCCTTAGCCATCAGGCAGAGGAGAGCAGGTTTCTCTTCATCAGAAGATTCTTCATCAGACGTGTCTGAATCTGAATCAGATGAGTAGACAGCAGCAAGCTTTTCTGCTTCAGCTACCATTGCTTTCCCTCTTTGATGCTTTCTTTCCTTTCTGATTCTCTTCTCTTCCTCAGTGTATTTTTCTGCTTTTGGATATGGACAGTCTCTGATGAAATGTCCCAATTTCCTGCAGTTATAACACATTAGTTTTGCTTTATAATCATCTTTTTCTTGAGAAGAAGAGTTAGGTTTAGAAGTAGAAGCAGCATGATTGTATTTGTTTTTCATCTTTCTCTTATAGAACTTCTTGAAGTTGTTCATCAATAATGCTACATCTCCAGCAGTGTACTCCTTCTTGTTGAGTAGTGATGCTTCATCAGATGAGTCCACATCTTGCTTCTTGTGCTGGTCTTCTGGTGTTTTCAGCAGCAACTAAGGCAGCTGTGGGTCCTGAAGTTGAGGTTTCTTCAATACCCATTCTAGGCAGTTTATACTCGAATGCCTTGAGTACAGAAACAGCTCTGTAAGAGAGATTTTTCCCAAATCCTTGATTCTTCCATGCTGTCACCTTCATGTTGAACTTGGGGGTAAGGCCTTAGTACTCTGACGGTGATCTCCTTGTCAGTGAAGGTCTTTCCCAGCTTTAAACTTCATTAATGTTCTGGTAAACCTGGTATCCATCTGATCAATGGTTTCCAGATTTCATCTTGAAGTTGTCCAGCTTTTCCAAGGCAACACTGAGCTGATGCTCTTTATGGCGTCGTTTCCTTCGCTCATGTCTCTGACTTGTCCCACATCTCTTTGCAGTTTGCAATGTTTGACCTTGTCAAACCGATCATGTCCAGGGCTTTAGTCATGATGAATCTCCCAACTTTATGATTAACAGCTTTATCTTCTGTCATCTCTGTCAGTCTTTTTCCACCACCGTTCAGCTTCATAACTATATGGTCTTGGTGAATTTGAATGGACCTTTAATGATACATGTGTACATGTTGTCATTATAGGCTGCTAGAAAGATTTCCATTCTAATCTTCCAGTCTCAAAAATACCAGCAATGTGGGGAACATGGCTGATACAATCCATTTTTCAAAAAGTTTTGATTTTTCAAAAAGATGCTCTTTTGAAAAAGTTTGAAAACCTTTGAAAAACACTTGGATCAAGCTCGTTGATCAGGCAGCTGATTCTAATGAACCACCTGCTCTGATACCACTTGTTGGTCCCAAGTGGTCAGAAGAGGTTTAGAGGGGGGGGGGGTGAATAAACCTCTTTAAAAATTTTCTTCAAATTTAACTTTAAAACTTTTACTTAACTGAACAGACTAAGCTGATCAGATTAGTTAGTTACAATTCTGTTCGCGAACAAATCTTTGAACAGCCTTGTTGACCACTCGTCTGATTGTTACTTAGCTGATTTTGTTAAAATCAGTTTTAATACTTAGAGTACTTGCAGCGGATTTTCAAAGTGTTTTTCACAAGTAATCTTAGTAGTTTGAAAAATGTTTCCCCAGTTTTATAAACTCCTTTAAATCTTTTTCAAACAGTTAAGTTAATGTGTTTTATGCAAACTGAAAATATGCAGTAAAATGCAATAAAAACACAAACAATTTTTATAGTGGTTATATGGATTTGAATATCCTTTAGTCCACTCTTCCAAGTCACACAGATCTTGGGTTATACTAAACACACAGTACAGTATACTCTGCTTGCCTTACAACAAATGAACAGGCCAAGTTCGCAGTAAGAAATCACAAAGAATCCTACTTCTCTGAAGTAATATCACTCACTTAGACGGATATCTACTTCTCACAACACTCTGTTTACAAAATCACTCAGAAGATGTATTTCTTGATTCTTCAACTCTGCTTTCGTCAACAAATGACTCAGCTGATGAGTGAGCTGTTCTTGAGACTTAAAGAATTTTGCTTCGGAAATTTTCTCAGAAGTGTGTTGTTTCTTCTTCGTCTCTTTCAGCTATTTATACTTGAGGATTGAAAAATGTCCGTTGAAGAGAGACAAGATTCAAATTCCTCGAGTACTGGTCCTTAAAATCCGCGAACGGCTCTTTTGCAGTCTGTCCGTACTGTGAACAGTACTATTCTGCAGGCAGCATTAAATGCACCCAGCTGATGCGAAGCATTTCTTCAATCATTTGTCTTTAATAACCTTGTACTTCAGCATTTATTACTCCAAGGGGCATTTATTACCGTTGGGAACACTTCATGATCTTCTTCACTTGGCTGACGAAAGCAAGTCTGATGGCGAACTCGGCTGATCTCAAACTTGAACAAATCTGATTTGAGTCGGCTGATCTTCATCAGTCTGATAACTTTACTTCAGCAGATCAGAAGTCTTGGACCTTGAAACTTTGACTCTTCTGATGTCTTCTTTACTTAGTCAAAATTCTTCTAAGGGATCATCAGCTAAGTTACTCCATACTTAGCCAATCTTGAAGTTTTGGAATCCTTCAAAACCTCCCTTATCAAATTCCTTTAGTGCCTTCATCTTCATCCTTATCCAACAATTTCCCCTTTTTGATGATGACAAAACTTCAGCTAAGTACCTGTTGAATATCTAAGCTAAAGAATGTAATCCTCAAAAATTTTCTGAGATAGAAAATAGTATGTTGGAATGAACTTGACTTTTTATTGATATGATAAGATTGTTACAAACAAGTACAAGTTCTTCAGATGAGATGTCTGAAAGATAGATAAAAGTAAACTGATTACAAGATTTT